>JAMPIV010002043.1:70000-482023 GCA_024509875.1 Oreohelix idahoensis
ATTGTTTCTTCAACTTTTTTTCCAGGTTCCAAATATATTTTTCTTCAACTTTTTCTCCAGGTGCCAAATATATTTTCTTCAACTTCTTTTCCAGGTGCCAAATATATATTTCTTCCACTTTATTTCCAGGTGGCAAATATATTTTCTTCAACTTTTTTTCCAGGTGCCAAATATATTTTTCTTCAACTTTTTTTTCCATGTTCCAAATATTGTTTTCTTCAACTTTTTTTCAGGTGCCAAATGTATTGTTTCAAATGTTTTTCTCCCAGGTGTCGAATATTTCTCACTGCCATAGAGAAGTAAGCTGGTGATGCAGTCGTTATATATCGCAGCTTTGGTCGTCGGTGTGAGTTTCCCCAAACACATTGTATACATACTTTGAAGACCAGCGTGTGACAACACCTAGTCATTTGTCACTTTATCTTTCCTTCTGTCTTGCTTAGCATAGATTGTACAGGTTAAATTTTTTAGAAAAAAGTTGTGCCACCTCTGACTGGGTACAGAATACTTTATTATAAAGCAACGTTTCTCAACCGTTTTAGTCTCAGGACCCCTTTGACCTCTTACAAATTATTGAGGACCCCAGAGAGCTTTTGTATATAAGGGTTGTACCGTGAGAATATGAAAGTGAAAATATCAAATAAGGTGCTCAATTATAAAGAACATAGTTATCACCTCGCTGACCCCAAAAAGGTTTTCCGCGCACCACATTGTGAGTACCCCTGCGACGATCAATACACTCTAAAAATTGGTTCGTTGCTCACGCGACGCAAGCTAATCCTACGATTTCTAAGGCTTTGTTTTGTCTTTGGTCTGTTTCTACCTTTATATATCTAGCTAAAATATCACCCATCTCGTATACAATATTACTGGCCACGTTTTTTTTTTTTTTTTTTTTTTACAATAAAGTGTTACCCGTTTTTTTCACCGAATATATATTTTTATGTACGGCAGCGTCATAATGACGAAAGGACAAACAAATTATCTAGTTTTTGGAGACACGTAATTATATTTTAACTAAAGCATAGTTCTATTTGAAATAGTTTTTTGTTAAAATATATGTCCCTCTTTGTCAACTTTTACAGTTCGATAGCCCAGGGCATTCATAAAACACAATTAACTTTTTTCCACCTGAGACTCCAACAAGTAATTTTGCCGTGATTATTTTAAACAAACATCGTTTTTTTTCCCTTCTTTTTTGTGGCAATGCACAAATAGGTGAGGGCAAAAGGTGAACGTAATTATATAATCGATATTACTTTGTTTCGTGGCTCACAGTTTTCGAACGTAAAATCTTGGGGCAACGAGCGTGAAATTATGGGTTATGCGAGTGTGGTTCACTCCGTTTTGTGACAAACAAAGAGAATAACATTGTCTGTTTTATATACTGATATTCACGCACAGACCCCACCACTCTGTCAAAAGTCGTCCATGTCCATTGCTCCATGTCTGGCAGCCCTTCAATAAACTGGACTCGGCTCATCTAATTATACATTGACTGCCATTCCCCATAACACAATATAATTTCGTCGGGGATAGGGTCCACCATGTCCCGGATATGTTGCAAAAATCGACGGACAAAGACAGTTTTCCCACTACCGGTCGGTCCAGCTATCAGGGCTGGGAAGGGATGTTGCCACCTGGGATCCATGGCTAGTAATGATAAATTACACTCATATGAAGTTATTTTATTGTTTTCAACAACGTGAGAACCCCAACCTCGAGCAAAACAAGCAAGTATGGTGGTTTTGAACCACCCAATATGAGAACCCAACCACGAGCAAAACTACACTCAAAAACATTCAACAACACGAGAACCACTGCGACGTTCTAAAAATCGATTAGTTACGCGACGCAAGCTAATCCTGCGATTTCTAAGGTTTTGTATTTGTTCTGTTTCTGCTTTTATATATCTATCTAAAATAGCCACACTCGAATGAAGTTTTTTTTTTCTTCTTCTTCTTCGTACACTCTCAGACGTCCATTTGAATGTTTTCAAAGAAAGCAGTAGTCAGTTTGAGGCTATTTGAATCCCCGTAAAGCTTTTCCACGAAAGGAGCTGGCGTCGGCCATATGTACTTTCTCTGTACCACATATAAGGGGCAACTTTGAAGCAGATGTCCAGCAGTCATTTTATCAGTGCCACAGTTACACTGATCGGTAGTTCCTATCTTTAGCTTGTTGAATAGATGGTATCTCAATCTGTTGTGGCCAGTGCGGAGTCTGAAGATTACCACTTGTTTTATTCTGTGGAGCTGGTAGTAAGCATCATTCTGTGTGTGCCCTGGATGTTCTACATTCCATTTGTTTCTGTAACTGATTCTGATAAAACTCTTTGCCTCCTCAAAAGTTATGCTTGCATCAGGCTGAGGTAGATGTGAACCTTCTTTTGCCATTCTGTCAGCTTCTTCATTGCCGGCGATGTTACAATGAGATGGGATCCACTGGATCACAACACTTTTGAATCGTTGACAAAGTTTGTGGAGCACTACTCTGAGATCATCCAGGTCTGTATTATTTTGTCTTTTCAACGTTGCAATTACTGACTGTGCATCAGTAAAGAAAGCAACTTGTCTCTCTGCCGTTTCTTCTGTCAATATAACCTCTGCTGCAGTTTTCCAGGCCTCTGCCTCTGCTCTGAAGTTGCTGGAGAATTGTCCTGTCGCCACTGACAGCCTTTTTTCTGCACCAGTGCTTATGGTCAGAAAGACACCCCCACCTCCATTTTCTGTTGCATTTGTTGCTGATCCATCTGTGTATGCATGGGTTCAGGTGTTGCGTGGATAATGTTTCTCTATGTATTTTGTCGCTATGGATTTTCTATCTGTTGCAGTTTGGCTCTTTTTACTTTCAATTCCAGGAATGTTTTCTATCATTTTAGGGAAATGATTTTGTTTCCAAACTGGAAGCTTGTGTGCAGTGTAGATGGGTTTAACAGTGGATATTTCATCTATGGATACTGCTCTCATTTGTGGTTTGGTTGATTCTACAAAATTACTTCGTTTGAGTCTTTGCCTTCTAAGAGCATTTATTCTATGGCACATTGGGTGGTCTGTTAGTCTTTTGAATTTTTCTGCCTGTTGTTGAGCCCTGCAGTACTGATCATTTTTTACAATAAAGTGTTACCCGTTTTTTTTACACAGAATGGTCATATTAGTGTATATACAACAGCGTCACACTAACAAACACTGATACACTGACAAACGTACAAACAAAATCATAGTTCGGTTTGAAATAGCGCGAGTTAGTGAAAATATCCCGCTTTGTTCAACTTTTTACAGGTCGATCGTCTTCTTAACACGCAATTAATTTTTTTCCACCACCTGAGACACATCGACAAAATAATTATCGTAAAGAAACTTGGTTTTTTTTGTGTGAAAGAGATGAACGTAATTATATAATCGATACTAACTGGGTTCCATACTTTTCGAGCGACCAAACCTACCCACTATCCTGTTCTCACTGTTCTAGTCTACTATCATTTACTGGACACAGTATTAAGGTCCTAAGGGTCTTGTTGGATTCGGCCTATACTGCTTGATAGAAATACAACAGAAGTGATTGCGTCATTAATAGGCTGAACTGCCCATGGAGGACTTCTGGTGTCGTGTATTGTGGTTCGCACTATTGACCTGCCATTGAAACATCATTTTTTGATGATGCGTAGATAGCAGAGCGGATAGTGTGATTCGCTTGCATGGCTAGGCGGGGTTGTCGCACGGAAGGTCCAGTGTTCAAATCCTGGGTAAGCCACTCATGTCTGTTGTTTTTCTGTTGTCAGGTGTTCTACTTCTTTATTTCCTGCGAGTGCCTGATAACATACCTTTATATTTGTTTCATATTAAGTTACCGTGAGGTGTAGAGGTTTGGAAGAGAGAGCGCCAGACTATCCTATCGGCTGTCTTCCTCCTGGCCTGGTTCCATTCTAGTCCTCGGTCCTTCAAAGATTGTCTAATGTTGTCCTCCCAGCGGACTCTGGGTCGTCCTGGGGTCTGGATCCTTGGCTCTTTGTTTCCCATGCTTGTCGTGGTAGCCGGTCTTCTCCCATTCTGCAGACATGGCCAAACCATCTTAGTTGATACTGTTCTACTTGGGTCTGCAGGGGGTGGGATTTAAGGCCTTGACGTATCGTCTGGTGCGTACCATGTCTCTTCTTGTTACTTCAACCAAATCTTGTGACAAAGCCGCGCGAAAGATTGTACACGCGCACCGTTTTTGACAGAGAATTCTGTGATTTATATTCTCAGCTATTGTTTAGACCGGCATTATAACAAAAGACTTCAACAGACACACGTCTTCTGAGAAAGACCTCGAGGAAAAAAGACCAGCCGTTGAAGACAAAGACGCCCGTCTTTAGAACCACCCTTCTGTGAAAGACCAGCCACTTCAATCTCACAACTATATGGTATGTTTATTCTCTTTTATATATCTGTGCTTGTGTTTTATTTTTTCGGTATTCGTGTCTGTGTTTTTTGGTAGGAAGTTAAAAGGTAAAACATACCCTAAATTTTTTATTTCGCAAGAAAGATACACTAAAACTTGCAGTCATTTAAAGAAAATTAATTTTTCCTAGTTTTTTAATTTCTAAATATCATTCTTATTTTAAAAGAAAAATATAAATTTTTATCTGTGTGTTTGTGTTTGTGTTTTATTTTTCGTTTTTCTATTTGTCTGTGTTTGTCTGTTTCTGTATTCGTGTTTTGTTAAAAACTAAAACGTACCCTAAATTATTTTTTTTATCCCGTTTTATTTCTCTATTTTAAAAATATATAAACTCGGCTTTTTATATGTCTGTCTTTGTTTGTTTCTGTATTCGTTAAAAAAGCTAATAAAACACTATATTACAATAAAGCTAACATTTAAAAAAATAAGTTTCCGAACCAGTACAAACTGTTGAAAGACCCCTACTTGAGATAATATAGTATAAAATAAATACAAACACATATTACAATAACAGACAGCGAGGTTGTAGGGTAAATCATAAAGTCTCATTGTTTGCAGTCGTGAGGGAGATCAATATGACTCATCGCTTGTCGCTGTTTGCGGGCGTGAAAATAATTACAAGCTGGGTTATAGGTCCAAATCAATATCATAAATTGTCTGCTTCCAGTTTTATATTTATGGTATTTTTACATCGCAGAATTAAAAAACTGTCTTTCACTTGATAACAGAAAGAGATGTACACTTGTTATAAGAGTGCGCATTTGTATATACCTGCCTAGGTATCTGTGTCTGTGTGTGTGCGCGAGTGTGTGTGTCTGTGTGTGTGTGCGCGTGTGTGTGTCTGTATCTGCGTGCGTGTGTGAGTGTGCGTGTATGTGTGTGTGTCTGTGTGTGTGCGTATGTGTGTGTCTGTGTGTGTGCGCGTTTGTGCGTTTGTGTCCGTGGGTGTGAGTGTGTGTGTGCGCGTGCGTTTGTGTGTTTGTGTGAGTGTGTATGTGTGTGTGACTGCGCGCGCGCGTGTCTGCCTACCTATCTGTCTATAATTCTGGGTTAACTGATTAGTTTGTTATATGTATTATTTATTTATTTATTTATTTATTTTAATTATTTTTTTAAAATATCTAAAGTGTTTAAAATTTTTTCTATTTCTCAGATGTCTCAACCCGAAAAACACCGCTATGCGTGCTCGGACTGTGAGCGCGTGTTTACCAGGGAATGCGATCTGAATCGCCATATGGACACTGTTCATGGGCGTCAACACCACAAGTGCTCTCTGTGTGGTCGGGTGTTCACGAGAACTGATAACACTAGTCAACAACCAAAATGTACCAGAAATGAAAATAGCTGATCTTAACTAATTTTGGTGTGCTGAAAACGAAAATGACATTTAAAAATGTTGATTGGCTCTAGTCTTCAAGATATATGCTACTAGTTTATTTAATTACGGTCAATTTATATATATGACGCAACTGTTGTGGGCGATTGCATAATTTTTTCTAATGACCAATAAAAATGTAACTAGAAGTTGATGATGCAATCCTACCTATGATTACATCACCTTTGTGTATAAATATCTTATCTCTGATAAAATTGTGCCATTAGTTAGTGCATTTGTCCTTATCAAAAGTATCATAATTAGAAATGCCTAGGACATGTGTGAACAGTGCTAATAATTTCTGTTATATATGTGGTGAGGTGACATTTCTATCACAAAAACGAAATATAACTAAAGTGATTAAGGAAGGCGTACAGTTTGTATTTTGGCTGCAGAATAGGAGATCAAGATAAGAGCTGGGCGCCACACATATGCTGCAATACATGTGCAGCACATCTTAAACTGTGGTTGACTGGCGAAAGGCAAGCTATGCCTTTTGCAGTCCCAATGATTTGGAGAGAGCCCACTGATCATCTCAACAACTGTTACTTTTGCATGGTCCCTCCAATTGGGAAAGGCATATCAAAGAAGAAAAAATGGACTCTGGAATATCCAAACATCCCCTCTGCAATACGTCCGGTACCACATAGCGATGACCTACCAGTTCCCAAAGTGCCAGAATCATTTTCAGCTGCTTCCACTGATGAAGAAGAGGACATTGGTGGTCCTGAACCATCAACATCAAGCGACCCAGATTTTGAGCAAACTAAATCCACTAAACCACACTTAATAACCCAAGATGAACTGAATGATCTTGTAAGAGATCTGAATTTACCGAAGAACAAGGCGGAGCTTTTGGGTTCCAGATTGCAACAGTGGAATCTCCTGGCAGAAGATGTTACAATTTCTGTGTATAGGAACCGCCAGAAGCCGCTTATTACATTTTTTTTTCAAAGAGGGTGACCTTTCTGCGTGCCACAACATTTCTGGTTTAATGGCAGCCCTCAAAATCAATTACATACCGGAAGAGTGGTGGCTTTTCATTGATTCATCCAAGACGAGTCTTAAATCTGTTTTGTTGAATAATGGTAATGTGTTACCGTCAATTCCAGTTGGTCACGTAGTTCTTATGAAAGAAACTTATGAAAACATTAAGCAGCTTTTGAAGTGTATAAACTACGATCATCATCAATGGTCACTTTGCGGTTACTTAAAAGTGGTCGCTCTTTTGCTTGGACTACAGGGTGGATACACCCAGTACTGTTGCTTTCTCTGTGAGTGGGATAGCCGTGCACGAAGTGACCATTACATCAGAAGACATTGGCCAATTAGGCAGTCATTGCAGCCTGGCAGTAAGAACGTTGAGAACCCAGCACTTGTCGATACCAGCAAGATTTTGTTGCCCCCCTTGCACATTAAGCTGGGTATCATGAAAAACTTTTTCAAGGCAATGGAGAAAACAGATAAGGCTTTCAAATACCTCATCAGAAAATTTCCAAGACTGAGTGAAGCTAAAATAAGAGAGGGAGTATTTGTTGGTCCAGAGTCCGCTGGGAGGACAACATTAGACAATCTTTGAAGGACCGAGGACTAGAATGGAACCAGGCCAGGAAGAAGACAGCTGATAGAATGGTCTGGCGCTCTCTCTTCCAAACCTCTACACCTCACGGTAGAAGGGGAACGACTAAGTAAGTAAGTAAGTATTTGTTGGTTCGCAAATTCGAAAACTTCTTCATGATGACGAGTTTTTTTGCGTGTTGCATGGCAAGGAAAAAGCAGCTTGGCTAGCATTTAAGTCAGTGGTGGACAATTTTCTTGGAAACAACAGATCTGATAATTACAATGAAATTGTAGAAAATCTCCTCCTGAAGTATAAGAGTCTTGGCTGCATCATGTCTTTGAAAATTCATTTTCTGGATTCTCATCTGGATTTCTCTACGTCAAACTGTGGAGCGGTTAGTGATGAGCATGGTGAACGATTTCACCAGGACATTGCTGCTATGGAGACAAGGTATCAAGGCAATTGGAGCCCTTCAATGCTTGCTGATTACTGTTGGACTGTGACAAGAGACACCTCATCGATTGACTACAAGAAGCAAGCAAAGAGAGCTCAAACAGCGACTGAATAATGACGGAATGGGTTCAAATGTGCCTTTTTAAAACATGATATGTGAACTTTAAATAATGTTTTTATTTTTTGAATCATTTTATGTTGAAATATCAATTAATTGAGGATGTAACCACAATTTTTATAATGCTAAAGTAGAAAGACTAGCTGTTCACCCCAGAGAATTAAACAAGCATACATTATTTGTATTACTGTAATGTAAATGCATCATTTAAAAAAAAACCAGAGCCAATTGGTGAATTTCATTATGATATTTGAAATCAGCGTGTCAAAATCAATAAGAAATGGTATATTTAATTTCTGGTACAAAAAACTTTTGAAAATTTGTTGACTAGTGTAACCTTCAACGCCATACAGAGATCGAGCATAGGGTCGTTTCAAGCACGGAACAAGCACCCCAAACAGACACACTGGTACAAAACAGCCTGATATGTGAGCGATGTGGCAAGCAGTTTACCCGGCGTGATGCGTTATTACGCCACATAAACACCGTGCACTCGCCGAATCAGTTTACCTGTGCTATTTGTGGGAAAAACTTTTTCTCGAGCTGATAGGGTGCGGGTCCACCTACAGCTACAACACCCTTCTGCACCTATGAAGAAGCCAACATCATCATCAGGCGTGTCCTTCACGTCTGCAACACCGGGGCCTACTACCTCTTCAACAATGGGGCCCCCTACTGCAACACAGTGCCCTGTCTCTTCGAGAATACCAGCTTAACAACAGGGCCCTTCACAGCGGCTCACCACTACCCACAGACACCACTATCAGGAACCACAACATCGGTGAACCCTTATCAGCAGACACCAATTACCTCCACCCCGGCGCACCCTTATCAGCAGACACTATCATCAGGAGCGCCGGGCACCTCGGCGCACCACTATCAGCAGACAGCATCATCACCAACTCCCTCCTTTTCCAACAAACGCCCAAGACCTAGTCACCAAGAGCCTAACAAAACACCTCGCCTGTCCTCTGACCAAGACAGTTTACGAGACATACCGTCTGACGTTAGACAGATATATACTGACAACTGGTCAGCCATCAATACACACAACAACCTCAACAAATACTTGTCCACCTTCACATTTTTTCACAGACCAGACAATACACAACCCATAAACTGGTCCTCCCTCCTCACACCAATCTTTAATACACAAACAAAACGATTCAAGATTAATTACAGTCACAACACCATTTTACGCCATAGAGAAACCCGTGACCTCCGCTTTTACCACGCCTCTCACATTAATGCGTGTGTCTTGGAAAACCCTCATCTTGTTAATAACAACAGATTTAAACTCGTTTGTCTCACAATTACACGACAGTGACACTCTTACAAACGCACACGTAAACCGACCAACACAAAATATTATGTCGAGACAATACCTTCCACCTCCTTTTACCTTTATCACATTCAAGAACATCCTATCGGCTGCTGTTTCCAGGATATCCCATCATACATTACCGACTATAAACACATTAACATATTACAACACCACCAGAGCTCAAAACCTTACAGTGATAACTTTTGCTTTTTTAGATGTCTGGCGGTTTTTAGGGGGGCTCCAGTTAAGGACGTTAGAAAAACAACGCGCCGGTTTGTAGACCAGTGGCAAACACACCAGGGTATAGAGTCCCTCGTCGATTTTCCCGGTGTGAATTTAACCGACATTCCCGCGTTAGAAAAATGTTTTAAAATAAATATTGACATCTTCGAGTTTGACGACGCACAAACCCTTTCCCCCAAACTCAGAAACTTTGCGTATTTTAATGTATAAAACCCATTTCATCTATACAGCTGATATAGATAGGGCGGCAAACTCTTTTTCGTGTCCCAAATGTGGGAAATTATGAAAGTTTTTTTAAGTTTATGGACAGGCATGAGAAGACGTGTACCGGGGGTAAGCGTATAGAAATATTTAAGGGTGGGCCCCACCCGGACACCATTTGGGAATCGCTCGCCACGCAGGGTATAGATGTGCATACAAACTTCGTATTTCCCTATCGAGCAACCTTTGACTATGAATGTTTTTTCGATACCTCTGTAGGGACGGGAACCGGGAGGACAACCTGTCTTGTTCTGTGGCTTCCAACGTCCCGGGTTGGAAGAGCCTGTTTGTTTTATCACACCAGGCGATCCTCAAGACTTGGTCAATAGAATGCTCGATCATCTGACCCGAATCGCCGAGGCGTTTTACGCCATCTTACGTGAGCGTTTTGATGAGGTGTATACTCAACTCGGTGATTTGGAGGTCCACATCGAGAGACTCGATGATTATTTGCGAGAGCTCCCCGTTTTAGGTTTCAACTCGGAGAAATACGACGTAAACGTTATAAAACCCTACCTAATAAAGTACGAGGGGCGTTCAGAAAGTAATGCACCACATCGTTTTTCTCAGGAGCTGTTTATTAAAAAAGCATGAAATTTATACACAATATGCATGGAGATGTCATGTAAACATCGGTATTGTTCAACATAATCCCCATCAACTTGTACGGCTTTATGCCAGCGTGAAACAAGTGCATGTATTCCTAGCCCGTACCAGATTTTGTCTTGATCATGTAGCCATTTCTTCGCTGCATGAATCACTCTTTCATCATCTTCAAACCTTGTCCCACGGAGTGCATCTTTAAGAGAACCAAATAGATGAAAATCAGAGGGTGCCAAATCGGAACTATAGGGTGGATGGGGTAGTACAGCCCAACCCAATTTGGTGATTGCTTCCCGTGTTGCCAGACTTGTGTGAGGTCGCGCATTGTCGTGAAGGAGAAGCAGGTCTGCTAGATTCTTGTGTGGCCGAACTCTGCGAAAACGTTGATTGAGTTTTTTCAATGTCTTAATGTAAGCTTGCGAATTGATTGTCTCTCCTCTTGGCATAACGTCCACAAGAATCACACCTACAATGTCCCAAAAAGACAGTGATTATGACCTTTCCAGCTGAAGGAATTGTCTTGAATTTCTTTCTTCTTGGTGATTGCGGATGATGCCACTCCATTGACTGTCTTTTTGTCTCAGGTTCAAAATGATGTGCCCAGGTTTCGTCACCTGTAACGATCTTAGCCAAAAAGTTCTCTCCATCAGCATTGAAACGCTCCAACAGTTCAGAAGAAATTGCTTTCCTTTGCAATCGGTGGTCATTTGTGAGACTTCGAGGAACCCATCTTGCGCAAACCTTAGAAAATCCGAGAGTTTTTATAACTGCATTTGCACTACCAATGCTGACTGACAGATGTAAGGCCAATTGTTGAGTAGTGATTCGCCTATCAGTAAGAATAATGCCCTCAGCACATTTCAACATTTCTGCGTTGGTGGCTGTGGCAGAACGTCCACAGCGCGGCCGATCAAGCAGCTCCGTATCTCCACTTCCTGATTCTTTGATTCTCTGAACCCAGCGACTGACTGTACTCCTGTCGACTGCAAAACTTCCATACACATCACATAGACGCTTGTGAATGTTCACAACAGTTTCCTTCTCTGCAACGAGAAATTCTATCACAATTCACTGCTTATAACGCAAGTTGCTAACACGCTCAATTTCAATGGTTTAGGGCAGCCTTATTATTTGGCCGGTTGCGGTACAATTTGGTGCACACAATTGGCACATGCCATATTTGAAGTGTGCAAAATTTCATGCTTCTATCTTCATTATTAGCTGAGAAAAACGAAGTGGTGCATTACTTTCTGAACGCCCCTCGTATTTTCTAGACCGAGACTTTAAATATTTAGTAAAAAGAAACAACAACTTTATGTTTATCGCTACCCCCTAGTTAAAATTTTTAGATATCATCAATTACCTAGCCCCCGGTTTTAATTATAGTAAGTATCTCGCGGCCTATAAAGTGACAGAAACTAAAGGCTTTTTCTATTACGAATACATCACCGATTTAGACAAGTTAAAAGAAACGGCGCTACCACCCCACTCGGCCTTTTTTTCCTCACTAAAAAATTGTAACATTTCCAGTATCGAGTACGCCGAATGTCAAAAGGTGTGGGTCGATAACCACATGGTCACGTTGCGCGATTTTCTGACTTGGTATAATAACAAGGACGTAGTGCCCTTCTTAATCGCTTTAGAACAGCAAGTTAGTTTTTACTCGGGTCTAGGGGTAGATATGTTTAAAGACGCCATTTCGGTGCTCGGGGTAACCTTAAAGTATCTATTCAAAACGATCCCGTCAAATACATATTTTTCTTTATGCTCGAAGCGGGAGCAAGATTTACACCACACTCTGAGACAAAATATAGTTGGGGGTCTGTCAATAATCTTTCATAGGTTTCATGAAAAAGACAAAACACACATTAGAGGCGGCAAAGTGGTTCAGTGCATTAAAGGTTTTGATGCCAACGCTCTTTATTTGTGGGCGCTTATGCAGAAAATGCCCACTGATTTTCCCGTTAGAAGAAACAGGGAGGATGGTTTCAGGTACCACGAAGTCAATAAGTACTCGGTGCAGTGTCGCGACTGGTTGACTTGGGTATCGCACAAAAATAATGTGTCTTTAAAAACCCAGTTCAACGGCCGTGAAGTGGCTTTGGGGCATAGGCGCGTTAGGGTAGATGGCTGGGACAAAGAGTCTCGCACAGCCTACCAGTTTCATGGCTGTCTGTTCCACGGACATCCTAACTGCCCACTAACCACCGGTCGTGACATTAATCCAGTCAATAAGAAACCCTTGACTGAGTTGTACGAAAAGAAGCGGGAAATTGGTGGTTATTTGAAGAACGAGTGTGATGTCCACTTGGTAGAAATGTGGGAATGCGAGTGGCAGCGATTGAAGAAAACCGATCGATCAATCGGTCGTTTTCTGAGCACCACATTCCCGAGCCTGAAACCGTCGTATACCAAATGTAGGTGCCCGTTAACAGAACAACAGATTCTAGGTTCTGTGATAGACGAGACCTTATTTGGCTTATTCGAGTGTGACATTCGAGTCCCCGACTCCCTAAAGGAGCATTTTTCGGAAATGGCTACCATTTTCAAAAATGTTGACGTCACGAGAGATTATATTGGAGCTTTCATGCGTGAATACGCAGAAAAAAATAATCTCCTGACTATCCCTAGACGGACGTTCATCTGCAGTTATATAGGTGAAAAAATTCTATTGGCGACACCTCTGCTTCGTTGGTACCTGTCCAAGGGTTTAGAAGTTACTCGTATATACCAGGTGATTGAGTATACGCCTGCGACTTGTTTTAAACAGTTTGGGGACACCGTCTCCGTCGCCCGCCGACAGGGAAATATAGGCGATGTTTACGCTTTAACGAGCGAAACTATGAAGTTGTTAGGGAACGCTCCTTATGGCAAAACCCTGACCAATAAGGCGAAACACGCAGAGGTCTCGTACACGACGGGATATGGGACGTCTAAATTAATAAGTTGCTACCGGTTTAAAAAGATGAGTTTAGTGACGGATGACATTTTCGAGATAGAAATGGCTAAATAGAAAATTAGTTGGGACCTGCCCGCGCAGATAGGTTTTTTCGTCTATCAATACGCCAAACTATGCAAGTTAGAATTTTACTACGACTGTCTAGATAGATTTGTAGATAGAGCAGACTTTCAGTTATGTGAGACTGATACAGATAGTCTTTACTTGGCCCTTAGCACGATAACCTAGCGGACGCCGTTAAACCGGCTATGCGAAAGGAATTTTATAGTGTCTACGACCGTTGGTTTCCCGCCAAAGTGTGTCCCGAACATAAAGCCGGTTTCATAGCTAGTGAGGGTAAAACGCGACTGGATTGTCAGAAATGCCGCGACCAAAAGTTATTTGATAAACGAACACCGGGCCTTTTTAAATTAGAATACGAGGGCAGTGGGATGGTTTCCCTCTGTAGCAAAACGTACCACTGTTTTGGCGATTACGACAAAACCACCACTAAAGGACTCAATAAACATCACAACACACTGGACAAAAACACGTTTTTAGAGGTACTCAACACTCAACAAGCGCAGGGCGGCAAAAATGTAGGATTCAGAACACACAACTCCGCCATCTACACATACGAACAACACAGAAATTCCCTGTTCTATTTCTACATAAAAAGACAGGTACATGCCGACAACGTCACCTCTTTCCATCTAAAAAATAGCTCTCTACACAACACCAGACCAACCAAAAACCATACCACACACGCGAGCCCACCACCTACACCCAACACCAAAACTCTCTGTCCTATTTTTACACGACAATGACGTGACGACATCTCCTCTCAAGTTCTATATATATTTGTTCTGGGCTGCATCTGTAACGACACCCTGTGATATTTAAAATTTTTATTAAAGACCCTTTGTTATCTATATTGTATATATATATATATATATATAGTATAAAGAAACATAACAACACACTTACCAAAACAATACCACAATAAATATAAAAATTGTACACACCCCCCCCCCCTATTGCCAATATGTGATCCTACTCATATCTTTTTGTTACTGCTGTACCAAAACACTGTTGTTTACCAATATAAATATAAAAATTGTACAACCTCCCTCTTCCAATATGTGACCCTGTTCATATAATGTTTTTGTTACCATAAAAATTGTACACGACTCTTGCCAATATATGAGCCTGTTCATATAATGTTGTTACGGTTATTTGAAAATAAAATATATTTATTAAAACCCTTTGTTATCTATATTGTCTACATATCGTATAAATATTGTTTGTAAAAATATATAGTCTACCTGTTTGTAAAACACGTATAACTATTGTAAAATAAATATTGTAACACCTGTTGTAATATGTGTTGTAATAAATGATAAAACACACCAACAAGACAACAATACACATAACAACATAACACACAACAACAATACACTTAAAATACCTACTTATCTCCACTTAGTTACCTACACGCCCGTCATTATCGAACTTATATATTGCTATATAAAAGTCATGCGCATCCGCCACAACCGAGCGGCGTATTTCCTTATATAAAAGTCATGCGCCACCTCCTGAATTGATCGGAGTATTTCCTTATATAAAAGTCACGCGCCACCAACTGAATCCTACCCGTAGCGTACCTACTAAACTACTCCCATCAGTGTATTCATTTTTCAGAATGTATAGGTCTTTCTTCAACTTCCTGAGGTGGTTGTACGCACCAGAAGACGTTTTTAGAACTGATTTTATCCGTGGAGATCAAATTGAGCCTCGTCAGACATCAAAAGAAAGAAGACTTAAAAAACTTAATCAATCCTCAATTTGAGCAAGCATTCTGTCAACCATTGCATTTCTTTTTTGTTTGTCCTCATCACAGAGCTTCTGCTTGGTCTGTATACGGTATGGGTATTTCTTGAGACCATCAAGTAGAGGTTTTCT
This sequence comes from Oreohelix idahoensis, assembly GCA_024509875.1. Lineage (NCBI taxonomy): Eukaryota > Metazoa > Mollusca > Gastropoda > Stylommatophora > Oreohelicidae > Oreohelix > Oreohelix idahoensis. The sequence goes on from JAMPIV010002043.1 coordinate 85,282, forward strand.
GAGCGGTTCTCTTGCGATTTTCCAAGTATTTTTTTTTTCTAACGAACCGTTTTGGCTGAATTCCACAGATTCTAGAATCATTTCAACAACTCTTTCTGTTCGCTTTCTGTGTCTTCCTGGTTGGCCTTGACGATCATGATATTTTGAATTAATAATAATAGTTTCCCATCGCAAACGAAGATGGCGACAGCTTCAGACTTAAGTTGAGACACTTCTGTGCCGTGATCTCATGTGGCTAAATAGTCCTATTTTAGCCCTACAGGCCATGCCACATACGGAGCACACATGGTTAGAGTCAATAGTAGTGTTGCTGTGCATTCTGACCTTTCTTGCAGCACGCTTGCCTTGTGCCTTATCAGCTAAATTCTGTTCTGCAATGCGAGCGCCTTGAGTAATGTTTGTTCACCAGGCAGAGCGATCCTGTGCAATAGTCTCCCAGGAGAAGACATCAATTTTGAAGCTGCTCAACGATGCTTTCAGTGTGTCTTTGAAGCGTTTCTTTTGTCTCCCTACTGTCCGCTTACCCATGGAGAGGTCGCTGTACATCAACTGCTTTGGGAGGAGTTTTTCGGGCATGCGAACAACATGTTTGGCCCATCTAATTTGGGCCGTCTGCAGCAATGTGTAGATGCTTGAGATATGTGCTCTGTTGAGGACCTCAGAATTAGATACTCTATCATGCCACTTGATCCTGAGAATCCTGCGAAGACAGCTCATGTGGAAGTGATTAAGATTCAAAACAATCCCGTATTTCCTGAAATTGTCCACCCAAATTTGGACGTTACTTTTAAGGGGCGCTTTAATTAAGTTTAGAACTCGTGATGAAGCAGCTCATTTAAAGTCTTGAACGACCCATAATGGAGGAAGCTGGTTCCCTCTTGCAGAAAACCTACAATAAAGCCCTCATGAGCTCTTGCTGCGGTGGTTTTTGTAGCAATTTGTTTGACATGATGAGATTGTAAGCCTCGTGCACAAACCTCATATTAGTCGCCTCTTATATCTTATCTGAGGAACCATCCTATATATAAAATCCCAGCTTATTCTGTCTGTTCATAACGCAAAGGGAAGCAACTTTGGTTGAAAGTTAGATATCAATTGTATAGTTTCTTTATATGTACTCTCCCGAAAATAATAACACTTACCAAAGGAGAATGCACAAATGAAGGTGTGCAAAAAAATATATTTATAGAATGTATGATCACGTGTACACACATTGGGATCTTCGCTGCTGCTACGTAGTTCGTATACTGTGGTGATGCACAGTGGGATGCCGTTAGGTATTGGTGCTTTTGAATGTAATTGCCGTCTTATGGATGGCTTTTACACTACTTAGTCATAAACTTTCTTTGGCTCCTCAGCGACCTCCGCTAACCACGGGGCTAGGGCTCCGAGGCAGATGCTTGAGTTGTTGTCAACTTTCTAATTTGGTATTTAGGAAATGCTTAGAAAAAAGACAATCGACCTATTCTTTCCTCGCTTGACTACAGTTAAGGGCAAGGTTTCTTAACCTTTTGTGTGTGTGTGTACGTGTGTGTATGTGTATGCCATGGACACCTTTGATTATCTGGTGAAGGCTGCGACTCCTTCTTAGAACAAAAAAATTTTCACAAACGTATAATAAAAAATTTTACATATTTAAAATAATTCACATTTGTAGGTTTTGTACACGGTTCCTTTAAATCATGGGTTATTTGCCTTTCTTGTGCCTTGGATCCCTTACATTGTCTGGTGAAGGCTACGGACCCCTTTGAATTTCCTTTAAAAGCTACCGACCCCTTCTTAAACTAAATGTACATAGACGCATAATTAAAATGTGTGCACACAAGTGTCACGTAGGGTTTATATTCATTTAATTTCCTACATCTTCTTCCTATTCATTCACCCAAAATTCTCTCTTTTATTATCTCTGTATTTCATTTTTCCCGTATATTTTTCATCCATTCGTTTTGCGAATATTATTTTCATATAATTCGCAAACTTTACCTGTTTCTTTCTCAAAACTGAGAATCGCGCTAGGACGATATTACGTAGATGTCAGGGCTGCAGGGCGTCAGAAGGCGTGATAAGTCGGTTCGCTGAACACAGGACGTAGCAAATCGTCTACATTCTCACCGAGCGCGCGAGCTTCTTCTCGGCATAAGTCCCGGTGAGGTGTGATACTTTACATCTGCACCGGTCAGTATCCAGACATTTGTCTGGAAAATCCCAAACTGACACGGCGCTCACTTGGGCCATGGTCAGCTGTAGTGTGAAAACTGCCCTGCAATGGAGTCAGGCTGTCTGGGATTTGAAACTGACACGCGTACATCGTGGTCAGTAGGTGACAGTTACGACACGCGTTAAGCGGACGTAAATGTTGGGAGTAGGGGAGATAATTTCGCTTGGCGAAGTAAGTTTGGGCCCTTTGTCTGATTTTAAGATATTGGCCAAGTTTGAAACTTTAATTTCATTCTCGCTCATAGACTCCACAGTAGATAGGTCGCTCGAAAACAGAATAGCTGTTAGCGAAGATCTCAGTTTGTTTCGGCAGTTTGTCGAACTTCTAGACTTCCAGAAATATTTTCAGCATTTTTATTCTTAAGTTGTGCGACTACCTGTAATTCTGTGGTTGAGGTAATTAATATGATAGATATATAGATTTTGTGAGTGTTAAAGTGTTAAATCGCTTAATTCATTTTAATCTATTTCTTTAGCGCAGAAGAGAAATAAAGTGGTAGGCTATTATATTTTCTAGGGAAGCATTCAGTGGAAAGCAGAATAAAATTAAAATTTCTAGCTTATAACGGCAATTGTAGCTATTTATAAATTTAATTTAACTGCTAATACTCAGTCGAGTGTATTTTTCTAAACTAACGTATAAACTCTAGAATCCAGCCTCATGAATGATGACGGGATACGCACGTGTTCCTAATTTATGAGGATTGCTGATTTTTAAATATAACTTACGTCACGGGAAGTTTAAATGTTAAGCAAAGCTCTCTGCTTGCAAGTTTAAATGTAAGTTTTAACCAGTACAGATTCTGTTTATTATATTATATGTGTTATTTTTCCTCCACACAGTGAAAGTTTTGGGGTGACCCTAACTTTACCAGCACCTAGTAGTAGTTTCCATACTTGTGAAGAAATAGACAGTCCTTATTTTGAACCACGTGGGTTTTCTCAAGTAACACTGATCTGACGGTGCAAGTTAGACAGAAATACTAATATCCCTATAACGGGTTTTCAAAGACTGTAATGATAAATACTGGACCTTGGAGCCAGCACTTAATTTCTTCTAGAAACTCTATATAATTTGCTGCCTGGTGGCGTGAATATTAACAATCATTTCCCGACTAGATTATATCTTGTGGACAAATCTGTGGTGTGACTAAAGTGAATCCTATACTGAGGGAAGGCACCGACCTGACATTCATCATTTTTTTTAGAAACCTACGCTATTGACACTGTGCTCTGCTAACTCCCGCGCCTGGAATAATTGTTAGGTGACTTAATCAGACATTTGAACAAATTTGCATACCCAAGTAGTCGTTCCCGGAGACTCCAAGTTAAATACGTCTTTTGGAACTGGGGACTTCTTGGCAGAAGACTGCATTTTTTGAGTCTGTGTGAAAATCTAAAATCAATGTGTTCCAAGAGGCAGCAAGCAAAGTCGTGAGTACAAGTATGAGAAGCCATGGCGGAATGAATGAGTGTACGCTGGTTTGAGTGATATTTTTCACTATTTTATCTTTGACACCCTGTTGCTGTCCTAATTTTTTTTCAATCTGCATAATTTGTTGCTAAGGCTAGAGTTCTTGTGTTTTGTCTTAGGTTAAATCAGATTTTTTTTTTCAAACTCTGTGCATATAATTACGAGATAAAACAAAGACAACTCTTAGACTCAAACCCTATGTATCTGTGACTCGGGCGCCATCATCTGTTCTCTTAACGGGGCCGGGCTAAACCTAGAGTTAACACTATAACGGGGCTATCATCCTTGCAACATTTCCTTGATTTTTTATGACTATGTGTATATGTATTTTCCTTGATGTACTTTCTTTGATGTTGTGAGCCGATTTTTTCCTGATAATAAAATCGCTCTTGAACTTAATAATCGTGTTTGGTCAGCTCGTTCTAGATAATATATATCATTGTTATAGTTTTCCCACGTCTGTGTGTTTACCTGTCGTCACGTGTATGTGCGTGCCTGTGAGTGATAGAAATATACGTAATATGTATATTGGTGTAGTCTGTCTGACGCTGTAACAACTGTTGTAGAAGATAGGTGAGAGAGAGAAGAATTCTTTTCGCTTTCAGAGACAGCCACTATATCAAATCTATCATCTCACGTGTGTGGAAATTCTATTACCTTTCACTAACTCTCACTGAGTCTATCACCTATTCAAACCTATTCAGAAGGGACCAAACCTAGTCTTAATTCTCCTATCGGAAATCTACGACAAATGAGGGCTCGTTTCCGGTCTTTGAACTTAGAATAGGAAGACGAGTACGACAAACGTGGACTCGTCTATCTGGATTTTGAACTTAAGATTCTGTATTCTGATATAGAGTAAGAGTGTGATGTCTTGTGACTGTGTATCTTTTAAAAATAATTACCCCCTAGACTAGCGATCTGTTTACGGGCGTGCTGACCACACAAACTAATAAGTTTTTTTTTCCACAGCATCTTTGAATAATATACATTTTGGTTACAGGTTGATTTTGTCGGGATATATGTTAACTGCTGATTGTAATACTAAATGCTGGTAAAGTAGTGAGTGTATAACATTCACTGGGTTTTGAAGCAGGAAGGTGTTTGAACTAAGTTAAGGAGTGCGTTTCGGACTATTTGTCCAGATTAATTGCCTCCCTTACCCTATCTGACTTCAGGGGCGAACTTAGAGTGGATTTTAAAATTAAGGGATTATTTTTCTCTTTAATTTTTGCAATATTCTTTTGTTTTTCCACTGTAGCAACTTATTTTTCAGTTGTAATCTTAACTACCATTTAGTTGGCGTAGTCGTGTTTTGCATTAAGTGCTTTATTGCCGATAATAGCAGCGATAGTTAGATTTTAATTTGGAGGAGGTATCCCAGGGTTAAGGATATCATCTTTTGATTTTTGGTAAATTTTTTTCTCGTAAGTGGTAGAAACCAGTGTATCCTTTTTCCTATTTTCGTTCTCCACTAGTCTCAGTCACTGACATAATATGGCCGAGAGGGCAAAGCTTAGACAATTTCTCAGGGACGAAGCGAGAGAGGAGGGACTGGAAGGAGAAGAAGCGAAAGCTTTTGTCAGGGACGAACTTGATAGATATGATGCAGCATGAGGAAAGAGAGAAGGAGAGACAGCATGAGGAAAGAGAGAAGGAGAGACAGCGTGAGGAGAAAGAGAAGGAGAGACAGCATGAGGAAAGAGAGAAGGAGAGACAACATGAGTTGGCTCTTAAAGCTCTAGAGTTCCAAAGTCGTGGGGCTGCCTCTACCTCCAGCAATGGAGAGTCTTCTCCTCATTCTTCCTTAACTGACCCTGCTAACACTCATTCCCTTCAACTAAATGCTATGTCTTTCACTCTTGAATCTTTTCCTTGTCCAAATGAGAAGATTGACACATGGTTAGAAAAATTTGAGAAAATTGCAACTCTGTACGGGTTAGAGAGGTCGCGTTGGAATATGAAACTTTCCCAGGCCCTAAAAGGTTCTGCTTATGATGTTTATTCTAAGCTGGAAAGTAGCCAACAAGACGACTACGATGTGTTGAAGAAAGCGTTACTGGAGCGCTTTGAAATGAACGCTCGCAAGTTTTTGCAACTGTTTCGCAACAGCCGGAAAGAGAATTCTGAAACTTTTCACCAGTTCTCATCTCGTCTTAAGGGATATCTAACAAAGTGCCTTGAGCTTTCGCAGCTCCCCTTCTACCTATGAAGGTCTTGAGGAACTTGTTCTAACTGAACAAATAAAGAACACTTTGTCTGCTGATACCCGGAGATTTCTCGCTGAGCAGGGGGCAGAAAAACTTGAAGACATTTTGGAAAAGTCTGAGCGTTATCACAATGCGCTGGCTGAACTACCGGCCACAAAGCGGAAACCGACAGAGGAGCATTTTCGAAAACATAACCTAGAGCAATCTTCTCAGGCTTCTAACCAAAACAACCACAGAGAAACTGGACCTCAAAACCCCCCTCCTGAAAAATCCAAGTTCTACAAGAACAAGTACCCCAACCACCCCAAACAGTCTGATCAACCCGACAGCCCTACATGGCAGCGTAGCCAGAAAGGACAAGGTGGCAAAGGGAGAACCCCCGAGCACGGGACATATGATCAGACCGAGCACACCGAGCCTAAACGCATCGGATGCTTATTAACAGTCTCGCAAGGCGGAATTATTGACAGTGATTCCCAACCTCTTGGGGATAGACCCTCAACGCGAGGTATTGTTATTTTGAACGGTTCTCAAACTTCTTGCTTATTTGACACGGGGCTTTCTTACGATTGCATTGTTGCCAGAAACCTGGTTAAACCCGGTCAAGAGACAGGAGAGACCGTCAAACTTTGTGGAGTTCGTAAGAGTGATGCACCTACAGCGCTTCCCATCGCATTGGTGGAGATACACTCTGACTTTGTCAGAGGTGTGATCAAAGCGGCTGTTATGGATGATCCCATCTACCCAGTCATACTTGGCGGGAGATACGTGTGTATTGGGAAACCGGAAGAGCCGATTGTGGCAGCAGTAACTACAAGAGGGCAAACCAAGAAGGAACGGGAGCCTGCGCCAAATTTGTTACCTATGGAACTTAAAGAAGCGCAATACAAGGACCCTACTTTGGCACCCTGCTTTAGGAAACTGCCCATGGCTAAGGAACCCAAACAGCACGGGGACATTTTTTCTGAGGATGGCGTACTTTATCGGAGAACGGGCAAGCCTGACCAAGGTTACAACCAGCTCCTAGTACCGAAACAGTACAGAAGCCAAATCCTAGAAATGGGGCACTCTCTTCCCTTTAGCGGACATATGGGACAGAACGCCACAAACCAACGTATAACCACTCATTATTGGTGGCCAGGAGTGAATACTGATATTATCAGATATGTCAAATCCTGTGCCCAGTGCCAACGTGTACCACCCAAGCAACGGACCCCCCCCCCCCCAGTCCACATGGGTGAAATGCCAATAATGGGAACACCATTCGAACGGGTTGTGATCGACATTTTAGGGCCTTTCGAAAGGACTAAAAGAAGGAACAGGTTTATCCTGACCTTAGTCAATACATGCACTTTATGGGCAGAAGCTATCCCGCTAACATGCGCAGATGCCAAGCATGTCGCAGAAGCCCTCGTGCAGATTTTCACTCGGTTGGGATTCCCGCAGCAAGTGTTGACGGATAATGGATCTCCATACCGAAACCTGTTGATGGATGAGATCGTTAAGATCTTGAGGACCCAGCACATCCACACTAAGCCATATACTCCGGCCGGAAATGGGCTCGTGGAACGTGCTAATGGAAACCTCACCATGATGCTAAGTAAGCTGGCACAAGTGAAACCTGAAGATTGGGATCTCTGTATTCCTGCAGCATTATTTGGCTACAGAGAATCTCCTCATACTTCCACAGGATTTCCGCCAGCTACACTCTTATTTGGCAGACCCATTAAGGGCCCGCTTGAAGCCTTACTTCAGTCTCTGACAGACGAGAAGGCGGATGAGACAGTCGTCTCAGCAAGTAAATATGTGTCGGTTTTAAAGGAAAGGTTGAAACTAGGGTGGGACCTAGCAACGACTAACTTTAAGCGAGCTCGCACAAAGCACGCTAACCGATACAGGAAAGTCGCGGAAGAGAGAGAACTGGAAGCAGGACAGAAAGTTTTGGTGTTACTCCCTACTGAGAACAACCAACTGAAGATCGGATGGCAAGGGCCGTTTACCGTCCTGAAAAAGATTTCTAAGGCTAACTACCAGATCTCTATTGAAGGAAAGGAGAAGGTTTTCCATTTAAATCTCTTAAAGAGATACTTGGAAAAACCAGTGCCAACCTCCGACCATCTCCTGACGATCGCCAAAACTGACGAAGATGATGATAGTGGCAGGGATATTCCACCGCTATCACAGGAAATCTTTCAAAAATGTCAGAAGCGGCGACGCTCTTTCAAGCGCGCATGGGAGACATTCCGGGGGAAGGAAACTTTGAGGAGTGGACTTGAGTAGGAATTGGACAGAGATGGAGGGGGAAGATGAGAGGGAAGAGGACAGACACCCCAAAGCTACGGTTATAGGAAATTAAACTCCATAACGCAGACATGGAGTGCTTCCATATCTTAAAGGGGGGAGGCTCTGTCACGTAGGGTTTATATTCATTTAATTTCCTACATCTTCTTCCTATTCGTTCACCCAAAATTCTCTCTTTTATTATCTCTGTATTTCATTTTTCCCGTATATTTTTCATCCATTCGTTTTGCGAATATTATTTTCATATAATTCGCAAACTTTACCTGTTTCTTTCTCAAAACTGAGAATCGCGCTAGGACGATATTACATAGATGTCAGGGTTGCAGGGCGTCAGAAGGCGTGATAAGTCGGTTCGCTGAACACAGGACGTAGCAAATCGTCTACATTCTCACCGAGCGCGCGAGCTTCTTCTCGGCATAAGTCCCGGTGAGGTGTGATACTTTACATCTGCACCGGTCAGTATCCAGACATTTGTCTGGAAAATCCCAAACTGACACGGCGCTCACTTGGGCCATGGTCAGCTGTAGTGTGAAAACTGCCCTGCAATGGAGTCAGGCTGTCTGGGATTTGAAACTGACACGCGTACATCGTGGTCAGTAGGTGACAGTTACGACACGCGTTAAGCGGACGTAAATGTTGGGAGTAGGGGAGATAATTTCGCTTGGCGAAGTAAGTTTGGGCCCTTTGTCTGATTTTAAGATATTGGCCAAGTTTGAAACTTTAATTTCATTCTCGCTCATAGACTCCACAGTAGATAGGTCGCTCGAAAACAGAATAGCTGTTAGCGAAGATCTCAGTTTGTTTCGGCAATTTGTCGAACTTCTAGACTTCCAGAAATATTTTCAGCATTTTTATTCTTAAGTTGTGCGACTACCTGTAATTCTGTGGTTGAGGTAATTAATATGATAGATATATAGATTTTGTGAGTGTTAAAGTGTTAAATCGCTTAATTCATTTTAATCTATTTCTTTAGCGCAGAAGAGAAATAAAGTGGTAGGCTATTATATTTTCTAGGGAAGCATTCAGTGGAAAGCAGAATAAAATTAAAATTTCTAGCTTATAACGGCAATTGTAGCTATTTATAAATTTAATTTAACTGCTAATACTCAGTCGAGTGTATTTTTCTAAACTAACGTATAAACTCTAGAATCCAGCCTCATGAATGGTGACGGAATACGCACGTGTTCTTAATTTATGAGGATTGCTGATTTTTAAATATAACTTACGTCACGGGAAGTTTAAATGATAAGCAAAGCTCTCTGCTTGCAAGTTTAAATGTAAGTTTTAACCAGTACAGATTCTGTTTATTATATTATATGTGTTATTTTTCCTCCACACAGTGAAAGTTTTGGGGTGACCCTAACTTTACCAGCACCTAGTAGTAGTTTCCATACTTGTGAAGAAATAGACAGTCCTTATTTTGAACCACGTGGGTTTTCTCAAGTAACACTGATCTGACGGTGCAAGTTAGACAGAAATACTAATATCCCTATAACGGGTTTTCAAAGACTGTAATGATAAATACTGGACCTTGGAGCCAGCACTTAATTTCTTCTAGAAACTCTATATAATTTGCTGCCTGGTGGCGTGAATATTAACAATCATTTCCCGACTAGATTATATCTTGTGGACAAATCTGTGGTGTGACTAAAGTGAATCCTATACTGAGGGAAGGCACCGACCTGACATTCATCATTTTTTTAGAAACCTACGCTATTGACACTGTGCTCTGCTAACTCCCGCGCCTGGAATAATTGTTAGGTGACTTAATCAGACATTTGAACAAATTTGCATACCCAAGTAGTCGTTCCCGGAGACTCCAAGTTAAATACGTCTTTTGGAACTGGGGACTTCTTGGCAGAAGACTGCATTTTTTGAGTCTGTGTGAAAATCTAAAATCAATGTGTTCCAAGAGGCAGCAAGCAAAGTCGTGAGTACAAGTATGAGAAGCCATGGCGGAATGAATGAGTGTACGCTGGTTTGAGTGATATTTTTCACTATTTTATCTTTGACACCCTGTTGCTGTCCTAATTTTTTTTTTTCAATCTGCATAATTTGTTGCTAAGGCTAGAGTTCTTGTGTTTTGTCTTAGGTTAAATCAGATTTTTTTTCAAACTCTGTGCATATAATTACGAGATAAAACAAAGACAACTCTTAGACTCAAACCCTATGTATCTGTGACTCGGGCGCCATCATCTGTTCTCTTAACGGGGCCGGGCTAAACCTAGAGTTAACACTATAACGGGGCTATCATCCTTGCAACATTTCCTTGATTTTTTATGACTATGTGTATATGTATTTTCCTTGATGTACTTTCTTTGATGTTGTGAGCCGATTTTTCCTGATATAAAATCGCTCTTGAACTTAATAATCGTGTTTGGTCAGCTCGTTCTAGATAATATATATATCATTGTTATAGTTTTCCCACGTCTGTGTGTTTACCTGTCGTCACGTGTATGTGCGTGCCTGTGAGTGATAGAAATATACGTAATATGTATATTGGTGTAGTCTGTCTGACGCTGTAACAACTGTTGTAGAAGATAGGTGAGAGAGAGAAGAATTCTTTTCGCTTTCAGAGACAGCCACTATATCAAATCTATCATCTCACGTGTGTGGAAATTCTATTACCTTTCACTAACTCTCACTGAGTCTATCACCTATTCAAACCTATTCAGAAGGGACCAAACCTAGTCTTAATTCTCCTATCGGAAATCTACGACAACAAGTGATACATTGTATTACAAAGGAACATTGTTAAGCTTATATATAGTCATACTTAAAACAAAACCAATGTGTAAAAATAATATTTTTCTTTAAACGCGAAAATCTGTGATAATTTTCAGAGTAATTTTTGGGGAAAAAATAACAGTTTTTAGGTTATTTACACGGAAACCCGTGAATCTATTCATTGAATCCCTACTGGTCCGTGAACCACAAGTAAAAACCCTACCCTAAATATATTCACAGACCTTCTAAGGGGCCAATCGACCACGTGTTTAGAAGCTCTGACATCACTATCGGTTAAATATTTAACTGTTTAATATAATAATATGTATCGTCCAGTGTTAGAGTGATTAGAAAGCTTGCAACTTGCACACGGGACCTCCTATTTTTTCGCCCTTAGCCGAGAAGGCTAGGTATCCGATCCCACTACCCAGGAGACTGGGGAGAATATGACATCATTAGGACCACTTGTTATGAAAATAGAAATTTCCATAAATTATATTCCCTCTACTGGGAATAGAACCCGGTACCTTTAGAATTCAAGGCGGAAGCCATACCTCTTAGCCACTCCAACCCCCAAGTTATTCTGTTACCCTTTATGACCTGTTTTCAGTTTACAGTTTAGATTTCTGAGGTCCATCCATCTTCTTCAGCTCATGGGTTATTTTTCCTGAAATCGCTTAGCACACACTTTTCTTGTCGGTTATATAAATATGAAAACAGGATTAATTTAATACTACTTCTTCTTCTTCTTCTTCGTACACTCTCAGACGTCCACTTGAATGTTCTCAAAGAAAGCAGTAGTCAGTTTGAGGCTATTTGAATCCCCGTAAAGCTTTTCCACGAAAGGAGCTGGCGTCGGCCATATGCACCTTATCTGTACCACATATAAGGGGCAACTTTGAAGCAGATGTTCAGCAGTCATTTTATCAGTGCCACAGTTACACTGATCGGTAGTTCCTATCTTTAGCTTGTTGAATAGATGGTATCTCAATCTCTTGTGGCCAGTGCGGAGTCTGAAGATTACCACTTGTTCTCTTCTGTGGAGCTGGTAGTAAGCATCATTCTGTGTGTGCCCTGGATGTTCTACATTCCATTTGTTTCTGTAACTGATTCTGATAAAACTCTTTGCCTCCTCAAAAGTTATGATTGCATCAGGCTGAGGTAGATGTGAACCTTCTTTTGCCATTCTGTCAGCCTCTTCATTGCCGGCGATGTTACAATGAGATGGGATCCACTGGATCATAACACTTTTGAATCGTTGACACAGTTTGTGGAGCACTACTCTGAGATCATCCAGGTCTGTATTATTTTGTCTTTTCAACGTTGCAATTACTGACTGTGCATCAGTAAAGAAAGCAACTTGTCTCTCTGCCGTTTCTTCTGTCAATATAACCTCTGCTGCAGTTTTCAAGGCCTCTGCCTCTGCTCTGAAGTTGCTGGAGAATCGTCCTGTCGCCACTGACAGCCTTTTTTCTGCACCAGTGCTTAAGGTCAGAAAGACACCCCCCACCTCCATTTTCTGTTGCATTTGTTGCTGATCCATCTGTGTATGCATGGGTCCAGGTGTTGCGTGGATAATGTTTCTCTATGTATTTTGTCGCTAAGGATTTTCTATCTGTTGCAGTTTGGCTCTTTTTACTTTCAATTCCAGGAATGTTTTCTATCATTTTAGGGAAACGATTTTGTTTCCAAACTGGAAGCTTGTGTGCAGTGTAGATGGGTTTAACAGTGGATATTTCATCTATGGATACTGCTCTCATTTGTGGTTTGGTTGATTCTACAAAATTACTTCGTTTGAGTCTTTGCCTTCTAAGAGCATTTATTCTATGGCACATTGGGTGGTCTGTTAGTCTTTTGAATTTTTCTGCCTGTTGTTGAGCCCTGCAGTCTCTTCTATCTGTCATTGGCTGGAGGCATGTAATCTTTTCGAGTTCTTTTATAGGTGTTGACTTCATGCCTCCCGTTATAATTCTCATTGCTTGATTTTGGAGTCTGCTAATTTTATCATCGAAGTTTGTCTTAGCTGCTGTTGCCCATGCTGCCATGCCATATTCAAGAACTGGCCTCACTCGCCCTGTGTACAACGTCTTAAGCACTTTCTCATCTGCACCCCAAGTTGTTCCAGCACGTTTTTTCATAATTGCCATTCTTTGTCTTGCTCTCATTCGATTTCTGTCAACCTGTTTTTTCCAAGTCGGACGGCGATCAAAAATAATGCCTAGGTAGTTCGGATTTTCATTTAAATGAAGATTTACTCCGTTTAGTACTAGTTTGAAGCTCTGAGGTTTAGTTGAGAGGGAAAATACAGTGTACGTTGTTTTCTCTTCATTAATCTTCATGAGCCATGTTTTGGCCCACTCTTCCAGTGATGTTAGTGCTTGCTGCATCAGAATGTTTGCAGTAGTGATACGTTCTTCAGAAATCCACAACGCTAAGTCATCTGCAAAGGAAGCATTGTGTGCTATTTGTTGAATATTGTCAGCTATGTCATTTATGTATGCAAGGAACAGTGTAGGTGACAGGACTCCCCCTTATGGGACACCCTGCTCTAATATAAACTTTTTACTAGTCTGTCCTTGCAGTTGTACTCTGGCGGTTCTATTTTCCAGGTAGTGACCAATCCATTTGTACATTCGCCCACATACACCACTTCTCTGCAGTTTGACTTTCAATCCCTCTTTCCATACTGTATCGAAAGCTTTTTCTAAATCTACCCAAACGACTAGCGTGTGTTTTTTTTTCGTGGAAGGCATCTTCGATTTCCTGAGCTATATATGTGATTTGATCCTCAGTGGATCTGTGTTGTCTGAATCCTGCTTGTTGATGGTTTAATAGGTGTTTGCTTTCCAGGTGCCACATCAGTCTGGTATTTATTATGCGTTCCATCAGTTTTCCTAAACAGCTTAGTAGGCTGATCGGTCTGTAACCATTTGGTTCTTTCTCTTTATTATTCATAAATTTTGTATTTTGTGTCTCCCTCTATTTCCCTTAATTTTGTGTCTCCCTCTATTTCCCCTTAATTTTATGTCTCCCTCTATTTCCCCTTAATTTTGTGTCTCCCTCTATTTCCCTTAATTTTGTGTCTCCCTCTATTTCCCCTTAATTTTATGTCTCCCTCTATTCCCTCTTAATTTTGTGTCTCCCTCTATTTCCCTTAATTTTATGTCTCCCTCTATTTCCCCTTAATTTTGTGTCTCCTTCTATTTCCCCTTAATTTTGTGTCTTCCTCTATTTCCCCTTAATTTTGTGTCTCCCTCTATTTCCATAAATTTTGGGGATTCCAGAATAACGACGGCCTTGTAATGCTATCGGGAGCCGCGGTAGCATAGTGGTTAGTGCACTAGCTTCCTAGCTCAGTGGTCTATGGTTCGATCCCCAGATGATGTGGGATTTTTTAAGGCCGCAAACGGTTCCTGGGTCGATCCAGCCCCAATTGCGTACCAGAGCAACTTCTGGGGAAGTTAAGGCGGCCGGCGTGATGCTGACCACATCACCCCTAGTGTGCCGATGGTCAAGAAAATATGGGCCTAACACCATTGTCACGAGAGGGAAGTTGTCAGGAACCACTTATCGGGTATATCACTCCACTGGTTACACCACTGTAATGTGGATTTATAATAATAAATAAAGGCTCGTTCTTCCAAGGGTACAACCACACCACAATGGCTGACATAAGAAATAACACCTTTAACAGGAACTTCCCTTTAATACTTTATACACACAATACGGCCTCAACAAACGCATCAAATACAATAATGAAAAAACCACGGTAAGCTTGCCTTAGCAGCTTAATCTATCACTTCCATACATGAAGGTACGAATTACATCAAAAGCACTGCTATGAATATCGCTCACCTGAGCGGCAAAACTGAGACAATGACACACTCAAATCATTGACATCTTATTAAACTACGGTCTGTAGAAATTACAAACTAGACCCTACACACACTGCTCTAGAATTGCAATGTAATTATCAACCAGGACCGAAATATGGCAAGCAGTCAGTTAATAATCCATAACTTGAATCAACCAGCAATCCCACTGGCAAAAGGGAAATATGCGTCCTACCTGGACGAAGGCTAGTTTCTGACTACCCAACTTTGCGCCTTTTCCCCCCGACTTCCGGTGGTCACATGACACACCAGTTCGGCTAACCTCGGCCTCTCCGAGTGACTTATCGTCGACCACAATACATACGATGCACTGCGGAATAACGCTGTGACAGAACTATTGTTTTAAATGAAAGATATCCTGGACACAAAGTTTTATCAGGTGATACCAGGATAGTGCCAGATAAGAGACTGGTCTTATAAGCAATACCCCCTTCTCTGAAAGGAGTAAGGGTGTATGGACATCAAAGGTAAGATCAAGCTGCATAAGTTCCTAGGTATGATGATAGTGTTTTATCCTAGGTTCCTAAATGCTCCACTCATGATCCTCCTCTGTTAATGATGTTATGCTCTGCTGGGGGTATTATACTAAACTATTAACCAACAAGAACTGTAACTTAACTTAAATAATCCAAGTAAGTCTGTTGGTAAAATTTACAATTTATTTTGTACAAGTTTTTCTTTACTTTGTAAAATTTTTCACTGAACTCAAAATTGATTATGAAATAAAATTAATAAAATCACTTTTGTTAACTATTCACAAATAACTACAGTCTGTAAATTTATAAGGACAGTTCTTCTTTCCTGGCTGATCTCAATCTTGTTGTAGACTGTCTTTAAATAGGTTCCCTAAGAGTTCTTCCCAGTTACTGAAATAAGTCAATCCCTGATTATAAATTTGCCTATCTAGATGCACTGACTTTTCATCATACTGTCTTAGTTTCTTTGTTTGTGGTATTGCTGTTATACACTGGACAGTAGCCTTGTATGGCTACTTATCTTCACTTCTTGTTTTAGAGTCTGGCACTATGTTCTAGATAGAAAATATCAGCTGTGTTTCTTCCAGACAGTAGGTACTGGGTGGCTGTCCCGCTGGACTTAAAGGGCGCTTGCACCACTAGCTCCTTCAGTTTTGGCTGGCTCTTTAAACGTGTACGTTTGTTACAGGATGTAACCCTCAAGTACATACAGTCGAGCTGTTAATGGACATACAGTCTGCTCTCAGATGCAGAAGGCAAAGGAAGTCTCACTGACAGACTGGCGCTTTCGCTGTATTTTGGAAATTTTAGTGGCCTGCTTTCGAAAGAGGGCAAGTCCTTAAATAGGTCACGACCAACCGTCTCGGAGAACAGTAAGCCTGAAGTGTGTTTGCGTTCCAAAATGCAGGCATAATTTTGTTGAAGTGTGCATTTATGGAAAATTAGGAATTGGGGCGATTTCCTTTATCTTAGGCTTTAAGTATGCTCTGGATTATTCTTTTTCTTTCTAGATAATTGTCTTTTCTTTTCCTACGTACCTCTTTTCATAGGCGTAGCCTAAACAGGAAAATTGTCGACTTGCCTGATGTCTCGATGCATTCCATTCAAATTTTCTCTGTATTTATAATACTTTTCGTTGAAGTCTTTACCTCTACTTATAAAGGAACATTCCTGTTATAAAATTACTGACCTCTTCCATGCGGTACTTCGCTCATTGTCCTATAATTGAATTCCATACCCAACTGGGTTACACAGATTTGAGTCTGGCCACGTTGAATGCCTAATTCGTTTGTAAACAACATGAACAAGGAGGCCATTTCATTGGTCCGTCTAGCATACACTGTTATAGAGTATGGCGTACCGTTTTGGTATGAATGACGTGTTTTGAATCAGAATACACGACAACCATATTCCCAATATGCCTCAATGGGCGTATAACGGGATCCTTTTTACCTTTTGTAACGCTATCACCTGGTTTTCTTAATTTATGTCCTACCCAACATGAATGTCTTTTCCTCACCTCCTTTTCCACTATAGTTTGTCTGATTGTTTTCATTAGTTATATATTTGTGATATTGTCCTACCATTTCAACCTTTCTCTTCTGTGTAAGCACCCATTTTTGAAGGTCTGTATCGTTCTGGTTACCATGTCTGTATTTCTCCGTGTTTCATAACAATACAATAGGACTGATATCCCACGTGAACTGTGGATTCTAACTAAATATGTAGTAACTGCAGGAGAGATTGCGTTCATTTGATGACCACTCGAGAAGTGACAGCATGCTTTCTGATTTCTTAGAAAATGTTCTTGTTCATATTTTCAATTGTTGTTGTTGTTCTTGTTTAACTAGGGCTGCTGATTTTCTTGTTTTTTTTTTTTTTTTTTTTGCAGCCCATACCAAGTTGAAGAGTCAATTGTAATATTTACACTGTAGATCTAGGCTTTTCCTGTGGCTTTTCTGCCAATTCGAAACGTGTTGAGTTAAAGTCATAAGCTCCAGTTTCTCCAGTTTAGCTGGCATTTAAAGGATCATCACATATGGTCCCAAGCTAGAATGAAGAAGCGCGTGACAGACTGTACATTCCCGGCCATTCAAGGGGGTTCTCCAAATATGCAGAACTAAAATACTGTGATCTGGTTCTGGGCTTTCCCAAGGAATAGTCACATGCTATACAGAGCCACTTCTCAGCTCCCCTGCCTATTATGGGCCCATTGGGAGATCCTCCAGCATGCAGCCAACCAGGTAAAAAGCCAGACTTACGTCTGGGTCTCGTGACTCCTCCAAGCTTAGTGTGCAATGCTAAGTTCTCAACATGTTTCATCACAGGGTGAGTCTCCTGATTTCAAGAGTAAATGAGGGTGTGATTAGCCTCACAGACAGGTACACTTCCAAATATGAATACTGTAGCATTGTGCATAGCTGGTGGTCATATAAAGTTGACTCAGATATGACTCAAATCAGCGACACAACGATGTTTCTTCTGCTACTCATATCACGTGATGCTTTACTGTTGACAACAATCTATTGTCGCTAATGATGCATCACTTACCAGTCCAGGTTTATTGCCACCTGGTCTCACCTTATTGACTTAATTTTGACACTAGCCTGTGAATTTGTCACATTCTCACTATTTGTTTACACCAACTAATATTCAAAACGCATTTAATAATATTTCTGTTGATTTCTGTGTTAATATTTGATGTATTAACATAATTTCAGCGTGGCTTAAATGCATTTGAAACATTTGATTTTACTACTTTTTCGCGCAAGACACTTTTCTCTATATGGTAATACATTTTACATCTGCGATTTCAATCTATATGAGGTTTACGCATAACGTAACACTCGCAGAAATAGCGGGACAACTTTATTCACAATCTCAGTTGTTGTTTTGAAAAGGTGGTGGGTGGAGCTGACCGTTATTGCATCTTCTCGTTCCATCTTGGTCTACCCTGTTCAACCTGAAAATTGGTTATAATTGGGGTATTTAGTGTCATTTTATTTACTAATTTTGTATTAAATTTATATAATAATTGTCTTTTGCAGTTGCTGATTTTAATTTATATTATATTTGTCCATTTTATTTTCTCTTTTGTATTGTTTATAGATAACTATTGGCCTTTACACTTAGTTTTAATTTGTATTAGTATTTGTTCTTTTTGAGTTTTGTTTTTTTTTTAAACCTCGTTGTCTTTCCTTGTCCCATGAGTAGTAATAAGTTTTTTTTTTAAATTTCCTCTTGTTGTAGTTTTTTTTATTATTTGTTAGTTCTTAGTGCTTAATTTCTATTTGGTTGAATGTCATTTCTGAAGTACTAACCTTATATGTTTTCCTTTGTTTTATGTATATATCTTTTAAGTATTGATTGGACATCTCCTGTGGCATCTATACTTAAAACCTTATCACCTGTCATGTCTATATTGTGATTTCTATAGTAAGTTTTTAATTCAAGCCTTTGTTGTTCGTACTTTTTACAGTGGATCAGGTAGGGGTCTATGGCATTCTCTTCCTGGCATTCTTGGCAGTGTGGTTCCTCTATCATAAAGTATGCTGCACCGAGACGGAGACGCCACATATTTTTGTTCGATGGTATCTTTAATTCTTCTCTGACACAATCTCAGCCACTGCTTCGCACTATTTATAGCAATGTGATCTGGGTTCCCCGACACATTTACTTTTCAATGATTGACGGAGTGTGATGAAATGTCTGGATCATTTCTTGGCCTCATTCGAAAACGAGACACCGTACAAAAATTCGGCATACAGGTCAGCCAATGGGAAAGCATCTCATTCACGAACTGTTTACAATATGCTTGGCATTCAATATGGTGGACCGCAAATCTGTGTAACCAAGGAAAGAGTGTGGACAGGCAGTGTGTGCTTAAGGACGGAGTACCTCACGGATCTGCCATCAATGGTACATCTGCCTTGTAGCGGTATGGTAGCTTGTGTACCCTGACCATCCCCAGAGCTATGCCAGTAGGAGATTTACTCCTGGTAGGTTCAACCAAGCTGGACTGGTCTGCGTGGGTAGGGGTCAGACAAAAGCTGGTACCCTGGTCCTCTAGGATGGGAGTTTTAGCACAGGGCCGACAACCCTGTCTATGTAAAAAAATCGCACATGTTACGGAAACGGCAACAGATGAAAAAACTTTGATGCGTGATGGACATCCGGAGTCTCAGGCTCGTATGACTGACAGTGGTGAAAGCCGAAAGGAAGACATTGGCATGAAAACGGATGCCCTGGCCGCAAAACACGAAACCAGAATTGGTTTTTGGAACGTCAGAACTAAGAATGAGACAGGACAGCTGAGACAAATCACAGCAGAGATGAGGAATTACAAATTACATATCCTGGGAATAAGCGAAAGCAGATGGACAGGGATGGGGAAAATAAAAACAGCTACATGGGAAACAGTACTTTATTCTGGTTGAGAGGATGGTCAGCACAACGAAGGTGTAGCCATTATCCTGAAGAAAGGAATGGAAGGGTCTCTACTGGAATGGAAACTCATCAACAACAGACTGATAAGAGCAAGACTGAGAGGGAGATTTACCAACACCACAATTATACAATGCTATGCACCAACAAACGACAGTGATGAAGAGATCAAGGACGAGTTCTATCAACAGGTACAAAAGGAAGTGGAAACTGCACCCAGCTACGATCTTATTATAGTAATGGGAGACCTACATGCGAAAGTTGGAACATACAATACTTATAACGAAAGAGTAATGGGGAAATGCGGCAGTGGAACAGTAAATGAGAATGGGGACAAATTAATAAGCTTCTGCAGTATTAACAACCTGATCATTGGAGGAACACTTTTTCCACACAAGGTAGTGCACAAGTTAACATGGGAATCAATAAACGGACGAGACAGAAACCAGATTGATCACGTAATGATCAATGGCAGATGGAGACATGCACTACAAGACGTGATAGTAAGAAGAGGCGCAGATGTGGGAAGTGATCATCACCTAGTAGTAGCAAGACTGCAGGTGAAACTCAGAGCTGCTCGACCTATTGCAGTCAAACAGAAAAGATATAACATCACGAAACTTAAGGACCCCTCACCAGAAAAGCTTTCGTGGTCGACGTAAAGAGACGATATCAGATTACCAAAAGCCAGGAAAGAACAGAGACCGATGATGTCGACCAGAAATTCAACACCATCTCAACAATATACAAAGAAAGCAGCAAATCATGCTTGGGATTCCAGGAAAGAAAGAGCCAAGATTGGATAACACCAGAAACGCTAAACACCATAGCGAAGAGAAAGAAAATGAAAAGAAAGAAAACAGAAGCTAAGTCTCCCAGATTAAAGGCAATATATAGTGAACAGTACAGTCAGCTGGACAAGGACGTAAAACGTCAAACCCATGCTAACAAAAGGATATTTCTGGATGACCTTGCAAGACAGGCAGAAGAGGCAGCACAGAGAAATGAACAAAGCACAGTTTATAAAATAACTAAAACTATCAGTGCAAACAACATAACGTTAGTAAGAGACAAGCAAGGAAATCTCATCACCACAGCACAGGGGCAGGAAACAAGATGGGCAGAGCACTTCAGAGAAACGCTGAATAAGGAACCACCAGAGACACAGCTGAATGTTCCTGAGGCTGAAAGTGACTTATACGTAAATACAGATATTCCACGAAAAGAAGAAATCATCACAGCTATCAAAGTTTTTTTTAAAATCGAAAAGCGCCTGGTCACGACAATCTAAATGCTGAGTTATTCAAGGCAGACCCTGAACTAGCAGCAGAACTATTAGAACCACTATTTGCACAAGTCTGGGAAACTGAGACAACACCAACAGAGTGGAGTAAAGGAATAATTGTCACATTGCCCAAGAAGGGCGACCTTGCAGACTGCAACAACTGGAGAGGAATTACTCTCCTCTCAGTTCCCAGCAAAATACTAGGCAGGATAATCATCCAGAGAATTTCAAAAGCAGTTGACCATAAACTGAGGAAAGAACAAGCGGGCTTTAGAAAAAACAGAAGATTTGCAGATCTTATATATTCACCCTCAGGAACATTATAGAGAAATGCTCAGAATGGCAGAGACAGCTGTACATTAACTTTGTTTATTTTGAAAAGGTTTTCGACAGTATACACAGGGACAGCCTATGGTAAATACTGAGGGCTTATGAAATTCCCAGCCGCATTGTTTCCATCATAAAAACCCCCTATTCTAACTTTACTTGCAGTGGCTCAGCCATCATTCAGTAGATGAAATATTTCAACTAATAAACGTTGTAGACGAAGAGAATGATTAAAAAATACAACGAAAAAAGCAAACGGCTAACAGAAAAAATAAATAAACAAAATTATGAACAGAATATCAAATCTAGGAAGAAAAAACGTACCTCCAAAAATTTACAAAATTATTATTTAAGAGTTGGTATCCTAGATCAGTGATAACAGATTGCCACTTTATTAAAAAAAAAAGCAGCGAATCTCGAGCGCTGGAATAAAGTAGGTCTACTCAACGCAAACAAACTTTTTTTTTCTAGTTATGTAGGGCCTACACAGAATATTATGACAATTTATCGGAAATATATTGAAGGGCAAGATATCAAATCTAGGAAGAAAAAACGTTCCACCAAAAATTTACACAATTATCATTTAAGAGTTGGTAGCCTAGACCAGTGATAGATTGCCAATTTAATAAAAAAATAAAGCAGCAAATCTCGAGCGCTGGAATAAAGTAGGCCTTCTCAACGCAAACAAAGTTTTATTTTTTTTAGTTATGTAGGGCCTACACAGAATATTATGACAATTTATATAAATATATTGAATGGCAAGATATAACTGGAAAGATTAAGACAGCGATTAAATTGGGGAGGGGGGAGAAAAATCCGTACATTGTACGAAAAATTGGTACAGGTTGACAGGAATGTGTGAGGTTCTTGTCCTGAATTTATTAAGGTAATTACTTCTAGAGGCCACCGTTCTGGGGGTTGGAATCTGTGGATTTATTTTTTTATTTTACTTATTAATATCTTTTGAAAAAAAAGAAAGGGGAGGGGGGTATCTACGCCTCTACAGGAAGGCGTGCTTTGATAGCGCAAGTGTTCGAACGAAACAAAACTAAGATCTCTACTTCCGGTGATCTAAGATGGCGGTTCTATTGTTGTTTTTCTTGTGATTCTAATTCTATCGTGCATAAGCTTACTGCAGGGAAGTTAATTTGTTTGAATTCTTTAATAATTATTAATATTTTTGTCGTTCATAAGAATATTGGGTAATTTCCTATTACTCGTAGGTTTTTGCTCCGCTGTGAATATGTGTAGTTATGTGTTCTTTCGAACAACGCATCATCCATCTTAAGGGTTGCCTCAAACAACACGGTTTGAATACCCAACATTCTTTTGTCTGAGACGCCTTTCTCTATCGAGTCCCAGTTGTATTATGACTTTCTACATTGATGCGATCACCTTTTTTTTTTTCAATTACAATTTTTTTAATTTAATAATTTTATTTATTTATTTATTTACTTATTATTATTACTTTTTTTTTTTTTAAATTTGTTTTTTTATTTTATTTTATTTAAAAAAAAATTTTTTTAAATTATTTTTTCCTTTATTATTTTTTATTTTATTTATTTCTTTATTTTTTTTATTTTTATTTATTTATTTATTTTAAATTTATTAATTATTATTATTTATTTATTTATATTTTATTTTATTTATTTTTTTATTTTATTTATTATTTATTGATTACTTTTTTCTTTTTTCTCACTCTTTTCCAGTCCTTGTTTTCATTATTTCTTATTTTCAATGTACTATCAACTTCCTCTTTCCGGTTTAGTGGCAGCCATCTTGCTTCACATGTGACTGGACTTAATATTAAGGGAGTTTTTTTCTCTTATTTTTATAGTTTCATGTTCTCTACTTAATTCTCATTTTCTTTCCCTCCTGTCTCTTGTTTGTCTGTCCCTGACGAAGGCCTTGTGGCCGCAACGTAGGTTTTTCTTGTCCTTCTCCTTGTAAGACGTATTACTATTTGTGTGGGTGTGTGTTTTTTTTTTCCAACTGTTCTTTCGTAGCAGTTAGGGTTAGGTTTTGGATTAGGGTTAGGATTAGGGTTAGGGTTAGTGTTAACCCTAATCCTAACCCTAATACTAATGCTAACCCTAACTGCTACGAAACAAGACATAACTACACATATTCACTGCGGAGAAAGGGTTAGGGCAACAGCAAATTGATTTCAATTTGGTCGGTGGCCATCTTTCGTACAGTGTCCCAACTCTGGTTCATTCTTTGCATCTCAGCCTCCACAGTCCTCCGCCAAGTTGTTTTTGGTCGTCCTCTCTTTCGTTTTCCTTCAGGGGTCCATAGCATAACTGTTCTTGTGATGGCATCGGGGTCTCTTCTGAGGACATGGCCAACCCAGCTCCAGCGTCTGCCAGCTATGATGGTGTGCATGTCCTCTTGCTTGCTCCGAGTAAGCAGATCTTGGTTGGTGATGATATTCGGCCAAAAGATTCGGTGAATTTTTCTTAGGCATGTTGTGTGAAAAGAGGTCAATTTTGACATTTCCTTCTCTTTAACTCTCCAGCATTCCGCATCATTGAGAAGCACAGAAAGCACACAGCTCTGATATAATCTTAATTTTGTGCTGTACTGAGAGGACTCCCAGATGTTGTTTAGACTGAAACAGACTGTTCTTGCTTTGTTCATTCTGTTGTTGATGTCTTTCCTTGCTGCGCCGTCTGGTGTTACTATGCATCCTAGGTATATGAAGGTGTCCGTCTGTTCCAGTTGCCGATTCCTTACTGATATGGGCTCAGGGTTGCTCACATTGAGCGTCATGACCTCTGACTTCTTTAGATTGATGCCCACCTGCTGGCTATACTTATTAAGTCTATCCGTTTTTTCCTGGATGTGTTGATGTGAATGTGCTAGTAGTGCAATGTCATCTGCATATTCCAGATCTTCTAATGTAGAAAATGTAGTCCATCTTATTCCTCTTGGATTTCCCTCTGTTGTCTGGCGCATCACCCAGTCTATGACTGCTAAAAAAAGAGTGGTTGATAAGGGGCATCCCTGTCGTACTCCTGACTTCACATCAAAGGTTAGGTTGCTCTGACCAATGCTACACGTAAAGTTGGCATAGAGGCTTTTTATGATTGACACTATGCAGCTTGGAATTCCATAGGCCCTCAGTATTTTCCATAAACTATCCCTATGTATACTGTCAAAGGCCTTTTCAAAATCAACGAAATTAATGTACAGCTGTCTTTGCCATTCTGAGCACTGCTCTATAATGTTCCTTAGGGTAAATATATGATCTATACATCTTCTGTTCTTTCTAAATCCTGCTTGTTCTTTCCTCAGTTTGTGGTCTACTGCTTTTGAAATTCTCTGTATAATTATCCTGCCTAGTATTTTGCTGGGAACTGAGAGAAGAGTGATTCCTCTCCAATTATTGCAGTCTGCAAGATCTCCCTTCTTGTGCAATTTGACAATTATTCCTTTAGTCCACTCCGTTGGTGTTGTCCCTGTTTTCCAGACTTGTGCAAATAGTGGTAACAGATGCACTATGAATCAGATAATTAAATTGGAACATGAAGTAAAATCAGGATTTCAACAGAACGAAAAAACTGTGTTAGTATTTTTAGACATAGCTAGGGCTTATGATGAATGCTGGAGAGAGGGTGCTCTCTTTAAAATGAAGAAGATAGGAGTAACCGGTAAAATATATAATTATTTTGAGAATTTTCTGCAAGGTAGATATTTCACTGTTCAGGTAAACAATGATAGATCAGAACTGTATGAACAACAAAATGGAATACCCCAAGGATCAGTAATGTCTCCTTCAATTTTTACAATAATGGTAAATGATTTAGGTGAAGAATTTAATGATATAACAAATAAATTGTCACAGTTTGCAGATGATGATGCTATATGGAGGACTGGGAAACATCTGCCAAAATTATATAAGGATCTACAGATGAAAATAAATGAAGTATGTAAATAAATGACAAAATGGGGTTTTCAGCTGAATACAAATAAAACATTGGGAATGATCTTCAGTAAAGGTAGGGTTGTAAAAAATAAAATTATAGACATAAATATCCAAGGTAAAAAAAAGGGGGTTGTTGGACGGTTCCTGTTGCGGAGTAATGAATATAGATCTGTTGGTGTTCTTGATTGGCACTACTGGCAAGGGCGATTCCAGAAAATGTCGGGCTTAAAGTCTCTATTGCCGACTTACAAATGTTCAACGCAAAATATATATAGTGGGCAGTGTAACTCAATGGCCAACGAAGATAATGTCAACACGGTACAGTGACGACTGGCATGTCAATTAGATTGGAGCCAAGTATAAAAGTTGACGACATAATTTATTGTGCACTGACAGGTACATTGACATCACAAAGTCAGACGACGTAGCATCATTATAATGGCATGGCATAAACGTTAGGTATTCTGATCAATCATGTGGAAGTAGGCATCAACATCAATAGTATAGGTTACATCATCGGGGCATCACAATTCATTGCATTTCAATCATGAACTTGATTGAAATCTTATAACGGCCGACCTCTCAAGGACGGCGCTGAACTTCACGGCCGGTAATTCTATCATGCCTTTCAATACGGAGCTTGCCTACAACGCCAAGGGTTTTATTGAATAACCCTCAAATATGTACGAAGAATACTCCCGATAATATTCGGTCAGGATCTGGATCCCACTAGCAACACAACAGGGCGTATGTGTTGAAGTACAGCCAGATTATTAAAAAAATGACGAAATTAGCATATTAAGAATATGCAACGAGCCCTGCACTGGCTAACATAGATACTCCCTAACAGGAGGTTTATAATCTCTACATGACTGCTTCCCTCAATCCGGCAAGACTTACAAATCGGCTCCGTCTAGAGACAACCGTCTCAGGCCATATGCATTAGGCATCCCCCTTTCATAACGTCCATCTTATTCTCCCTGAGCGCACCCGTTGCGTATCTGTGTTCAACCTCGTGTCAAATCGCGCGTAACTAATTAATAATATATATATTCTTAGCTGTGCTAAACATTTAAAATTATGCGCGCAAAAAGAACGCAACAGGGGTGCAAGCACTACGACAATGCTCACTTTTTATAAATCTTTTATTAAAGGAAAAATGGACTATAGAAGTATAATATATGACTCTGCTGCACACAGTAACAAGATTAAATTAGACAAAATTCAGCATCAGGCTTTATGTAGAATAGCGGGTGCAATCAGATCAACATAAATGGGAGCTATAGAGGTGGCTTTAGGAATTCTACCCTTAGAATTACGGAGAAAGGAGTTAAGACTAAATTACATGAACAGAGTTATGTTAGATAAGTCTCACCCAGCATGTACAGCTTTTACCAGATGCCAACTAACAACGCAGGCCAATCCAATGAATACTACTAGATACCCTACATGATGGAAGTTGTTAAAGATGTGTATTTGCTTTAACACCTTCTGCAGGCAGGATGGCTGGACATATGTGTATAAGTGGTATGGAGGACATTGTTAAGATACGCGAATGTCATGTAGTTTTAGAATAAGTCTCCGTAGCCATCACACACACCTTAGCAAACGTAAAAAGTCGGGAAACGTTGAAACTCCTGGTAACGTTATACAGTTTATTACGACAGACTCACGTAGACACAATTGCATGACGGTTCACATCATAAACATGAAGCAGCAAATAAGTGAATAGGCTGCAGGACATAGCAGCACATATTTCATTTCATAATAGTACAGCAAAAGTATCCGTCAAAAAAAACTGCATCCATTGCAGTTCACAATAGTCCATGACTTTGAATCAATATGAATACAATGAATTAACAAGCCAACGTGATCCGTGGCTTTGAATAATAAGTCCCCTGGGAGAAAACAACATTCTCTTCAACACTCTATCTATCTGCAAACAATCCATCACAGGAAAATGAATATGGAATAATGGCCTGTACAATCCGTGGCCTCATAATATCTTCAATAAAGTACATTCTGCAATTATCAAATATTCCTTTCACAACATATATACTGGAACACACTAGCGGAATGGATAACAACCATTCCGAAGCCCTGCCAGAAACGTACTGTCACGAGATTACTGCATCTCAGAACAGCTCAATAAAAATCACTCATGCGCGGACTCACCGCGTGAGACTATCCCTCAGCTCAAACCGTACCTACCCCAAAAATCTCAATAGGAACTTTCGAATAGTTTTCTTTATCATATTTTAAAAAAACAAACTAGCAATTAGGCAGTTGAGCTATGTTCAAGAATTACTGAGCATACCACCCCCAACTAAAAAATTCTCTCATCACGCAGAGCGTGTTTACTAGCGTGTACAAAAATCCGACCCGTACATTCAAGTCTTTAACACTTAACTCCCATTAATAAAAAAAATATGACTTAACAGAGTACACCGATTCCGAGAAGGGGGGGGGGGGAATGATATCATCATTTTTTTTTTTACAATTACATCGAACAAAAATGTGAGGTCGATGATATTCTAATATCTACAACAAATAATTATATTATGTTAAGTCATATTTTTAAATCAACAAA
Organism: Oreohelix idahoensis; assembly: GCA_024509875.1. Classification (NCBI taxonomy): domain Eukaryota; kingdom Metazoa; phylum Mollusca; class Gastropoda; order Stylommatophora; family Oreohelicidae; genus Oreohelix; species Oreohelix idahoensis. Next base: position 113,153 of record JAMPIV010002043.1, read on the forward strand.
AAAGTAATGGAAGTAAGAATAAAGTACGAAATAAAGTATCCAGAGATAATCAAATCCAAACAAAGATGAAGTATATCAAGTATGGACACAGTATGAAATAATAAATAGAAAGTGAGAAGAAAAGATGGAGTAAAACGAAGAATGACAAGCAATGAAAGAAAGTAATGAAATGGGAATATGGAAAGAAAACAATGATACAACGTGGTAACCATAAGATCAAACAATGCATCGTATAAATAAACACAATTATGGCAAAACAACATACACTAGAAACAAAACCAATGCATATCTAAAGCATAGAAGAAACAGCTAGCTACCATCTAAAAAATTAGCACAATATGCAAGATAACTAAGTTAATAAACCCATGGAGTATAAATGATGAACCCATATAAATATCAAAATTAACAATACCGTTATACATAGCTATTCCTCACGCACAATCAAGCGCCGGGTAAAGAAAAATACATCACAATGTTCAGAAAAAACACGTTTTCAATGTACAATACCACAATGTATCGTAATGATAATCTAAGTTTAAATCGCATTATCACTATAATAGTAACACGTTCAATATTTATATCAAACACAGTCATACAAGAACAATATGGCAATGGCATGGTGCATGAAAAGTAAATAATGCAATTATTAAATTAAACACATACTATAAATATTAACAATATATCCAGTGGTCTTGAAAAATCTTGTGAGCATAAAGATACGACATCATCTACTGAGGCGTCACAATTCTGACCGTCTTTACTGGAACAGGAAAACTTGCCCAAGGCAACATATACAACAGGTTGAAAAGTAATAGCCTAATCACGTAACATAGCAACTCTGATTCTCATGGAAAAGCCGTCGCTGTGAAAAAACACAAATGAAAATCACTATTTTAATAACGGTAGGATTTTATGAAAGGCAACAATTAACTTTAAATTTAACCTACCGCGTGTGGTTTTGTAAACTTCCGACCCCTGTACGATGTTAATCAAACCTTCCTTCGTTACATAAGAAAGGGTAACAGAGAAAGTAATACAGCGTAAACTAGAATCTTGAATTACATAGGGTCATAAAAGTGTTCTATCAGTGTGCGATAATGCATAATAGCGTCGTGGGTATATAAAGTGATACCGAAATCTATAAGCAAATCTAGAAGAAAGTAGTTAAGCCGAATCATGTGGGCATCGAGACAATATGTCTGCCATCACATTATTCGAACCTCGAATAGCTCGTATAGAAAAGTGGAAAGGCTGTAGCGAAATGGCATAACGCTTGGATCTTGAGCTCTTCAAGTCCTTATTCTGTATAGCTGTGAGAGCTTTTTGGTCCGTCTCTACTATAAAATGTGCGCCAAGAATGAATCTTTGAAGTTTCAGAATCGCCCAGACCATTGCTAACAATTCACGGTCTAGGACAGAATAGTTCCGTTCTGCCGCAGTCAATTTCCTAGAGACAAACATCACTGGATGCAAAGTTTCAGAATACTCTTGCATCAATGCGGCCCCAATCCCTGTCGATGAAGCGTCGCTGCGAAGAATAAAAGGCTTATCTGAATTGGGTAGTCGCAAGATAAGGGTAGAAGAAAATAACAGCTTAATTTTCTCTAAAGAGCTCTGGCACTCTGGGAACCAGTGTACTATGTTAGGCGATCCTTTTTTCAATAGGCTGGAAAGAGGTGCAGTGATCGATGATAGGTGTGGAATAAATCTTCCATAAAATTGAATTAGACCTAGTAGACTACGAACCTGTTTTTTTGTCTTAGGAGTAGTGATATTGAGGATCTTCGAAGTATTATGGTCCTAAATCTGCAAGAGCCCATGACCAACACGGTGGCCCAAAAAAGAGATATTGCTGAACCCAACATGGGCTTTAGACGGTTTAGCCATCAAATTGTGGGACCGTAGTATAGACAAAAGTTCAGAATGACCTTTAAAGTGATCATCCCAAGAATTACTAAAAAGGCAAATATCGTCGAGGTACGCAATAACATCTGGACGATGAGAAAGAATTCGATGCATCATGCGTAGAAAAGTAGCCGGGGCGTTGATGAGCCCGAAAGGCATAAAGTTTCATTGGAACAAACCCCGAGGTGTTGAAAAGGCAGTAAGAGGTTTGGCTCGTTCAGTAAGTGGGACTTGCCAGTATCCTTTGGACAAGTCGAGTTTAGTAAAGAAGAGTGAATTAGAAAGTTTGATGAGTAGATCTTCCAACAAAGGCATTGGTTCTGCATCAAACATAGTCACTTGATTCAATTTGCGATAGTCGACACAAAGACGTATGTTATTGTCTTTTTTTTCTGACAATAACCATAGAGGAGGAGTATGCTGAAGTAGATGGTTCAATTATCTTTAAACGTAGCATTTCATCTAATTCTTTTTCAACTTGAGTTTGAAAATGTAATGGGATTGGGTAAGGTCTAACTCTAATAGGGTTATAATCCGTGAGTATAATGTCATGAGTAATGACCGATGATCGACCAGGAATGTCAGTAAGGACATCCTGATAAGTCTGCAATAAAGAAGAGACTTGCTGCTGTCTTTCTGAAGGCAACTCCGAAGAAATAGTCACATTTTCCCATGATTCTGTTGAATGTAAAGGAACAACAGGAAGAGGAAGATGTACGTCCGAGAATGTAGCCTCTTCCTCCTGAATAACAGACAGAGATGCATAGTGATTATGACGTACTGGAGGATCGTCGGTCGCCTGAAAAACAGACTGTAGATAGTATGGACGGGCATGAAATTCTTTCAGCATATTAATGTGGTAGGTTTTATGCTTCCCGTCAACATCGACAACATAGTCGACGTCAGAAATTCTTGAGACAATAGTATAAGGACCTTTCCAGGAAATAAGAAGTCGATTATCCCTACGAGGAAGTAATACAAATGCCTCATCACCAGGATAGAGTTGTCGTAGACACCTGTATCTATTGGCAAAGAGCCTCGCCTTCTCCTTGGCAGACTCAGATGCTGAGGTAGCTAACCTACATGCATCAATAATTTTCTGTCTGAGAGTAATGACATATTCGTAAGAAGATTGAGTGTCATCGTTAATATCCTCAGCAGTTAATAGGTCGTGAAGTAACGACATGGGACCACGACGTTGCGCACCAAAAACGAGCTCGAATGGTGAAAAACCAGTATGCTCATTTGGCACTTCCCGATATGCGAAAAGTGCAGCGGGTAAAATCCTGTCCCAATCCTGAGGATAATCATCAGTTATCTTCCCAAGTAAATTTTTAAGCGTTCTATTTTGACGCTCAACCAAACCGTTTGACATAGGGTGAAACACACTGCTTAGAGACCTGTCAATGTGGAGCATGGCCATTACCTGAGACATAGAGTCTGACACAAGTTGTGTGCCATGATCAGATAAGATTTGTTTGAAAAAACCCAGACATGAGAAAATTAGCCAAAAAGCATCTGCAATATCAGCAGAAGAAATGTTTTTAAGAGGTATAGCCTCTGGCCAACGCGTACACATGTCAATACATTTAAGGATGTATTGGTGTCCCCTGACAGATTTGACTTAAAAAAAAGAATAATGTCAATTGCCATTTTCTGAAAAGGACGAATAGGAATATCTGCAGCTTAGATAGATGCTGCATGGCGTGGACCTCGTGACTTAACCTCGTGACATATTTTACAGGAGCGACAATAAATAGTTATATCTTTATTTACGCCCGGCCAAAAGAAGGAAGAAAGAACCCTAGATTTAGTTCAGGAAAATCCCATATGTCCTGCACACTGAGAGTCGTGGGCATGTTGCAAAATACGAACTCTCATGTCCGTAGGTACCAGAATTTGCGAACGTATGGACGAAGTAGAACCCCGTATCATTAGAACTAGCACTCCATTTTTAATTAAGAACCAATATTTAAGGTTTGTGTCACAGTTTGTGTTATCTTGTTTAACTAGCAGAAAATTTTTTTTAAATGATGTATCATTTTGTTGAAGTTTGATAAAAGACTCCCGTGAAATAACAGAATGAGCGTTCTGATTATATACTTCATTATTTCCAACAGGTGGTGTCTGTAAAAGATTTTGAGCTTTTACTCTAGTCGTGACTGCATAAGCAGCCTGAATGTTTTGCTCTTCACAGATAGCAATCTGTTGAGGAGTACAATCCTCAATCCCATGTATACGTCCGACGATAAGGTCTGCAATAGGATTCGGGAGCACGCATGCATGGACATGTCCCGTAAAAAAGGGAGTGGCTATGTGGACGATAGCAGTCGGGAAAGTTTCAACTGTCCCACCAAATGTCACACATTTCACTAAATCACCAGGGGCACATGAAGGATGTATCAGAGACTGCTTAATCCCAACAGTTGTGCATCCAGAATCAAAGAGAACTGAGACTGGATTATTATTTACAAATCCCTTATGTAGAGTAAGAGACCCTCTTCCGTCATGCGCAGCTAAGGCAGGAAGAGTGGGTAGAGGATGACCGCAACTCAAGGTAGTTATAACTGTAGGTTGGAACAAAGTTGTGCACTCAGGGCACTGAGATGCTCTCTCGAAATCGAAAGCAGAGCGAGCAGTAGCATTTGGGACACTATCATTATTGTTACCTTGATTACCAATAGCCTGGGGCTCCTGTTGAGAAGAGCTAGCATGGTGATGCGATCTATCATTTGGAGATCTACTGTCATATCGCGATCTATCACAACTATTATTTCTATTGGGAGCATTGCTATTTCCTCTTTTAGGACCATTGTTCTGATTTGAACCCCAGTTAGCATAGTTGCGATTACTATTTCCCCTTTGATCAAAATATCTATTAGATGGATTTTGTTGTCTGCGAGAAAAATTATTGTAAGATTGATAATCTCTAGTGTAGTTACCCCTTCCAAAATTTCCATAATTGTTGGAACCAAAATGCTGAGGTCCGTTAAATTGTCTCCAGTTTCTTGGAGAAGGAGAATTACTACGTTGTGGACCCCCATGGTACTGTCCAAAATCACGATTATCTCTCCTACCAAAATTGCGATCAGCACTTTGAGATCTATGGCGCCAATTAGGACCATATGGTATTGCCGAAGCCACGGGTAAACCCTCTCTGACTTGAGAGTGGCTAACAGTCACATTTGGGTGTGCCGTGACGTATTGGCAACAGTATTGTTCCATATCTTTCAAGTTCGTAGGCTTTCGCTCATGTAGAAAGGAAAGAAAAGAAGTGTTAACTGATGACATGACTTTGTCACGGAGCAATAAGTCCATAAGGGCTTCATATGTGTGTTCAGTTTTTGAAAGTTCAATCCAACGTGAAAACGTAAGACGTATATTTGCTATAAACTCTGAAAAATCTTCCCCAGTCTCCGGTAATAGAGTCTTAAAGCGCAGACGATAATCGTCTTCATTAAGTTGGTATTTCTTTATCAAGGCAGCCCTGACAGTATCATAGTTATTTTTGTCGGGCCCCTCCAACCTACTTACAACATTCATAGCTTCACCCGAAAGTAGTTTCATAAGTCGAGCACAATATTCCGACTTGTCTATCTTCTGAGATTCACATGTAAGTTCAAATCTATTTAGGTAAAATACGACATCGTCAGAGGTAGGTTTAAAAGCAGGCAAACTGAGCTTATAAGAATAAGTATTTGTCTTATGAGAAGTAGTTTGAGTGTCTGTAGGATTTTGTGTATTAACATTATTCATCACCTTTAATCTCTCCAGCTCCATAGACAACACCTTTTCCTCGTGCAGCCTCGTATTTTGTTCAGCTTGCATCTGACGTTTCCTCTATTCCATTTGCATTTGCTGTTGAATTTTTTCTCTTCCATTTCCATTTGCTTTTGAATTTTTCTTTCTTCAGCCTCTAATTTCTGTTTTTTAGCCTCCATTTTCTGTTTTTCAGCCTCCATTTTTTGTTTTTCAATTTCCATTTGAAGTTTCCTCTCTTCGAATTTCTGAGCTTTGTCATATTCGACACTTGCGAATTCTTTTACTTCCTCAGTAGTCATACCAAGGGATTTCCCTTGTTTAATAAAGTAGTCTAAACTAAACATTATGTTCTATTTTATACGATATGTACCTTATGTAATTATATCTCTTTAAGATCTTGGGTTTTCCTCAGAGCAGTCTATTTCTCCAAATAGGTTTCCAATCTGGCAGAGAATTGGTGGTATGTCTCCCCAGACAAAAGCTTTGCATTTCTAAACCTTTTTCTATAAAACTCACCATTCTTCTCACATCTAATCAAAAGACCTGCTTTAACATGTCATAATTGTCTTGGTCATCCCTGCTCATTTTTGCAAAAACTTCATAAGCTGTTCCCCTAAGACCCTGGGATAACTTCAGACTCCACCTTTCTTTTTCTAACCCATAAGTTGTAGCTAGTACCTCGAATCTGCTTAAAAATGACTCTATGTCATCATCCCTTTCAACAAAATGATCTAAATGGAACCCCATGGCTCATTTGGATGCCCCCTGACTGGCAGTAGCATCAGAGGTAGATGGGCTGTTACCATTTTCAGGAGCATGGCCTTGCAATTCCAACTCCCTTAGTCGTAAATCATGTTCTCGCTGTAATCTCCTCTCCTCCTTGTCAGCCTCCTTCTGCAATCGTTTTCCTCCTTCTCTTTTTCAGCCTCCAGTCTTCTTTCCTCTTTTTCTGCTTCCAATTTCTTTTCTTCAAATTGGAGCCGTTTAATCTCAGCCTCCCTATCAGTCTCTAATGCCCTTGCCTCTTTGTCAGCCTCAATTTGTAACCTTTTAATGTCTTTATCTGCTTCAATTTGTAATCTTCTTTCTGCTTCTAACTTCCTATCTTCTCTATCAATAAATTTGTCACATTCTGAGGTTACATACTGGACCAACTCTGGCCCATCCATGCCCATCTCTCTGGCAGTCTGCACAGCAGCAGATCGAAACTTTGCCAAGTCCGCCATCTGATCAATTCTAAAATGTTCTAAATCTATTTCTAAAATAAGTACACTCTAATTAAATTATTCCAGGCTCTGACAATTCATCAATTTCCCAAATCTTTGGGTAATATTAATAATTGGGATTCCCAGGGTACAATAGAAATGATGTTAATGCTAAATCCCAGAACAGAACCCCAATTTATGTAGTAATGTTATAAGAATTAAAAATCCCCGGGCGTGCGTCCCAATATATGTAGCAAGTTTATTTTGCTGGAGAGGTTATGATGTTATAAAGAAAGATTGCTGTGTATGTGTCAACCGTGTGAGGTCAAGCTATGTAAGACCCTGATTCTAATAGTTGATGAAAATGATGATGAGTTTCAGGGTACCTAACGCTACCCCTCTAGATCTCACACGGTGCTGTATTTTATTTCTAGTGTGTGGTGTTTGATGGGGCTAGTGTCTAGGGAAAGCAATGAAATGATGGTACATCAAAACAACATACCATAACACACTAATAGTAAATTAATAAGTCTGTGGTTTAAGTTTTTTTTGGAATATTAATTCTTTTTTTTGTACAATTTTAATCTGCCTGTTTTGTAATCTGTTTTGGACAGGTCTTTGAAAATGAGGAAAATATATTTTACAACAAACGATTAACTAAAATTGGACTCTTTGTCCGATAAGAATAATATTAATATATTGTTCCTGTAGGTGTATTCACATACTGTTATTTAGTACATAATAGTGTAAGTCATTTATATGAGGAGCTGTTACTGTCATCATGCCCCTATCTTGTAAGTTAATTTTGGGGGAAAACACTTTATTCCGATGAACTGTCAGATGGCCCAGCTAATGGCACATCACCTTATTTTCTTTTATGAAGATTCACACGCCCAACACTGCTCTGCCTAGAATATGTCAGTTCACAGAAGCTCCTGGCTAACTGCTGACAGTATAAACTTTCACTGGAGACTTTCTGTCTTCAAATATATTCATCAGGTTTCCTGTCACCGGCTGGTAACAGGAAATAAAACCCTGCAATAAAAAGACACCCTGGCCTTTTCATATCTGATTTAGACTTCCATTAACTATTTATACATGATGGGATAGGGTCAGCCTCGTGTGCATACAAGTGCACCAGCCCCTATTTCAAATGACTTCACCTTACTGTGACCACACCTCAGGTCCATATGGCGGATACGCCACTGTAATTTTACATAGTTTTCTTCAATACAATAACGTGGAGTAAACACATCTCCTTCTGTATGATTTTCTCTTCTTTTCCTAACTATAAACGCTCTAGGCATGTTGATGAGTGTTCATGGAACACGGAGGCTTGCTAACATATTCTGATCTAATAATAATAATAATCAATAACAATATGCAACATTCAAACACAATTCAATATGAGGACTCAATAATTTTTGCTCCCGGCATGTCCTTCACTTTTCCCAATAGCAGTATCTAGCTTTTTGCAGTTTTAATAAGGCATATAAATAAATAAATAATTCTTACCACAAATTTCAATGAAATATAACACAAGTAACGATGACTGGCAAATATGGCCTAAGTTTCTCTGCCTCTGTCCAGACTGTTAGATTAGTATTTATTTTACAATCAACACTTCTGTTCTCATCGTACTTTAGTACAGAAAATTTCTATTCAAATGGCCAAGAGCCTTGTAATCTTTTGCTAATATCAATTTGGGCTGGCCAATGAAATCAGGCGACTAAAAAATTTTGAATTTAGTTTTCAAAAACAAAACCCCAAACATACTAGGGTCTATGTGTCTAGTAGTCCATTGGTCAGTCTGCCTTAGCTATTCCAATGCAAAAATATGTTTAGTTTTGGGCTACCAATTCTGCCTCTCCCTTCCTCCTAGTTTTAACCAATCAAATTGAATCACTCCTATGCCTCTTTTTCAAATTTGCGTCCCCAAATGTTACCAATAAAATAAGCAAGGACGATCGTCCGTTTGTCACACTGTACTAAAATATATAATATTTCTACAATATCTTAGTTATTTATTGAGCGAATTTTGATATAGAAACATATTATTGACCAGAAGACTAAGCTCTATCTGTCTATATAAGTTTTATGTCAGTCTTTAGTGTCGTTAACATTTTTGTCTTTTTCTATGCATTTTGGGTTTTCTTTTTCTGAACCATAATATTAATACACTCTATCTCTAAGATACATCTACGTTCTTGTGAGGACTATGGAGGATTTGATATATTGTAATAATATTAATTCTATCTTTCTAACCATCCTTTATTCTGTATCACTAAAGTCATTATAAGTTTTCACTTTCAGTATCGTTCTACCCCACTTCCCCTTCTCCCAATGGTTATTTGAATCGTAGTTACATTGTCTAGCCTAACGCAGTGGTGGTAATAAACAGTAAAGATTTCTCCGCAATAGCCTTCCAACTTCGGTTACTAAGCGACTAGGATACAATACAATGCATTAGTTTATTTTTAGATTCATAAAAAGCATTGGTTTTATTCTTCTCTCACTCTCTGTCCTCCCCCTTTTCAATCGCTCTAGCAAGCGAAAACAGTATACCGCACGCAAACTGTTTCATGTCGAATACAAATTTTCAAGACGGAGTGACGAAAACGCGGGCGGGTTTTGGGATAGGCTTTTCATTTTTCTTAGCGCGAACACTTTTTAACATACAGCTCGCCACCAGGCATCGGTGATGATGTCGGGCTACAAACACGGGCTTGTAATAGTTTTTACTGCTTTTTAACTCTTTAGTTAAATATTAATGAAATTTTGATCAATTGTATCACTGATCTCACCACAGAGATCAAGAAACCAACACGGACTACCTCCTAGCAGAAATACTTAATGAAACAAATAATATAGAAAATATGAAAAACACAGCCAATAAATATATACAACAAATATAAAAAGACAGCATTACTGTGTACACAGATGGATCCAAAGGAGAGGATGGCAAATTGGGGATAGGAATATATATTCCAATATGGAAAATGGCAATAGAATATGGAATCACGGAAAATACATCCATTTTCACTGCAGAGATGGTGGCAATACTAAAAGCACTAGAATTATTCTCTAATAACCCTCCCAAAAAAACTAATAGTTTTAACTGCCTCTCTTTTAACAATTAAAGCACTTAGAAACTTACGAGAATGTAATAGACCTGATATAGCAGAGGAGATATTTCTGGCTACTACATACTTATATTCCAGAGGATGTTCGGTCTTAATTGCTTGGATACCTTCACAAGTTGGCATAGAAGGAAATGTAAAAGCAGATAAATGAGCCAAGAAAGGTAGATCTGATAAAAATCTAATAAATGTAGGGACGAGTAAATCAGAGATTAAAAGCTTAATTAAAGATTTAATAACAGATGAATGGAGAGCAGAGTGGGATGAAAATTTGAAAGGAAGATATGCATATAAGATGTTCGAGGCTCCAACAAGAAAATGTCAGATATCTAGGGAATTTAAAATTCCCAGTAATAAGAAACTTCTCAGACTACAGCTGGGAAAAGGCTATTTCATAATAGAAGAACCTTACTGTGCAGGTTGTCGTCTTACTTACTTACTTAGTCGTTCCCCTTCTACCGTGAGGTGTAGAGGTTTGGAAGAGAGGTTGTCTTCAAGACAATAATATAGAACATTTCTTGTTAAAATGTAAGAGGTATGAACAAATGAGAATACCAATATTAGAATATTTGCAAGCATCAAATTTACCTATAAATATAGAAGAGGTGTTAAGAATAGACAGACCTAGGGAACTGCATAATATAGTCAAACAATATTTAGCACGTACAAATGTTAATATATAGTGGCTGGGAATGTGAAGGTCTGATGCTGTTCTTACAATGCATACGACTTTTAAGAGATGAAAGTCAATTAAATATCTGTTAAAGTCAGTTATATAACTGGAACCACCAGGTCTTTACACCCCTCCACTTTAATATTATTCTTGTTCAGTGTTTCGTTTCTTCTTGATTTTGTTCGTTTTTTTTTTAAATTTATTTTTTTAATTATTTATTTAACGTATAAGCATAATTGTGATTGTCCCTATTTACAATGATTTGACAAATGTGATGCCACTTTCTCATATCGGCAGTTGTTCATATTATTTGGAATTGAAAACAATATATATCCTAATTATAACCCATCAGAGGTTGAACGGGATAATTTTCTTTACACAAAAAAAAAAGATCTCTAGATCTCAACAAGAAAACAATTGGTAACTTCGACGTGAAAAGTCTGATGGAAAAAAATACATAAATGTAATGATCGTGCGATATATAATTATATAATTAGACTAGATGAAATGGGCTATGTCGCTACGAGTTCTGGACTGAAATAATCGATGGTTTCTAAACTCTGCTGTGGTAGAACGCATTGAGAAGTTTTCTTGCAGGATTTTCAAACACTTTACACACAGCATTGACACTTAATACTCTATATTTTTTTTTAAAATATTCATTGATCAGTTGCTGAAGTGCTAAACGTGTAACTTTTAACAACTTCTATGAGACAGCGGCAGCAGTAGCGGTATTAATAATAAAAGTATTAGTACTAGTAATGGTTGTCGTTGTATATTAGTTGTAGTTGTTGCTGTGATATTTCAATGTATTAGTCTGACTGAAAGAAAACGCTCCGAATTCAAATTGGTAAAAAAAAAAGGTAAAAAAACAAATAATAAAAAAGGTAAAGGATCCCGTTACACGCCCATTGAGGCATATTGGGAATATGGTGTTAGGCCCATATTTTCTTGACCAATCAGCACAATAGGGGTGATGTGGTCAGCATCACGCCGGCCAAATAGGTACGCCATCTTGTTATTTTCTGCATTAAACAAACTGTATTAACTTTTAAAACCACACCACAAAGTCTTTTATATTTTGACATGTGCCCTAACATAACCAACGACCTTGAGTCTAAGTTGAGCGAGTCAAAATTTCCTTTTACATTTTTTAAAAATCACTTTTTCGGAAAAGGAAGTATCTTCGTGGCTCTATAAATAACTTGTTAATTTCCTATTACCCGTACTTTTTTGCTCCGCAGTGAATATGTGAAGTTATGTGTTCTTTCGTAGCAGGGTTAGGTTTAGGGTTAGGATTAGTATTAGGGTTTGGGTTAGTGTTAATCCTAACCCTAATACTAAACCTAACCCTAACTGCTACAAAACAAGACATAACACTACACATATTCACTGCGGAGCAAAAAAGCACGAGTAATAGGAAATTACCAATAACTTTATGTAAGTACACTGATTTTTTATTTTTAAAGCATTCCATAAGTTATATTCATGTTGTATTTTTCCACACGCTATGTATAGAATCTTCCATTATCAAAATAACAGACGTAAGGGGAAAAAAACAAAAAAAACCTGCATCGCAGTATCCAGTGTTGTGATGAGTCAAACATTCGTCGCTGGTGGTGAATTCACGATATAAGCAACGGACGAGTGGAATAGATAGCATTTTTTCCCCCTCTAGCATTGCTAGCTGTTTTTTCGAAGGCAAACTCTAGCTGCATACTGCAAGAAGATGCAAAAATCGGTAAGTTTATTTGTTGCTCCATACCTTCACTGTTATAAACCCGTCATTATTTGTTCCCCATTCCCTGCATATCGTATAATCTTGTTCGATCTAATACGATGACCCTCAGATCTATTTGCTCTTGGTTTCGTCCACCAATCAGATGGGGCAGGATATTAACGATCGAGTTGTTGTTGTTGTTTTGAAGAGGTGATGGGTGGAGAGCGGGCACTTAACAGCTGACCGTTATTGCCTCTTCTCGTTCCATCTTGGTCTACCCTGTTCAACCTGAAAATTGGTTATAATTGGGGTATTTAGTGTCAATTTATTTACTAATTTTGTATTGATTTAAAATAGCTATTGTCGTTTGCAGTTGCTGATTTTAATTTATATTAGTTTTTGTCCATTTTATTTTCTCTTTTGTATTGTTTATAGATACCTATTGTCCTTTACATTTGGTTTTAATTTGTATTAGTATTTGGTCTTTTTTGAGTTGTTGCCCTTTTTTTTTTTTTAAACCTTGTTGTCTTTCCTTGTCCTATGAGTAGTTAGTAAGTTTGTTTTTTTCCTGTTGTTTTTTTTTTTTAAAGATTTGTTAGTTCTTGTTGCTTACTTTTTATTTGGTTGTATGTTTTTTTTCTGAAGTACTAGCCTTATATGTTTTCCTTTGTTTTATGTATATCTTTTAAGTATTGATTGGGCTTCTACTGGGGCATCTATACTTAAAACCTTATCACCTGTCATATCTATATTGTGATTTCTATAGTAAGTTTTTAATTCAAGCCTTTGTTGTTCGTACTTTTTACAGTGGATCAGGTAGTGGTCTATGTCATTCTCTTCCTGGCATTCTTGGCAGTGTGGTTCCTCTATCATAAAGTATGCTGCACCGAGACGGAGATGCCACAGTTTTTTGTTCGATGGTACCTTTAATTCTTCTCTGACCTGGCACGTCCTTGTTGGTTCTTTCAGCAGTTTGAACATGTGTCTGCCTTTTCTACTGTTCTTCCATGTTGTCTTCCATTCCTCGTTTATAGTTATCTTCACTTGGCTCTTGATCTCCAACCTTCCCAGTCCTGCTCTTATATTGTTTTTACTTATTCTTCCATTCTTGGCGTTCTGGTCTGCCAACTCGTTACCAGCTATACCTATGTGTGCTGGAACCCACACTAGCCTCACACTACATCCTCTGTTCCCTAGTGATGTATTAATTGCTAGAATGTCTTCCTTTATGTCTGGCCGGCTACATTTACCTGGGTGTTCTAGTGCTTGAAGTGATGATAATGAGTGAAAATATCATAACAGCTTCTGGTGGGTTATCTTCGATTATATCTAAACTTTTTAGAATTGCTACCATCTCTGCGGTAAAAATCGAAGCCACTTCAGTTACACTGAAGCTCTTTTTAATTCCCCACTGTGGTATTATGACTCCTGTGCCTAGTTGCCCACTATTACCCTTGGATCCATCAGTGTAGACGGCCAGACTATGTTTTGTTTGTTGATCTATGAACTTTCTACTTATCATTTTTGCTTCCTTATCTTCTATGTTTTGTTTGATCTTTTCAGTAAGTGAGTAGTCTATGATTGGTGTTTTTAGTTCCCAGGGTGGTATTTTGCTTCTATATATATTTTTTTTTAAATTGTGTTTGACAGTTCTTTGAACTGCATTAGATCTTCTATAGTTCTCCACCCTGTTGGATATCTATCTTTATTTAATGGGCCGTCCCATACACTTGTTTGGTTTTTGCCAAATGCTTTATGTGCTGAGTGGGTCACTTCTTGTGCTACTTTACTCCAATAGTTTAATCTTAGTTCTTTCCGTCTTAGACCAAGGGGTGGTATGCCAAGAGCTACTTCTAGCGCTTCTACTGGTGTTGATATAAATGCACCTGTAATGGTTCTCATGGCTGCATTTTGAATTTTGTCTAGTTTTGCTTTGTTAGACACTGCAGCTGAGTCATAGACTATGCTGGCATAATCCAGTTTCCTCCTGATGAAAGACTTGTAGAACATAAGCATTATTTTATTGCTGGCCCCCCATCCATTACCTTTTACTATCCTTAGTATATTTAGGCGTCCCCTACAGCTTTCTACTAAATTGTCTAAATGTTTATTCCAATTTAGTTGTTTATCTAAAGTTATGCCCATAAATCTTGTTGTTGAGGAGGTACATATTTTCTGTCCTTTAATGGTTATATTGATTTTGTAATTTTTTTTTTTAATTTCCTTTGCTGAATATCATACCTACTGTTTTGTTTACATTAATTTGGAAGCCCCAACTTTTCATCCACTCTGAAACTTTGTCTATTTGTTTTTGAAGTTTTAGGTAAACATGGTCCAAGTTTTTTCCAGATCGCCAAATAGCACAGTCATCTGCAAATTGTGATACTGCATTCTTAATGTCATTAAATTAATCTGCTAAATCATTTACAGCTATAGTGAAAATTGAGGGTGAGATCACTGATTCCTGAGGAATCCCATTCTGTTGTTCGTATATTTCTGACTTATCATTGTTTACCTGTATAGCAAAATACCTGTCCTGTAAAAAGTTTTCTAGATACCTATAGGTTTTACCAGTAATGCCAATCTTTTTCATTTTGTAAAGAGCTCCATCTCTTCAGCATTCATCATATGCTCTTGCGACATCTAGAAAGACTGCCACTGTTTTCTCTTTCCTTTTGAACACCTAGCTTTACATCGTGTTCTAATCTTACAAGCTGGTCTACTGTACTTCTGTCTGCTCTAAACCCTGACTGGTTTGGGCTATATAACTGATTTTTTTCCAGGTAGAATTTAACTCTTTTGTTAACAACAGTTTACAGTATTTTACCTAGTTGTGATGTCAAGGAGATAGGCATATAGGAACTTACATCATGAGCTTCCTTATTGGGTTTTAGGATGGGTACTATCATAGCTACTTTCCATGCTTTTGGTATCCTTCCTAAGCTCCAGATTTTGTTATAAAGGGATGTTATTATGTTTATATATTTTTTTTGGGTACTTTCTTAAGGATTTCATAACTATGTATATCATGCCCTGAGGCAGTATTAGATTTCTCTTTTATAGCACTAGTTATTTCTTCCTCTGTTATGTCTATCTAAATAATTTGTTTTATCTATCTGGTCTGGTAGTTCCTTTGAAAACTGTATCCTAAGTCTTTCTCTTCTCTCATTTTTCTTCCTTTCCAAGACTACTTTTTGCACTGACTTTATAGAAATATTCAGCAAGGGCATTAGCTTTTTCTTCATCTGTTTCTGCTCTCTTTGGTAGTTTGATTGTTGGCATTATTGTTTTCTTATTGTTCCCTTTGATTGCCTTAAGCTTTGTCCATACTTCTTTAATTTGAGTGCTAGGTTTAAGTGACTGACAAAACTCCTTCCAGTTAGTTTCTTTGGCTTTAAATATTATTCTGTTTGATTCATTCCTAATATGTTTATACTCATCATAGTTTTCTTCTGTTCTGTTATTTCTGTATTTTTTGTAAGGCCCTTTTCCTTCTCTCATGAATTTCTGCACAGCTTTTATTTCACCAGGCAACTGGTTCTTTATTCCACTGAGTTTTTCTTTTCTTATTAATGTTATTTATTGGTTTTAGGTGCTGTGGCATATTTTTTATTTGGTATATATTTGATTGCTATTTTCAGAATTTCATTGGTCAGTGGACTCTGTCCACAAGTCAGTATCATCTGATTCCATGTCTTTATATTCCATCACCTCCAGCTCTGATTGGAAAGTTTCCCAGTTTGCTTTTTTATAGTTGAAAGTATGGGAGCCGCGCTGGTGTAATGGCTTCGGCTTTGTACTGGCGACCAGGTGTTCATGGTTCAAACCCGGGCGTCAGCATTTGAAGAAATGTTTACGGCCGGAAATTTGACTGAATAGCCTGAACGGCTCCTGTGATAAACCCTCTGTGGATGGGAAGGAGCGAAGCTCCTGACCGGGTTGGAAGGAAAGTCCTCAGGTTCCCCAGCCTTGCAATGACATGTCATTGGGCCGAAGGGCTGAAAGCCCAAGTGCCGCTGGTTAAGGAAAAAAAAAAAAATAGTTGAAAGTCAATTTCTCTGGTTCTGGGTTTGGAATGATGTTTTCATGCATGGTTATTATAATGGGCAGATGATCTGAGTTTGTGTCTTGTAAAACTTCCCAATTTACATTCGCTAGGTTGTTAGTTGCTATACTTATGTCTATTGCTGAGTCTGCCCTGTTAGCTTGTGGATTAATTCTAGCTGCAGTTCCATCATTTAGTATTAGAAGGCCATTGTTTTCTATAAAGTCAAGTAGGCGCTTTCCTGCATTGTCTGCATGTTGTCCACCCCAAGCATAATGATGGGAATTAAAATCGCCTACTATGACTGTTTGGGGGCCTAGTCTGGTGCTTATGGCTAGTATTTCTTCATCTTTAATTATGCCATTTTTAGCATATACATTTAAGATTGTTAGATTGTTTGGTTCAGCTACTATAGTAACCTGGATACCTCTATGTTGGTTGTATCAAATACTTCCCAGTCTATAATTTTTAATGTTTCTTTAACTAAGACTGCAACACCCCCTCCTCTACCTTCTTTCCTATCATGCCTAAGTATCTTAAAGCCCTTACAACTATATCTACTATTTGGGTTTAAATGTGTCTCTTGAAGAGCATATATAGTGTTAGTTCCTACTGTCTCTGCTAGCAGGGGTGCAAAATTCTTTTTGATACCTCCTACAATTGCACTGTATAATTCTAAATCCTTTTAAGTTGAACTTTAACATCATCTAGTATCCCTTTTATTTTTGGTTAAACTATCAAATTTGCTCTTATTCTGTATTTCCTGTACTCGTAGGCCCATTATCAACCATGTTCTCAAGAAATTCCTCATTCAGACTTGTCATTTTGTACCTATTTTTTTCCACTAAGTATAGTAAAAGTACCTCAACTTGTTCTTTGATAGATTCTTCTAGGTTGCTTTTGTTTTCCTGTTGTATTATGTTCTGTTTGACCACTTTCCTATTTTCATCCAATACTACATTCGTTGCTCTGCCTAGGTTTATCTCCTGTCTTTCACTTTCCATTCTTTTTAGTATTATTTCATTTTCCTCTGTTAGTTCAGACAGTTTGACTAGTATTATTTCGTTTTCTTCTTTCAGTACAGTCAGTTTAGCTACATCTTGGGCAATTTGGTGTTGTATGGCTTTCACTTCTTGAAGCACTGCCTCTGCACTTTTCAGCGCATTCACATTTTCCAATGTTGTAGCTGAACTGTCTGGCTGACTGTTTTCTTTTTTGTTTTGTTAGTTATTTTCTGGTCTTTTTCTTTTGACAGCTGCGTTATAATAGTTTTAATTTCTTCTTTTACAGACTTGATTTCTTCTACAACTTTCTTCTTCTTCTTCGATCCTTAACCACCGACCGTCAAAGCAGTCAGTGGCCATCACGCCTAGTGGCGTCTTGTAGGGCAACAACAAATTGATTCCACTTTGCACGGTCGGTGGCCATCCTTCGTACAGTGCCCCAACTCTGGTTCATTCTTTGCATCTCAGCCTCCACAGTCCTCCGCCAAGTTGTTTTTGGTCGGCCTCTCTTTCGCTTTCCTTCAGGGGTCCAAAGCATAGCTGTTCTTGTGATGGCATCGGGGTCTCTTCTGAGGACATGACCAACCCAGCTCCAGCGTCTGCCAGCTATGATGGTATGCATGTCCTCTTGCTTGCTACGAGTAAGCAGATCTTGGTTGGTGATGGTATTCGGCCAAAAGATTCGGTGAATTTTTCTTAGGCATGTTGTGTGAAAAGAGGACAATTTTGACATTTCCTTCTCTGTGACTCTTCTACAACTTTACTGTTTGTGTTTTTGTTGTTTTCTTTTATTTCTTTAATTACTGTTTTAAATTGTGTTCTAGTTATATGGATTCTTTTAGTGCTTGTTTTGTTTGCTGGTACACCGGACAGCCCTAAAACCTGGCACTGTGGTTCCCTTTGCAATTGATACACTTTCTGTTCCCATTCGTCTTTTTGTAGTCGGTATCTGCTGTCAGAATGCAAAGATAGGCATAGTCACGGCTTTGAAGAAGTCATGGGAAAACATGGGCTAGGAATAAAGAATAAAAATGAGGAACTATTCTCAAACTTCTATGCTTCAAATCAACTGGCTATAGGAGGAAGCATGTTTCCACATAAGAGAATACACAAGGCAACATGGATATCACCAGACCATCGAACAGAAAATCAGATTGGTCATATATGCATAAAAAAGAAGTTTAGATCATCATTGCAGGATGTAAAGGTATATAGAGGAGCAGATGTGGCATCAAATCACCACCTTCTGATAGCCAAAGTAAAAATGAAACTCAAGAGATATGCAACAATGCAAAATTATGGACAACAATTCAGTGTAGGACATCTAAGAAATCAAGAAACAAGAGACAAATTTGCGGTCACAATATCCAACAAATTCCAAGTGCTCCAACAGCTGGAAGATGTAGAGAATACAGAAGACTATTGGCAGCAAATCAAAATGGTATGGAATGAGAAATGTGAAGAAATACTGGGAAAAAGGGAACAACAACAACAAAAAGCATGGATAACAACAGAAACCATCAATAAGATAAAAGACAGAAAAAAACAAGAAAGCAGATTTAAACACAAGCAAAACCAGAAGTTCCAAAGCCAAGGCTCAAGAAGTGGACACAGAAGCAAACAAAGAAGTAAAAAGAAGTATCAAAAGAGACAAGAGGAAGTATATTGAGGAGTTGGCAAGAGAGGCAGAAGATGCTGCAGCCAAAGGAAATATGAGAGAACTGTATAACAGCACAAAGAAGCTGAGAGGGAAATACAAGCAAACAAGTATCCTCATAAAAGACAAGAATGGAAAACTGCTCAGCAATATACAAGAGCAAATGAAGAGGTGGACAGAATATTTTGAGGACCTTCTCAATAGACCAGCTCCACAAAACCCCCGACATCCAGCCAGCAGAAGAAGAGCTACAAATTAATGGTGAAAGACCAACGAAAGAAGAAATAAAGAAAGCCATAAAGCTTCTAAGAGATGGAAAAGCGTCTGGACGTGATGACATTCCAGCAGAGGCCATCAAAGCAGATATCGACACGGCTACAGAGATATTATTTAAATTACTTGGTAAAGTCTGGGAAAAGGAGGAGATACCAGTTGAATGGAAGGAAGGATATTTGGTTGAGTTGCCTAAGAAGGGAAATTTACAAGAGCGTACAAATTATAGATGAATAATGTTACAATCAGTGCCAGGAAAAGTATTAAATAGGATTATCCTTGAGAGATTAAAAGAGTCCATAGATAAGAAACTGAGAGATGAACAAGCAGGTTTTCGACAAAACAGATCCTGTACAGACCAGATAGCCACTTTGAGAATAATAGTTGAACAAAGTCTGGAATGGAATTCACCACTATACATCAGATTTGTGGACTACGAAAAGGCATTTGACAGTGTAGACAGAGAATCACGTTGGAAAATGATGAGGCATTATGGAGTTCCCCTGAAGATCATTAATTTAATAAAGAAAACATATGAAGACATGACTGATAAGGGTGGTTTTAGGCTGACTACTGACCACTAAAGATGATAAGCCACAATCTGGCCACTATGAACATTTACAGGTATAAGTCCAAGTCGTTGTTAATTTGTAGCCAAGTAAGTACCACCCCTATAGACACCAGGAATATATATAAATAGGCTGTGGTGATGGTGTCTTGTCTGGTTTGAAGTAGGTTGCCATGTGTGTAGGTGTGACGTAGATTCACAGTTCCACAATACAGGAGTTATGACATGTATAAGTCATAGAAATGTTTTAACTGCTGGTGACATTTCCATCATTTATTTCGGACGCCACAATGACAGATAATGATACATCCATTTTCATAAAAAGTCATGGACATGACGGTTCATAGTATTCAGCATTAATAAAGTTTCTTCATGGATCTGCATACATTCTCTAAGTTGATATAGGTAATCCTAGCTGACGATAGCCTCAGCTTCATATCATAAATATTCATAAATATCAGTACTCCTCTCTGATGCTGGCAGATCAGATGTACCAAAAATAAGTCTATTACTGTCCGCACGAGAATGGCATTTCAGGAGTACAGGTCAAGCCAACCTTTATAGCATCCCTTAGTCTAACCCTCAACATAGGTGCAATCGCTGGCATAGCGAAGATCCTAGAACATAGAAATTGTTCTCTGGGCCTAGAGCGACCCGTATATATATAGATCTCAGGTATGAAGGTACCTGGGGTGTAATTCCTAGTAGAAGAACCTCTCCTTTCTGTAACACACAAGCGAGCAGAGAACGACAAAATGTCAAACATCTAGGTAGATCACAGAGTTCAATAAAGGAGGGTATTAGCTTGCTTCAGAATCAACACCACAAAACATACGCCTCCAGGCGTTTTCGAATCATATAGGGAAAGCCTCGTTAGTTAACTAACTCACAGAAGGACTACAGAATTCCCTATCAAAAAATCACAGACGCAGCATGGCGTCCTCTCTGCTCAGTACATCTCCTCGACTCCCTGGGCGGAAGACTATTCTAACTCTCTTAAAGTTCAGACATGCGCAGAACGCATACACCTGAGTAACACTCAAAACGAGACGATGAAGGAAACATTCCAACAAAGCTATGTTCAGAAATCACGCCTTATATGGACAGGGAATAAAACATCAACTCTGGTTTCAATCATTCCAAGAAACAGTTGACCGATGCTACCATATAAGGAGAATGGCCTGACATCGATCGAAAAAATGGACCGGCGAGTCAGGACACAAGAGAAGGTAACCACCATTGAAAATGTAATCACAGTCAAACAAGGATTATCTACCTTTGATCAAAAAATTTAAAGTGTACAATTCATACAGATTAATTACACACAGTCTTAGAAAAATTCTGTGCGTAACAAATATATTTAATTAAGTGGCATAACTAACTTCGGAGGCCGCTACTATGTTTCTAAGATGGTCCTGAACTTATCACACGTAACAAGAGACGACATGGATAAAAAGACTCCGAAAGACCCCTGAGGGTTGGTACAGCACTGGGTGGTTTGGCAAGACTTTGTTGAAGAAATTAACTCTACTGCAGGGTTTATTAATAAGTGTGTGTGTGTGTGTGTGTGTGTGTGTGTGTATGTGTGTGTGTGTGTGTGTGTGTGTGTGTGTGTGTGTGTGTGTGTGTGTGTGTGTGTGTGTGTGTGTGTGTGTGTGTGTGTGTGTGTGTGTGTGTGTGTGTGTGTGTGTGTGTGTGTGTGTGTGTGTGCAACGGACTCCTTTGATTATCTAGTGAAGGCAATGGACAGCTATGATTATCCGATATTGGCTATGAGCCGCTTTGATTGTCCCACATCTGCTACAGAGCCCTTTGATTATCCGATGAAAGCTACGGACCCCTTTGATTGTTCAATATTGGTTATAGACCCCTTTGATTTTCCAATGAAGGCTATGGACCCCTTTGATTATCCGATAATGGCCATGGCCCCATTTGATTATTCAATGAAGGTTATGAACCCCTTTGATTTTCCAATGAAGATTAGGGGCCTATATGATTTCCCAAAATGGCACATATGGGTCCTAATATATCCTTATAGTAGAGAACTGTTATAGATCTCGACGTTTAACAGGAAATATATATGACAAAAGAATTAAGGAATCATGTGGGCATCTGACAATGAAGGAATATCGACCCCTCTGATTATCCGAATTGAAGGTTAGCTCACACCGTGTCAAATGAAAGGCTTTGAAGAGCTATGGCATATCGAGTGGACCTCGTAGCTCTTCAAGTTTTTGCAAAATAAAAGTAAGAGCTTTTGGTCAGTTTCACAATGAAATGTGCGCCTAGAAGGAATCTTTGTAACTTGAGAATTGACAAAACCATAGCCAATAATTCACGGTCTAAAACCGAATAATTCCTTTCTGCAGCATTTAATTTCCTAGAAATATACATCACCGGATGCAGAGTATCAGAATACTCCTGTATTAGTGCTGCCCCAATCCCAGTTGATGAGGCGTCACTTCGAAGAACAAAACCTTCAAGCCTTCCAGTTAGTAGGTAACCTAAGGATAGGTGGAGATGAAAATAGAGTTTAATCTGGTCCAATGAGGATTGGCATTCTTGAGACCAGCGGATCAGATTAGGCGATACTTTCTTCAATAAAGTAGAAAGAGGTGCCATAATGGAGGACAGATTCGGAATGAATCGTCCGTAAAATTGTATAAAACCTAAGAGACTACGCACTTGTTTTTTCGTCTTAGGGACAGAAATGTTTAATATTTTTGAAACATTGTGGTCCTCTGTCTTTAAAAGACCATGACCAACACGATGACCCAGGAAAGAAATCTCGCTAAATCCTATAAAGGCTTTAGAGGGTTTTGCAGTTAAATTATACTTGCGAAGAGTAGACAGCAATTCGTATAAACCCAGATAGTGATCTTCCCAGGAATCACTGAACAGACAGATATCGTCTAAGTATGCTATGACATAGTACTTACTGATGTAACAATGACATGCAGAGTTCTTCATGAAGGACAGCTTACAGAACCATTTGGGATAAGAACAAGAGTGCGACAGGGATGTCTCTTGTCTCCATTTTTTTTCTTACTAGCAATAGATTGGGTTATGAGAACATCAACGACACACAACAGAAATGGAATCCAGTGGACTCTGACTAAGTAGTTGGATGATCTGGATTTTGCAGATGACTTGGCATACCGTAATCAGATGCAGGACAAATTGAAAACACTCGATGAGAGGTCACAGCAATTGGGTCTGAAAATACACAGGGAAAAGACAAAAATAATGAAAATAAATGCAGGTAATGATAACAGGGTTGAACTTGAAGAAACGCCAATACAAGATGTATAATCTTACACATATCTTGGCAGCAATATAGACAAAGTTGGAGGGACAGACAGTGATATCAAAATAAGAATACAAAAAGCAAGAGGAGCTTTCATTGCATTGGGAAATATATGGAGATCAAGAGAAATCGGATCCAACACGAAAATAAGAATCTTCAACTCAAATGTGAAGTCACTCCTATTGTATGACTCTGAGACATGGAGAACAACAAAGACAACAACCAAAAAGCTACAAACTTTCATAAATGGGTGCTTGCATAGAATAGAGGGATTAAAATGGTATGATAAAGTTACCAACGTGGAACTGAGGACAAGAACTTGACAAGTGTCAGTGGAACAAGAGATGAGAAGAAGGCGATGGATAGGATACACACTGAGGAAACCTGTTGATAGCATTACAAGGCAGTCCTTGTTCTGGAACCCCAGAGCAAGAGAGGTAGAGGTAGACGAAGAGGTACATGGAGAAGAGAGCTGGAAACAGAGATGAAAATGATAAGGAGAACGTGGAAAGAACTTGAGATGATGGCACGTGACAGGAGGACTTGGCATGTGTTTGGTGAAGGCCTATGTGTAGCAAAGTTTGATTTGCTGGGGAGGTTATGATGGTATCCTAAAAGAATGAAATCCGTGTCTGTATTAACCGTGTGAGGTCAAGCACATGTAGGCCTCTGACTCTAAAAGATGATGATGAAATATATGCAGGGAACCTAACGCTACCTCCCTAGATCTCACACGGTCACTATTTTGGCTCTAGTGTCTGGTGTATGATGTACCTAGTGTCTAGGGGAGAAATGAAATGATGGTACATAAACACAAAAACACTTTAATTCTCTATGAGGAAGTGAATAAACCCAGTGGTTAAGTTTTCTTTTACAATGAATATTTTTTCTTTACAATTTAATTTGCCTGTCCCGCCATTTCTTTTGGACAGGTCTTTGAACATGAGGAAAAGACATTGTACATAAAAATGATCAACTAAAATGTGTGGACACTTTGTCCAATAACTATAAAGTCACTATATCTCTCCTGTTGGAATATTCACAGCTTACAACTTTATTTATCTAAGAGGGTATGTCACTGGGTAGGAGGGGCTGTAGTTTCATCACACCCCATAAACTTCCTGGGTATGATTGGAAATACCAGAGTTTATTAAACCCCTAATTTTATATGACTCACACCTCAGGTCCCTATGGCAGATACGCCACTGTAAGTTTACATAGTTTTCCTCAATATAATAACGTGGAGTAACCACATTTCCTTTTGTATGGTTTTCTCTTTTTTATTTTATTTTTATAAACGCTTCATGCATGTTGAACAGTGTTCATGGAACACGGAGGCTTACTAAAATATTCTAATACAATAATATTAAAACACAATCATGACAACATACAACACTTAGATACAGTTCAATGTGAGGACTCAACAATGTCTGCTCCTGGCATGTCCTTCACTTTTCCCAATAGCAGTATCTAACTTTGGCAGTTGTAATAAACATATTAATTCATAAAGCATTCTTACCACAAATTTCAAGAAATATAAACAAATGACGCTGACTTGCAAAGAAATGGCCTCATTTTCCTCTGCACTGCCAAGATTGTGAATTACTTCATTTAATTTTAAATTTAACACAGCTGATCCGTAGACATTTAGTATTTTCTCAATAACTTGGCTAATACTTGGACTGCCATATTATTTAACAACACATTCGTCAGGGGATTCTAAAGCTATTTACTACACAAGATGGTTTAGCCATTTTTCACTGACAATCGTCAAATAAAAATTTTACACAAGACGGCCATTTCCCCCCCCCCCCTTTCATTCCTCGCTAGCATGTATTTTCAAATAACTAACTTGTTTTTGTGACGTCAGAAATACTACCGCGTGGAGGAAATAAAAAATTGTCTGCGTGTTTGCCTCTGATGGCTTTGCCCCAGCGTGTATATATGCATGGCACAATGTGTCAAGCGAAGCGGGGTTTTGCGCGGCGGGTATTTGAATTGGCGTTAATTATTTCTGTTGTCTCGTGTTACACTACCAAAAAATTTAAGGATTACTACTAATTACACTAGTCAACAAATTTTCAAAAGTTATTTGTACCAGAAATTAAATATACCATTTCTTATTGATTTTGACATGCTGATTTCAAATATCATAATGAAATTCACCAATTGGCTCTGGGTTTTTTTTAAATTATGAATTTACATTACAGTAATACAAATAATGTATGCTTGTTTAATTCTCTGGGGTGAACAGCTAGTCTTTCTACTTTAGCATTATAAAAATTGTGGTTACATACTCAATTAATTGATATTTCAACATAAAATGATAGAAAAAATAAAAACATTATTTAAAGTTCACATATCATCTTTTAAAAAGGCACATTTGAACCTATTCCGTCATTATTCAGTCGCTGTTCGAGCTCTCTTTCCTTGCTTCTTGTAGTCAATCGATGAGGTGTCTCTTGTCACAGTCCAACAGTAATCAGCAAGCATTGAAGGGCTCCAATTGCCTTGATACCTTGTCTCCATAGCAGCAATGTCCTGGTGAAATCGTTCACCATGCTCATCACTGACCGCTCCACAGTTTGACGTAAAGAAATCCAGATGAGAATCCAGAAAATGAATTTTTAAAGACATGTTGCAGCCAAGACTCTTATACTTCAGAAGGAGATTTTCTACAATTTCATTGTAATTATCAGATCTGTTGTTTCCAAGAAAATTGTCCACCACTGACTTAAATGCTAGCCATGCTGCTTTTTCATTGCCATGCAACACGCAAAGAAACTCGCCATCATGAAGAAGTTTTCGAATTTGCGGACCAGCAAATACACCCTCTCTTATTTTAGCTTCACTCAGTGTTGGAAATTTTCTGATGAGGTATTTGAAAGCCTCATCTGTTTTCTCCATTGCCTTGACAAAGTTTTTCATGAGACCCAGCTTAATGTGCAAGGGTGGCAACAAAATCTTGCTGGTGTCGACAAGTGCTGAGTTCTCAACGTTCTTACTGCCAGGCTGCAATGACAGCCTGATTGGCCAATGTCTTCTGATGTAATGGTCATTTCGTGCACGGCTATCACACTCACAGAGAAAGCAACAGTACTTGGTGTATCGACCCTGTAGTCCAAGCAAAAGAGCGACCACTTTTAAGTCACCGCAAAGTGACCAATGATGATGATCGTAGTTTATACACTTCAAAAGCTGCTTAATGTTTTCATAAGTTTCTTTCATATGAACTGCGTGACCAACTGGAATTGACGGTAACACATTACCATTATTCAACAAAACAGCTTTAAGACTCGTCTTGGATGAATCAATGAAAAGCCTCCATTCTTCCGGTATGTAATTGATTTTGAGGGCTGCCATTAAACCAGAAATGTTGTGGCACGCAGAAAGGTCACCCTCTTTGAAAAAGAATGTAATAAGCGGCTTCTGGTGGTTCCTATACACAGAAATTGTAACATCTTCTGCCAGGAGATTCCACTGTTGCAATCTGGAACCCAAAAGCTCCCCCTTGTTCTTCGGTAAATTCAGATCTCTTACAAGATCATTCAGTTCACCTTGGGTTATTAAGTGTGGTTTAGTGGATGTAGTTTGCTCAAAATCTGGGTCGCTTGAGGTTGATGGTTCAGGACCACCAATGTCCTCTTCTTCATCAGTGGAAGCAGCTGAAAATGATTCTGGCACTTTAGGAACTGGTAGGTCATCGCCATGTGGTACCGGACGTATTGCAGAGGGGATGTTTGGATATTCCAGAGTCCATTTGTTCTTCTTTGATATGCCTTTTCCAATTGGAGGGACCATGCAAAAGTAACAGTTGTTGAGATGATCAGTGGGCTCTCTCTCCAAATCATTGGGACTGCAGAATACAAACTGTACGCCTTCTTAATCACTTTAGTTATATTTCGTTTTTGTGATACAAATGTCACCTCACCACATATATAACAGCAATTATTAGCACTGTTCACACATGTCCTAGGCATTTCTAACTACGATACTTTTGATAAGGACAAATGCACTAACTAATGGCAAAATTTTATCAGAGATAAGATATTTATACACAAAGGTGATGTAATCATAGGTAGGATTTCATCATCAACTTCTAGTTACATTTTTATTGGTCATTAGAAAAAATTATGCAATCGCCCACAACAGTTGCGTCATATATATAAATTGACCGTAATTAAATAAACTAGTAGCATATATCTTGAAAACTAGAGCCAATCAACATTTTTTAATGTCATTTTCGTTTTCAGCACACCAAAATTAGTTAAGATCAGCTATTTTCATTTCTGGTACATTTTGGTTGTTGACTAGTGTTACAAGCGTTAAAGTTAAATATTACGTTAATTCAGACAGTAGTTTGGCGGCACACTTCCGTAAGATCGTTAATTATAGGTCTTGCCGCAGTCTCTATCAGATCGGGCAAAATGTTAAAAATGTACGTCACAAGGAAAACAAGTAGGTTTAAACGGCGGGATCGGTTTTAAGCCGGTCCATGGCACAAAATTCAGCGCGATGCTGGCGTGTGAGAAGATCACAGTCAGACACAATCGGGCGGGTTTATTTAATATCATTTTATGACTAAAATCTTACTGAAATGAGCGATTATCTTGCAGATTTTACTACACTATGCTCCTTTGGGAGTGGAGGGTTATAGATAGATAGATCTGCCTTTGCCTTTTCACACTGTATATAGGAGTGATTACTGGAGCAGTATCTACAAACAGTTTTGCCATTACAATTGTTCCTTCCGTGGCCGAATTTCAAACAGTTGGAGCATTGTAGCACAGGGGTAAAGTAAGCTTCTGTATTCTTCTTAGTTTTCCCAAATAGTAGTGTTTTGGGGGTTTCCCTCCCTTCTGTCGTTATTACTACAACTGGGGTTACAATTCTCCCTTTTACTGTTATTCTGTCCACGTGTACCAGCTTTATGTCTGGGTTCTGTTGTGCGAGGTTGTTCCTAACTCCCCCGCTTGACAGGTTAGTGTTTACCACCTTTATCACACATCTACTGGTCTCTTTTGCTAGCTTTATCTTCACTTTTATGTCGTGTGCAAGAGTCACTGTTTTTGCTTAAACGACACATGTTTACTACATGCTCATATTTATTTTTGGAAACTGCATGGGTTGCTTTATGTCTTGAGTCTTCTTTGGTACTTTCTGTGCTTTCATTGCTATTTTTTGGTTAGTATTTTCTTCTATGAGGTCCTGATTATTATCTTCTGGTTTATCGTGCCTGGTGTTCCTACCTTTGGTTTTAACTGCTTCTGCCCACGTTTTGCCTTCACCTGACTGTGCTCTAGTTATAGGGGGCATGTTTGGTTATGAGCTACGTCCTAATTTCCTATTTTAATTTATTTATTTATTGTTCTTTCCTATTTCTTTTAGCTCTCTTTCTTTTCTTTTGTTATTATTATTTTACTTTTATTGTGCTATCTTGTTCTTAGTTTTTATTCTTAGAAGTTTTGTCTATTTTGGTTCACTCTTTTGATCTGGCAAATCTAAATTTTCCTTATCCACTAATATTTATTATTAATAGTTGATTAACACTGCTAGAATCTGTGATTACAGTTTAGGAGGATTCAACTTGTTGCTATTTCCTGTTGAGTTAAGTAAAGCAAAAATGGCTGCTGTACCAGTCAATGGAAAGCACGTGGCGCCTGGGCCTATTAAAATTTATTTGTTTCTTTTTTATTTATTACTATTCCTAATTTATATTATCACTCCTAGCTAGTATCAAGCAATCAACAAATACTAATTATAATCGACTGCGTAAATTGTGAACATAATAGAAACATAAAATAAATTCAACTTATCTGGCTTGTATTTCTCACGATGCTACGTCTCAAAAATACACCACGTGGACTGGTCACGGTTGTGGATGTGTAATAAATGACCTGTTTCCTTGGCGATCATTCTACTCGTGTTATCAATCTCATACCCCAGTTTAGCAGGTATTTCATCACCTCAAATTTGCTACTACCAATCAGGGTTGCCAGATTGGCTTTTTTAAAGCCAGATTTCAGAAATCTGGCTTTTAAAAAATTTGATTGGCGTTAGAAAATTTTTTTGGCTTTTTTACATGCTAAAATTATCTGCACGAAAATTACAAACCATTCTTTTTCGAAATCATTTTCCTTTAAGAGAAATATTTTTTGGTCAGTTACATTTAGCAATATTTCTGCCGCCAAGAATCTGGGCAAGAAGGCTCCAACCGGGGATCTGATATAATCCTCTGGAGCGAACATAGCACCACTTCCTCGTTTGTTCTCAACACCTGCTTTTCCCTCTGTCATTTTATGCAGCTTTCTGCTGGCAACATATTGTTTATTCTGTTATGAAATACACGTCTTACATATTAGACGAAGATTGTTAACACGACCATCATAATCATAGCAACAGAAAACGAAGACATCTTATGCAATAATTAGATACTTAAAATCGTCTTCATCCGTGGTTCGCTCTCCGAAAACCACATCTCGTAAAAGTAGGTGGCATGACCCTGCCTTCCGTCATCGCCATGCTGTATCCCTTTAGGTGTTAATGAAGATTGTGCTGACAGACTGCTTCTGTTAGGGAGTCTGCATTTCCCATCAAGAGAGTTCAATGTTCAAGTTTTGTTGCAGCTTTTTGTGGTTGAAATATTTTTACAGTATGGGGTAACTGCCCCCATACCCACCCCTCCTTAGTCGCTTTTTACGAATTGCTTGGTAGGGTACAGTTGTACTATTCTCTGCTCCCCTTCTGCCCCGGTAATACGCGGAGTTCGATGTGCTTGTTATTTTATCAGTTTTGCATCGAACGCGATATGAAATAGTTTCTTCTTCTGTGGTCCTTGTTCACTGACTGACAAAACAATCAGTGACCATCACGCCTGGTGGCATCTTGCAGGCAAGCAACAAACTGTTTCCACCTTACTCGGTCGGCGGCAATCTTTCATGTGGTTGTCCACCACCTGTCCACACATTGCTGCAGAATCCATCGCTGCAAAAGCACGTGATTACGTTGGTGCAGGGTTCCTTCAAGGGGACCAGTTGCAGCTATACCACCATGCTCCATAATGATGGTGACACAACCTGTTTACAATGTGTATGGCATAACTGCGTTTTGTCTTTCTTTCTGTGCACTTGTGGTTCTTGTCAGTTCTTTCATTTTCATCCGTAGCGTATTCATTTTCATCCGTAGCGTTTTCATTTTTTTCTTCAGTAATCTTGGAATCGTAAATAAATAAAACGCATACATGGGTATGTTGCAGACACTGGTAAAAAAATAACTCAGTAGAAAACTAGACACCAGGAAAACAAAAGAAGTGATAGGCTTACTGGCTTACACCGCCTCGCTACGGGAGTGAATCGTGACTAACCATACTGCCAGCAGTGCCAGCACACAAAATAGTGTTTCGTGGACAGTGGTCACTAGCACGGCCACGTCTCGTAACGATAGAATACTGGACTGAGGAACGACACATGCTAATTAAAGGTGCTATCATTTCTATAGCCTGCCTTTTCTCCAGTGTAAGCCTGATAACAAAAGACAAAGATCGTAATGTGTTTGTCTAATAATTATCGAAGAACAAGAACAGTATAGAACAGCTGGTAGCTTTAAAGTTTTTTTTTTTAAGTAAAACGTTTGCCTCGTAACTGCGGATACTGGACCGAGGAACGACCCAGACTAAGTATAGACGCAAACACTTCTATAGCCTCCTTTTTCACCAGTATACGCCTGATAACTAAAGACCGTAACATGTGTTTGTCCAGTAAATTATACAAGAACAGTATAGAACAGCTAGTAGGTCTAAAGATTGTTTGTATTTTTAAACGAGGCTGTCACCGTTCAATCTAGACAGGGTCCATTGGTTAATTTGGGGCGCATGTCCAAATACAAATTACCTTTTTGTCTGGTTCTTTTTCACAAGGTTTAAAGTATAGTAACATATGTATGAACATTGAAATAAATAAAGAGGGAAACCCTAATCACCGCACTTTCAGTGTTGTTCATATCTTCTTTCATGGCCAGTTTCTTGTCTGTATCCTGCTTCATTCATTTATTTTACTTTTATCTGTCTTATTCGTTACCATATGTATTTCATGAAGTCTTTACCATTTTGTTGTTATTATTGTTGTTGCTGTGCGCCCTTTTTTCCATTTCCTATTTCTTGTATATATATTTACTTTCGTTGGAGAAAATGTATTATTATTTTTTTTAAACCAGCGGCACTTGGGCTTTCAGCCCTTCGGCCCAAATGACATGTCATTGCGAGGCTAGGGAACCTGAGGACTTTCCTTCCAACCCGGTCAGGGTCGCTCCTTCCCATCCACAGGGTTTATCTCAGGAGCCGTTCAGGTTATTCAGTCAAAATCCCGGTCGTTGACACTTCTTCAAATGCTGACTGACGCCCGGGCTTGAACCTTGAAAACCTGGTCACCAGCGCAACCTTGTAACCATTACACCAGCCCGGCTCCCTATCTATAAATGTAATCCTTTCTCTATTGTGTCCCTTTCTGTATCATAATGCAAACCTGGCCGCATGCCCTTGACATATGCAACATCTGTCTCCAACTCGAAAGTCAAAGTTTGCTTTTTACCTTACCCCTCCCAGCCCGTTTCTTGTTCCTACAGTCCCTGTCCCCCACCCTCCTGTCTGCCTCTCTCTCTCTCTCTCTCTCTCTCTCTCTCTCTCTCTCTCGCTCGCGTCTCTATCCCCCACTTTCTCTTTATATTATGTACAGTATATTTACATACACCGATATATACGTGATTTCATATCTTTCTTCACCTTCCAGTAAGTTATTTCGTCTGTCATCCTCTTCACCCCTCTTATCCACTGTTTAAAATTTCTTGAAACACCTTTTACAAGTTGCCCAGCACGCCCAGAACACTCTCTTGTCACGTACGTTTTTTTCCCCCTCATAAATCCGACATGAGTAAACCACGTGTTCTGTCTTATTGCGGTCTACATTTTTTTCTCACCCTAGCCATTGTATTGTGCAGCAGCGGAACTTTAAAAAAAAGGGGTGATCGGTGTTTTGCCTGGGGTGGCTCTGGTCTAGAGGCTGCAAAATGCCCGATAGAAAAGTAAGAAAATAAGACATTCGCTTTATAATTTGTATATATAAAATAATCGATTAATCAATTTTTAGCAATGATTTTTTTTTTTGCTTAAATGAGAGGGCATTTGCTATGTTAGAGATTTGTGGTACGGAATTTGGCAAGTATGGTGAATAATACTAAATTTTTTAGGACTTTTCAGTATCTTCATTATATTTTTCTCTACTTAATGCTCATTTTCTTTCTCTCCTGTCTCTTGTTTGTCTGTCCCTGACGAAGGCCTTGTGGCCGCAACGTAGGTTTTTCTTGTCCTTTCTCCTTGTAAGACGTATTACCATTTGTGTGGTTTTTTTCCCCCCATTGAACCGTTATATTTTCAGGACGATGTTGCCTTATAAAAAGTAAAATAAATAAAGTCATGTTGATTTAACAAAATAAATTTATAATTGTTTGTATAATTTAGCAAATTATTCGAAATGAATCGATTATTCTTCGAGTAAAGAAATGTGATTAATCGATTAGGATTTTGTTATCAGTCTAAAGTGATTTGCATCCTTCTAATGTGAGTGCTTAGCTGCCTTTGCGCACTGACTCCTTTCAGGACATCCGCTTTTCTCTAATTAGCTCTCCACGGTATTCTACAAAAGCACTCATATTAAAAAAAGTCCCTAACTTCATGGTTATCGGCTTTGTTGATCTACTGGCATTTGGCATCCTCTCTTTTATATTTGGACATGCGCCTTAATATAACCGACGATCCTTGTGTCTAGGTTCAATTGGGTACGCCGCGCGAAAACGAGGCCCAACTCATTTAAAAAAAAAAAACAAAAAAAAACTTCAGATTAATGTTGTTTACCATTCTAATGTCCTGCACATTGGCTGAATTAAATGTGGCCTTGTGTTTGTGGAAGCAGATTTTAGTTTGCGTTAGCTGATAAGCAATGTGGGAGAGGTCTGTTAAAATAGATATCTCAGAGAAGAAACAAATCTCATATACTTCTCTTTCTCTCGTCTCTCTTTTTATCTCTTAGCATTATCATTAATTCTTCAGTATCTCCGGATATTGCATGCACTCCTCAAGGCGTTTCTTTCAGGCAATATTTATATTTTCACTTGCGCATGTCTGAATCTTGTCATCAGTTCCACATTGGTGTTCTTGTCATACCACTTTCATCATTCTAGTCTACGCATTTATAAACGTCTGCAGCGTTTTGGTTGTTGTTATTGTTGTTCTGCATGTTATAGCGAATAAATAGTGGAATAAATTTCACTACAAATGGTGAAAATAGGGAGGACTCGTTTTTTCCGAAAGAACTGTAGAATACTAACATGGGACGTTTCCTCCATCTGCGAGGGGACCAGAGCACAGGAGAGGAAAGTCACATTATGCGAGATGAGACACTTAAGAAGAGCCATTAATTTAATTGCAGGCGGGACAGAATGAGAAATGATGACATCATAAAAATTGTAGGAACTATGTTCCTGCAGCAGGTGGGCTTGAACATCAATTTAAAGAAGTCTGAGGTCATGACGCTCAATGTGAGCAACCCTGAGCCCATATCAGTAAGGAATAAGCAATTGGTACAGACAGATACCTTCACATACCTAGGAAGCATAGTAACTCCAGACGGCGGGGCAGGCAAAGACATCAACATCAGAATGAATAAGGCAAGAACAGCCTTCTTTAGCCTAAACAACATCTGGAAGTCCTCCCAATATAGCACAAGCACAAAATTAAGATTATATCAGAGCTGTGTGCTTTCTGTGCTTCTCTATGCTGCGGAATGCTAGAGAGTTACAGAGAAGGAAATGTCGAAATTGTCCTCTTTTCACACAACATGCCTAAGAAAAATTCACCGAACCTTTTGGCCGAATACCATCACTAACCAAGATCTGCTTACTCGTATCAAGCAAGAGGACATGCACACCATCATAGCTGGCAGACGCTGGAACTGGGTTGGTCATGTCCTCAGAAGAGACCCTGATGCCATCACAAGAACAGCTATGCTTTGGACCCCTGAAGGAAAACGAAAAAGAGGCCGACCAAAAACAACCTGGCGGAGGACTGTGGAGGCTGAGATGCAAAGAATGAACCAGAGTTGGGGCACTGTACGAAGGATGGCCACCGACCGAGCAAAGTGGAATCAATTTGTTGTTGCCTTACAAGACGCCACCAGGCGTGATGGCCACTGACCGCTTTGACGGTCGGCGGCTAAGGATCAAAGAAGAAGAAGATGTTCCTGCATCAGATACATAGATAGACAGAAAATAAAGTGGATGGGCCTTCTTATGAGAAATAGAGTCCCGAGCAGTTACCTATACGTGCCTGCAACGGAAAAAGATGTGGCTTTAGAGCACGGGGAAGACCTAGATAGAGATGGATAGATATTATCCTTCATCAGCACCGGGTCACACCAGCTAAAGCGACATACATGGTCTAAGAACGCAAATTTCAGTTCCTCACAACGTTTCTCTACAACACTCAATTAAATTATTCTTGTCTTCTTCTTCTTCTTTGATCCTTAGCCGCCGACCGTCAAAGTAGTCAGTGGCCATCACGCCTGATGGCGTCTTGTAGGGCAACAACAAATTGATTCCACTTTGCACGGTCGGGGGCCATCCTTCGTACAGTGCCCAAACTCTGGTTCATTCTTTGCATCTCAGCCTCCACAGTCCTCCGCCAATTTGTTTTTGGTCGGCCTCTCTTTCGTTTTCCTTCAGGGGTCCATAGCATAGCTGTTCTTGTGATGGCATCTGGGTCTCTTCTGAAGACATGGCCAACCCAGCTCCAGCGTCTTGCGTACCCTGATTACCCCCAGAGCTATGCCAGCTGGGGTATTACTCCTGGAAGGTTCTACCAAGCTGGACAGGTTTGCGCGGGCAGGTGTCAGACTAAAGCAGACACCCTGGTCCTCCAGGTTGGGGGTTTTAGCATAGGGCGGACACCCCTGTCTATGTGAAAAGTTATTCTTGTGTTCAGGTTAAATTATTGCCCATTATCTTACTTTATAGTTTACTGTTTCGTTCCACTGTTGCCATAGACAGTATTTCCCAAAAGATAGACCAAGATTTTCAAAAATTCCTCTTCTCCCAAGTTCTCCATTGAAAACTATCAAAGCATCATAAACTGAAAGTTCTAATCTGTCTCTTCCTACAAATGCTGCTTTGGGACATCTGTTTCAGATCAGATTGTGGAAAGACTCATTAGAGTTCTGTGTTCCTCCATGAAGACATTTTGACAACAAGAAGTCTGAAGACAATTCATCAAAGACAGGCTGAATTTCTTTAATGACAAATTTAGGCAACCTGTTTTTGTTAGCCTTGTTTATATCCTTTGGGCACCAATCTCCACAATCTTCATGATCTAACATAGCGTTAGGTAGAAAAATGGTGACACTAAACTGTAGCATCAATATTGTAAAAATGATAATTTTTAAACAAAATGCCAAAATATGGGCGAAACTTGCACACGGGACCTCCTAATGTTTCGCCCTTTTCCGAGAAGGCTAGGCATCCAATCTCGCTACCCAGGGAGACCAGGGGGGAGTAGGACATCATTAGGACCACAGGTTCTGGGGTTCTGAAAAAAACATTTTTCCATAAATTATATTATTTCAACTGGGAATCGAACTCGCTACCTCTAGAACTCAAGGCGGACGCCATACCTCTTAGCCATTCCGACCCAAAGCGGGAAGCTGAAGTTTGCGTACTTGAGCCAAGTGTGTCGCATTGGCTGCTGTTGCCCACTTTCATTTATTCATTTTTCTTGATGCTCCCAATGGAGCATGCATCTACTACTGCAGCTGATCTTCTTGTAGGAAGACTACAACAACATATTGGCGTACTCTTGCAGGCGTCATTTCTATCCGTTCTACTAATATTTACAATGAACACAAGCTTTGTATTGTTTTTGGAATTAACATTCAGGTCTGACACCGGAATCTCTGGAGTTATAATAATATTGTCCGCATTCTTCTCTTTAATTGAACGTAAATAATACAGGTGATGTTTGTCACATAACTCAAAGGCGGCCGCAGAGATTTCTATTGTTTTTGGAATCAACATTCAGGTCTGACACCGGGAGCTCTTGGGTTATAATAATATTGTCCGCATTCTTCTCTTTAGTTGAACCTAAATAATACAGGTGATGTTTGTCACATAAGTCAAAGGCGGCCGCAGAGATTTTTCGAGGAGGGACGAGGTCACTTAAGGCGGCCGTCGTGATGCTGCGACATCACCCTTAGTGTGCCGATGGTCTTTCTCTCTTATAAAGCTAGCTGTCTGTCTCAGGCTTCTGCCGCCACCTTACAGTTTCTCCCTCAACTGGGTTGGAGAAATGCCACACGGCTACCCTGCTTGTCTCATGGAGCCAACAGTTTTAGAGTACATATTCTACTGTCTTTAGGCCATCCCCACCCTTGGTATTTGCTCTCTAACTTAATCATATGACCCGTTTTTATTTTTATAAGGGGCAGCCTAGTTTTTTGGGCCCATGTACTCTCTCTTCTTGTCTTCTCTCTCTTCTTATTCTTCTTGCTAAGTTTATAAAGCCCTCTTACCTTCCCTTCTTCCTGGTCATCTATCTTTTTCCTCTTCTCTAATCTTCTTCTCTCCTTCTCTCTCTTCCTGGGGCCACAGACCCACCGTAAACCCCCCTCCAAAACCCACAGCGCACCAGTGGGTCACCCCCCCCCCCCGCCCCCCCCCCCCCCCCCCCTCCCCCCCCCCCCCCCCCCCCCCCCCCCCCCCCACCCCCCCCCACAGGCACATATCTGTCTGTCCGATTGTCAGTATGTTGAACAGATGGTATCTGAGTCTGCTATAGCCGATTCTCAGTCTGCAGATTATCACTAGCCGCGCTAGCGTAGTGGTTACAACACCGCTCTGGCGACCGGGTGATACAGGATCAAACCCGGGCGACGGCATTTGAGGATTTTTCGTCGACCGGGATTTGGACTGGATTAACTCGAGACCTGGCGAGCACATTTGAAGAAGTGTCGTCGACCAGGGACTGGCGGCTCCTGAGCCGACCCAGCTGCAATGGATACCTCCGAAATCGGCGAGTATTTGCCTGAATGGCGAGGGACACCTGTCTCTGTACAAGAAATAAAGGGATACTCACGTAAAATCAATGTCAGGTTAGACATAAAATAATAACCTGAGATTTCGCCTCGAGTATTAGCGGGCGAACGCAAAAAAAATAAAAATCACTAGCTCTTCTTAGTAACGTATAGTCTGGTTCTACATTACCAGACTCTGGATGTTCCTTCTGTCATTTTCTTCTAAAGTTAATTCTGATTTTTACTTTTATCTCTTCATATGTAACCCTGTGTTCTGTTTGGGGTTTCCTGAAAATTCAAACCTTAGAAATAACGCCCGACCCTTGCGATTGCAGTTCAGTTAGCTGGTTTCCTCAGGATGTGT
Organism: Oreohelix idahoensis; assembly: GCA_024509875.1. Taxonomy (NCBI): domain Eukaryota; kingdom Metazoa; phylum Mollusca; class Gastropoda; order Stylommatophora; family Oreohelicidae; genus Oreohelix; species Oreohelix idahoensis. The sequence continues at coordinate 150,884 of JAMPIV010002043.1, forward strand.
CCTATCCAAAGCCAACGCCTTATTCTCGCCCATTGTTCCATTGGCATTAGGCTGGGGATTTTCCCACAAATTCCACATTGTTAATATTGTCACACCACTTCAATCAATACTTGATGTGCCAACACCTAAATGTCAAAGTATGTAATTTCCTGGTTGTCGCCTTTCTTGTTCTCCATGTTCAGTCTAGGTAATCACCATCACAAACCTTCAACTCCCCGAGGAGCATAGGCCTTCTGTGAAAAAACGGGGCGACCCCCTATCGATCTTTTTTTCTCTCCTGCAGTATCGGTACATTTGTGATACTGATTTTTATTTTTTTCTCTCAATTGTCGCACTTTTCTTTCCTTTCTTTCTTCGTTATTTTTCTGCTAAGTAGCAGATATTTGATTTTATCAAATCATTCGACACTCCTCTCTGTGATGTCACCTGTTTGTTACCCGGTCATCCTGGCTTCTAAAGTGCTGGAAATGATAAAGTCATTCCATGACGACATGAAGGGAACAGTCCAATATGCTGGAAGCACGTCACAGCCCTTTGATATACGAAGTGGCGTTAAACAAGGCTGTGTTCTGGCTCCGACCCTCTTCGGAATCTTCTTTGCCTTACTCTTGAAACATGCATTCAGAGATGCAACTGAAGGAATATGCCTTCACACTAGGTCAGATGGCCGTCTGTTTGGTCTTTCAAGGCTGAGGGCAGAAACAGAGATCAGAAGGGTCACTATAAGAGACTTGTTGTTCGCTGATGATGCTGCAGTCGTCACTCAAAGCCAACAGGAGCTTCAGAGCTTGATGAATCGCTTCACTAAAGCATGCAAGGACTTTGGCCTCACAATAAGTCTAAAGAAAACGAATGTGCTGAGTCAGGATGTGGGTGCTGCACCAGTTATCACTATCGATAACTATGAATTGGCAGTGGTGCACCACTTCACATACCTAGGGTCTACCATCAATGACAAACTCTCACTGGATACAGAAATCGACAGCCGCATTGGCAAAGCTGCAGCTACCTTTGCCCGCCTCACATCGCGTGTTTGGGGAAACTCTAAACTCACAATGAAGACCAAAGCTGCGGTATATAATGCCTGCGTCACCAGCACACTCCTATATGGCAGCGAGACCTGGACGACCTATGCTAAGCAGGAAAGAGGGCTCAATACCTTCCATTTGCGGTGTCTACGCCGCATCCTCGGCATCTCGTGGAAAGATAAAGTGACAGATGTCGAGGTGTTGTCACGTGCTGGCCTTCAAAGTATGTATACGCTGTTTAGACAGCGCAGACTTCGCTGGCTTGGCCATGTTCGCCGCATGGAAGATGGTCGCATCCCAAAAGATATCTTCTACGCACAATTAGCAGATGGCAAGAGAACAGTTGGGCGACCACAGCTGAGGTTCAAAGATGTGTGCAAGAGAGATGTGAGGGCACTGGACATGGATCCAGCAACATGGGAGGATGAAACTGCCGATCGCAATAAGTGGCGATGCTATTTACGGCACCACCTCAGATTGGGCGAAGAGAGGCTCACACAAGAAGCAGAGGTGAGGAGAAAACGTCGAAAGGAGCACCAGGAAAATAAGCAGCTGAGGGCTGCCACCTCAGGGGCGCATTCCCATAGTCAGTTATGACTGAAGGGGCTATTATTATTATTATTATTATTATCATCCTGGCTTACGGTGAGCAACTGAGAAAAGATAGTCGCCGGCGTGTTTAGATTGAACTGCTGATAAGAAGACTCGTTTGGTAACCCAGACGGGCAGACACGGAGTTTTGAATACTGATACGACAGATAACGATATCACTGTCTGGGTGGCCCATTCTCTGGGTGGCCCATTACAGATTTTGCAATAAATAATTTATTTATAAAGATAACATAAGTGTTATATATCAAAATGTGAAGAAATGAAACCCCTACATCATGCACGTAACTAAATTGATCAGTGGTTTGAAACATCCGGTCATCATCGGCCTCTCTAGGAGGTTTAAGAGTAAAATCATGGCTTTATTACATTTGAGACAATTTGAGTCTACAAATGTGTTTGGAAGAGTGTATAAAAGGCCCCAGATGTCCATATATGGTAAAACGTGAACTTTTGCTTCACGCACCTTGTTTCGCGTGGAATATTTTTGAAATCATCACACCCTATCTGCATGAATTTAAAATGATTGGATTTTTCTGATTAGATTCATAACAACAATGCATGGGAAGATAGAAATATAGTCTAACCATTTTCCAGTTTTATTTCACTGAATTTAACGCTCGCCAAGACAACATCAGACCTCGCCAGAGTGAAGTTTAGATTCATTATTCCTTTTTTTTAACCGGATCGTTTATTGGAGAACCAAATAAGACTTACAAAGTACGGGAAATCTCTACATTTTAATAAGGAACACCGGGACTAGGAAACTGAAGAAAGACACGGAATCAGGGAGAATTGAAGTTAAAATTAATGACATCCCAGACGCGTGTAAGAGGTCGATTCAAGTCTCTTTTATTCATCTGAGCAAAAAGTCTGTGAGTCTGGATTGGCGTAAGTTGTGATTTACATTTCATATTTTATTACTAAAATGTGAACTAATATATATAAATGTATATATAAATGTATTACCATGTGAAGTATAATATGTGAAACTCGCTTGTGGATGTCAATGTCATTTGGGGCTGGCAACCTCAGCGTATAGAATGATGGTTTATGAACCACCACTGCACGGGCTGGTGATTGCTTTATTGATAGTATCGTAAAGAGAACTAAAAGCATAAAGTAGTTGTCGTGGAATATTCTAATCCACATATATAAATTATCTAGTAAATATAAAGCCTAATAAATACATATAATAAATGAAGGAAGAAGAATGGTAAAGAACAGTGCTGTCACAAGGACAGTACTCGAAATCCCCTTTGTTTTATGCTTCGTCTGCAAATTGTAACGTTTCCACGTTAAATATAGGCCTTCTGCAACATACACGCGTTTCCCAAACACACAATAAAATGTGCTGCCTTTCTAAGAAAAACCTTGAAATATGCAAGTTGACCTAAATTTTAAATTCCATTCATGTCTTTTCTACACTGCGTTACCAAAACGAACGAACAGATGGACTAAAGGATAAAGAGAGAGGGAGGGCTGAAAATCAGGAACGCAGGCAACACGCGTCGCGCGATACACAAATGCTGCCATCACGCGTGTAAGACTACATGCACTAATTTTTTTTTCAGACGGACAGTGATAAAATACACTACCCTTCCCAGACAGCACATCTTCGAAACAGGAGGTAGAAATTGCATATTTTGAACGCAGCCACGTAGCTCTTTTAAATTTGGATATTTGGGTTCCTTAGGGTTTGCTGACAAAGAATATGTAAAACGTTACGCAAATAGTCTAGGAATTAACAAGTTATAACCAAAATAAAATATTGGGGATGCCTGACAGCATGAAATCATTTCTGCTCATAAAATTTTTTTATAACATGTTTGAAAAAACCTTGCGTTACAGAAATAGCCTACCATGTAAACTCCAAATTGATTGGAGCGCAACAAATGAAAGACGAACCACGATTGGTCGGACTATAAATACTATCTTGGTTGTTAGGGAGACGTAGAAAGGTAACATTTTTTCAAACACTTGTCGAAACGTGGCCTCATTGGCTAGACTTGCTGATATACTCACTTAGGAGCGTTAGTTCGAGACCACTAGTGCAAATAATCTTGATAAAGCGACAGTGCGTTGAAGCCAGCTCACATTTTTGCTAAAATAAAAGCCTGGAACATAAGCAGATGGGAATTTGTGCCAGTAATTGTGCCAGAATTCATTGCTAATCAACGTATCTGTGTTTATTTCCATGAAATTGTGGTAAGCTTGAACCATTCAGTATCTTTTAATGAAAATTGAATGTAAATTGTTAATTTATGCCTGTATATATATATGTGTAGTTCAGTGGCAAACAGGAGATAAAGCCTATAATGCTCCAGCCTGAACAGAGGGTGTCGGAGGGAAGTAAAACGGCATGGAATGGCCAAATAGTACACTGACACCTGGATGATTGATTAGACAGAAATAATGCTGGAAGTGCAGAGGCGTGGTAACCATTAAGGAGGTAAATACTGGTATAAAGTATTTCAGATGAAGCTGACAGTTGGCCTAACGCTCTGAACTCAATGTTTGTGTTGTATTGTGTTCAGTGTAGAACTAGAGTATCAATTAGTTATGAAGTAGAAGGTATATCCTTCTTGTTTTCAGGGACCGTGGTCTTGATGGTATTGAGCTGCACCTGGTCAGAGCTTTGCTGAATCCAGAGTCGGACAGCATACTCCTTGGTCCATTTAGCTATCAGTGAGGTGTCTCCATAGCCCAGAGGAGAATTCGAGCAGAGGAGTCCTTTCCTGCCGCCATCACTCAAGATAAGCTGATTTGGCCAGCTGAGCTCAACATTATGTCCCCACATCTTGAAATGACTTTATAAAAATCACCTTAAGAGGGGAATTTAATTGTCTTAATATCAGGAACTGAGAACATCTCCAATACTAGTCCCTAAAGACAAACTATTGAAGTCATGATGACAAATACCAACAGAGCTTGAACAAAACAAAACCAGTATTACCACATATTACCCCTACACAACTGACACACATAGGATATTTTTAAAATATATGTCACTACAATATTCATATTGATAAATTCTGTACATATACTTGTAATTAAAATTGATTGTGATTCCTGGTTCCTTTGTAATTGAATCAGGACACATATTCATTCATATCAGCAATGAATACATATTGTTATTTGAAAAGTTATCAGTGACTCCTTAAGATATCCTTTAGAGTGTTATATGTATGTGAGTGTCCCAGTGTTGTCAAGTATAGTGGAATAAATTAAATTGTTTATCTGTCTGTTGTTGTTTTGACTTACACTTCATCCTACACATACCCTAGACACATAACGTAGTCATCACACTATTGCAGAATAATTCTGACTGAGATATATAGATATGTGGTAGCAAGTAAGGTTATCTATAATACACTACTCTTAATAGATATAGATACCTTCACAGCTGATCTCAGTCAGTACACTAAGTCCCCTATAAATATTTATAACATCCCACTTCACCACATATATTGGGGTCTCGCTCCTGGGATTGTGAATCTTTCCCTATTAAAAATATTGGGGGTAATTCACTTCAGGGAAAATAAGAATTAAAAGGTATCCTTGGGTGGAATTAAATAAGGTTGAGCTCACGGTGCCTGTGTTGTCCATTAGATATACTTAGAGATTAAATTGTTGGTTAGACATTGTAGAAATTTACCTGATAGACAATGGCGGACCTGGCCAAGTTTCGATCTGCTGCTGTACAGACTGCAAAAGAGTTAGGATTAGATGGGCAAGTTATGGTTGCCTATGTTACTACGGAATGTGACAAATTTATTGAACGCGAAGAAAGAAGGTTTGAAGCCGAAAGAAAGTTAGAGGCTGACAGGGAAATTAAGAAGTTACAATTTGAAGCTGAGGCTGAGACTAAGAGGTTGCAGATTGAGGCTGACAAAGAGGCTGAGACTAAGAGGTTGCAAGCTGAGGCTGAGACTAAGAGGTTGCAGATTGAGGCTGACAAAGAGGCTAAAGCATTGGAAGCCGAAGAAAGAAGACAGGCTGCAGAAGAAAGAAGACAAGCTGCAGAAAGGGAAGAGAAGAAATTAGCTGCAGAAAGGGAAGCAGAAAAGGAGGAGAAGAGATTACAAAGGGAACATGAGTTACGACTAAGGGAGTTTGAGTTTCAAGGCCATGCTCCTGAAAATGGTGCCAGTCCCTTTGCCTCTGATGCTACGGTTACTCAGGGAGCCTCAACCTCAGCTATGAATTTTCATTTAGATCATTTTGTTGAGAAAGACGATGATATAGAGAGCTACCTAAATAGGTACGAACTATTAGCTACCACGTATGGGTTAGAGAGAGAAAGGTGGAGCTTAAAGTTATCTCAGGGACTTCGTGGGGCAGCTTATGAAGTTTTTGCAAAAATGAGCAGAGGTGATCAGGAAAATTATGACATGCTAAAGCAGGCTCTTTTGTTAAGGTATGAAAAGAATGCAGAATTTTATAGGAAAAAATTTAGGAATGCTAAACTACTATCAGGTGAAACCTATCACCAGTTCTCTGCACGAATAGAGACATACTTGGAGAAATGGACTTCTCTGGGGAAAACCCAAGATCTTAAGGAAATGGTCCTTATAGAGCAATTAAGAGAGTCCATGGCTCCAGACCTGAGAAAGTTTCTCATGGAACAAGGTGCAGAGAGGCTGGGTGAGTTGCTAAATGTTGCTGAAAGGTATCAAGCAGCTCAAGCAGAGGTAACAGGTAATAAAAAGAAACAGGTGGACAACTTTAGGGCACCACAGAACTTTAATAAATTTGATCCTAGGGATCAAAACAAAGGTAAGCACCAATTTGATAGGCCACGGTATGACAATAAAAATAAATTCCCACAATTCGATGAAAGGAAATATGATGAAAGAAAATCTTTCAACCAAGGAAAAAGGTGGTGTAAAAATTGTAAGATGAACAATCATGACACTGACCATTGTAGAAGGAAACCTGTGTATATGGCAACCCTTCAGGTCAGGTCGACCTCAAGACAGGAGGAGGATATTATGTTGGATACCACTCCAGAAGAGATGAGGAAGGCACAGGCTGGGGATAAAACACTCAAGCCTTGTTTCAGAAAATTGTCAACTTGTCATACAACTCCAGGCAAGGGAGATTTTTACATGAAAAACAAGTTGATGTATAGGAAGACTGGAGCTAGATCCAAAGGTCAAGGACAGCTGGTTCTTCCAAAAAGATATAGGGCAGACTTAATAAGGAGCCTACATGTGAAACCAGATGGGGACCATGAGAAGATAGGTACCATCATTCAAAAGGTGGCTCACAATTATTATTGGCCCAAAGCAAGATGGGACATTGAGAATTTTGTAGAAAGGTGTAGCATAGCACATGAGGGAACACCCACAAGTGGGAACATGGATCAGGACCTGGACACGCCACGGGGCAAAATTAGGCCTGATAATAAAAAGAGATATAAATTTGATAAAGTGGACCAAATGGAATGGGAAGCCCCTTTTCACGGACAAGCTTCACTTAACTGTTTTACAATGGCCACTATGCGGAGAGTGCAAAAAGATGTCTTACCCCAGGATAAGCCGAAAATCCCTCAATCGGACTTAAACAAACTGGAGGAAGAGGATGTAGGGAGGAAATCTCTCATCAAGAATTTTAAGTGGGGAGAAAGCCCCAAAAGAAAAAATTGGTAGCGGTCGTTTTGTGAATGATAATTCTGGGAGGAAAAATCATCACTATAAAGCTTCGAGTGGAAGAGACCATACCGGTGCATGGACAAATAGGTCCACACAATTAAAGGTCCATATGTAGCTTTGTTAAGAACGTGGACTGATGAAAAGGCAGAGGAAAACATTACATCTTCATACCAATATGTGAATGAGCTGACTACTCGTTTGAAAACTGGCTGGAAACTTGCCAATGAAAATTTGAAACAAGCCAGGAAGAAACATGCTGCCTATTATAACAGGAAGGCGAAAGACAGAAATTTGGCTGTGGGAGAGAAAGTACTGCTTCTTTTGCCCGGGAGTCAGAATAAGTTACAAATTGGATGGCAGGGTCCATATACAGTTTTAGAGAAGGTATCTAGAACAAATTATAAGATAGATAAGAAGGGGAAAGAAAAAATCTATCATGTGAATCTCCTGAAGAAATATTTGGAAAGAGAACATCAGGAAGAGACACACTTGTTGACCTTGTCCATCGCCATGGAGATGAAAAAGGAACCACTTTCATCATTTGAGTATCCATTACACCCCTGTGAGACAGCAGCACAGGTGAAAATCAGTACACATTTAACGAAAACTCAGAAAGAGAGAGTGCAACAGGTTCTAAATAATCATGCAGAGGTGTTAACAGACCGACCAGGGCATACAAACCTATTGGAATATGATATGAAACTGATAGACCCCACACCTGTATGTATGAAACCATATTCGATTCCGTTTGCTAAGGAAAAAGCTTTGAAGGAAGAGATAGACTATCTGTTGAAGGAAGGAATTATTTCGCACAGTGAGTCTTCGTATAGTTCCGGAGTTGTACTCTTAAGGAAGCCCTCTGGAGAACATAGACTCTGTATAGATTACAGGAGACTGAATGCTATTACAGAAGGACAGGTGGATCCATTGCCGGATACAAATCAGCTGTTTGCCAGACTAAATAAAGCTAAATATTTCTCAAAAGTGGATCTGAGTAAAGGATACTATCAGATTCCAGTGAAGCCTGAGGTTAGACCATACCTAGCTTTTAGTACCTCAGAAGGACACTATGAGTTTAATAGATTGCCATTTGGATTGAAGAATGCGCCTAGTGTCTTCTCTAGAATGATGAGAAAATTATTGGATCCTCTGAATAATCCCTGTATAACAAATTTTATGGATGATATCCTTATAGCAACAGAAACATTTGAGGAACACATTGACTCTCTGAACATGCTGTTTGATCGACTTAGGGAGGCAAATTTAACAGCCCGACCAACCAAATGTTGCGTTGGATGTAAAGAATTGGAATTTTTGGGGACACACAGTTTATCAGGGAAACATGACCCCTGACCCAAAGAATTTAGAGAAACTACAGAAAGCCCCGAGACCACAAACCAAGAAGGACGTGAGATCCTTTGTCTCATTATGTGGTTTCTACCAGAAGTATATCAAAAACTTTAATTCCATATGTGCACCGTTAACTGAATTGACACGTAAAGGACATCCAGATCGCATTACATGGACACCACAATGTGAAGTGACTTACCAAGAATTGAAGGAAAAGCTCACAAGTAAACCCATTTTGAAATTACCTGACTTAAGTCAAGAATTCATAGTAAGGACGGATGCAAGTAATATTGGGCTGGGTGCAACTCTACTACAGAGATCTGATGCATTGGATGGGGAATTAAGCCCAGTGGCATATGCTAGCAGAAAGTTGAATAAAGCTGAAATCAACTACTCAACTAGCGAAAAAGAATGTCTTGCAGTAATATGGGCGATAAAGAAATTCAATATTTATCTATATGGGAAGGCATTTAAGTTGCAAACAGACCACAAACCTTTATCGTTTCTAGCACAGGCTAGGCATGAGAACTCCAGGTTACTCCGATGGTCTTTACTTTTGGCTCCATATAATTTTAGCATTGAGTATATATCTGGAAAAACCAATTTGGGAGCGGATTTTTTAAGCCGCCATCCGTGTGATGAGAATCACCGTAAACCCCAGAAATAATAATAAACTTCTCTATGTGTATATAGAATAAAGGACTGACATATAATGTCTGTTTTAAGAGGGGAGGTGTCGTGGAATATTCTAATCCACATATATAAATTATCTAGTAAATATAAAGCCTAATAAATACATATAATAAATGAAGGAAGAAGAATGGTAAAGAACAGTGCTGTCATCATCATCTCATCATCTCAACCCATAACCCGTCATGGGTCGTAGGGGTGCCATGGTGGAAGCATCAGCAGACAGGGTCCTCCACTGCTCTCTATTCTCAGCAATGCGTACAAGTGTGGAAAAACCGTGTCCTGCCCATTCTTTGATGTTATCAGCCCAGGATTTTCTTTGCCTTCCTCTTCTCCGTTTACATTCGACTGTTCCCTGGAGGATCGTTTTCGAAAGGGAGTCATGACGAGTTACATGCCCAAACCAGGCAAGCTTTCGACGTTTCACTATTGACAAAAGTGGTTCTTGATGGCCTGCATAGGTGTTTATCTTCTCTCTAACATAGACATTTGTTTTGTGCTCTTTATAGCAACATGTAAACCAAAATTCTTCGGGAACGTAACATTTATGCTCGATAAGCCTGAAATCCTTCCTCCGTATTGCAGTGATCCAGCTCCTCAAGTAAAACCCATTTTGACAATTAGAATAAGAAAACAATTCATTGTAATAACGGATCTTCACAAAAAACTGCTATGTTACTTTTCCAGATCACATTCAACCTTGTCATGGCAGCTGAGGCCATCTCAAGTCTTGTCAGAAATTTCTTTATAAAGCTGAAATGATCTTCCAATCACTACAATAGTGGAACCCGAATGATAATTTAATAGGGCAATAAAAAAATTCAAACGTTTATCTAATGGGGAAGGCATTTACAAGATGGCAAACGTGGTAGACCACAACTTTTTGTTATGTGCTTTTCTAGTCACAGGAGGTCTGCATGAGAAAGCTCTCAGGTTAATCCTGTATGGTCTTGTAACTGTTTGGCTCCATTTTCTAATTTGTGCATTGAGTAAGTATTTTAAAGATGAAAACCATCAATTTGGCAAGAGCGTGATTTTAAAGCCGCCATCCGCTGGTTTGATAGAATCACCGTAAACCCCAGAAATAATAATAAATTTCTCTATGTGAATATAGAATAAAGGACTGACATATAATGTCTTTTTACAGAAGGTTGCGGGAGGGCTATTGTCTGCTCATCCACCTGCAAGGATAATTTATTAGGAAAATAAAAAGCCTAAAAAACCATAAATAAATACTGAAATGCAATGGTAAAGAACAGTGCTGTCACAATGACAGTACTCGAAATCCCCTTTGTTTTATGCTTCGTCTGCAAATTGTAACGTTTCCACGTTAAATATAGGCCTTCTGCAACATACACGCGTTTCCCAAACACACAATAAAATGTGCTGCCTTTCTAAGAAAAACCTTGAAATATGCAAGTTGACCTAAATTTTAAATTCCATTCATGTCTTTTTCTACACTGCGTTACCAAAAACGAACGAACAGATGGACTAAAGGATAAAGAGAGAGGGAGGGCTGAAAATCAGGAACGCAGGCAACACGCGTCGCGCGATACACAAATGCTGCCATCACGCGTGTAAGACTACATGCACTAATTTTTTTTCAGACGGACAGTGATAAAATACACTACCCTTCCCAGACAGCACATCTTCGAAACAGGAGGTAGAAATTGCATATTTTGAACGCAGCCACGTAGCTCTTTTAAATTTGGATATTTGGGTTCCTTAGGGTTTGCTGACAAAGAATATGTAAAACGTTACGCAAATAGTCTAGGAATTAACAAGTTATAACCAAAATAAAATATTGGGGATGCCTGACAGCATGAAATCATTTCTGCTCATAAAATTTTTTTATAACATGTTTGAAAAAAACCTTGCGTTACAGAAATAGCCTACCATGTAAACTCCAAATTGATTGGAGCGCAACAAATGAAAGACGAACCACGATTGGTCGGACTATAAATACTATCTTGGTTGTTAGGGAGACGTAGAAAGGTAACATTTTTTCAAACACTTGTCGAAACGTGGCCTCATTGGCTAGACTTGCTGATATACTCACTTAGGAGCGTTAGTTCGAGACCACTAGTGCAAATAATCTTGATAAAGCGACAGTGCGTTGAAGCCAGCTCACATTTTTGCTAAAATAAAAGCCTGGAACATAAGCAGATGGGAATTTGTGCCAGTAATTGTGCCAGAATTCATTGCTAATCAACGTATCTGTGTTTATTTCCATGAAATTGTGGTAAGCTTGAACCATTCAGTATCTTTTAATGAAAATTGAATGTAAATTGTTAATTTATGCCTGTATATATATGTGTAGTTCAGTGGCAAACAGGAGATAAAGCCTATAATGCTCCAGCCTGAACAGAGGGTGTCGGAGGGAAGTAAAACGGCATGGAATGGCCAAATAGTACACTGACACCTGGATGATTGATTAGACAGAAATAATGCTGGAAGTGCAGAGGCGTGGTAACCATTAAGGAGGTAAATACTGGTATAAAGTATTTCAGATGAAGCTGACAGTTGGCCTAACGCTCTGAACTCAATGTTTGTGTTGTATTGTGTTCAGTGTAGAACTAGAGTATCAATTAGTTATGAAGTAGAAGGTATATCCTTCTTGTTTTCAGGGACCGTGGTCTTGATGGTATTGAGCTGCACCTGGTCAGAGCTTTGCTGAATCCAGAGTCGGACAGCATACTCCTTGGTCCATTTAGCTATCAGTGAGGTGTCTCCATAGCCCAGAGGAGAATTCGAGCAGAGGAGTCCTTTCCTGCCGCCATCACTCAAGATAAGCTGATTTGGCCAGCTGAGCTCAACATTATGTCCCCACATCTTGAAATGACTTTGTAAAAAAATCACCTTAAGAGGGGAATTTAATTGTCTTAATATCAGGAACTGAGAACATCTCCAATACTAGTCCCTAAAGACAAACTATTGAAGTCATGATGACAAATACCAACAGAGCTTGAACAAAACAAAACCAGTATTACCTCATATTACCACTACACAACTGACACACATAGGATATTTTTTAAAAATATATGTCACTACAATATTCATATTGATAAATTCTGTACATATACTTGTAATTAAAATTGATTGTGATTCCTGGTTCCTTTGTAATTGAATCAGGACACATATTCATTCATATCAGCAATGAATACATATTGTTATTTGAAAAGTTATCAGTGACTCCTTAAGATATCCTTTAGAGTGTTATATGTATGTGAGTGTCCCAGTGTTGTCAAGTATAGTGGAATAAATTAAATTGTTTATCTGTCTGTTGTTGTTTTGACTTACACTTCATCCTACACATACCCTAGACACATAACGTAGTCATCACACTATTGCAGAATAATTCTGACTGAGGTGTAAACATAAATGAAAACATATTCAAGTTATATTGTGAGCACATTTCAATCAGTGGAGATGTATATGTAAACAGACTCTATCTGTATCGTTAACCTTTTCATTTAAATGTAAAGTAACTTGTATTATCTATTCTCTTGTATGGGTGTGAGGGCTGGACACTCACTGCAGATACGGAGCGAAGGATTCAGGCTTTCGAGCATAAATGTTATAGAAGAATTTTGCGCATTTGCTATAAAGAGCACAAAACAAATGTCTATGTTAGAGAGAAGATAAACACCTATGCAGGCCATCAAGAACCACTTTTGTCAATAGTGAAACGTCGAAAGCTTGCCTGGTTTGGGCATGTAACTCGTCATGACTCCCTTTCGAAAACGATCCTCCAGGGAACAGTCGAAGGTAAACGGAGAAGAGGAAGGCAAAGAAAATCCTGGGCTGATAACATCAAAGAATGGGCAGGACACGGTTTCTCCACACTTGTACGCATTGCTGAGAATAGAGAGCAGTGGAGGACCCTGTCTGCTGATGCTTCCACCATGGCACCCCTACGACCCATGACGGGTTATGGGTTGAGATGAGATGATGAACTATGAAAGCTATTCTATTTAAATGTAAAGGAAGTTTTATCCCGAGGGATTAGACTTTACCCTCGATGTGAATTAAATTTGAGTAATTGGGATGGTGGTATGGGAAGATAGGAACCCATAAGTATGGGTTGGAAAACGCCATACTCAGAATAGCGTTTCGTTTAATTTCTGTCCAATAGTGTTCTATTCCCAACGGGCTGATCACCCGTTTGCCAGTCACTTTGATTACGGAAACAACAGCAAACGGATTGATTTGTCGTTGCCCTAAAGACGCCATTAGGCGTGATGGGAACAACGGCAGAGAAAATCTATTCGCTGTTGCCCTTAAGACGCCACTAGGCGTAATGGCCACTGACTGCTTTGCCGGTCGTTGGCTAAGGACGGAAGAAGAAGAAGAAGTGTTCTATTGAAGTTTTGTGTGTGCGTGCGCGCGCGCTCGTGTTTGTGTGTGACTTGAATTTTCTGAAGGATTAAATAGCCAGTCCCGTGTCCAACCTTCCTTTGTTGCCTCTTACGACGTGCATGGCAGGTTGTGTTGTTGCTGTTCTTTGCTCCTCTTTCGGGTGCCGGTATCACACGAGTGAAATCTAGGAATGTTCAGAATTAAAGTGGTATCGACAGTGCAAGTTTAAGAACTAGTCTCTGTACACAGGTTTCTCGTCAGCGACGTATATATGTCAAGGACGAAACAATCTAATCACGCGCCAACAGAAAATAGATACAACTTTCAGAAATAGTCTGGATTCTCTTGGTTCAGCAACCTGCCATCGCAGTTTCTCTGTTGATATTTCATTAAAGTGAAAAAGAGAAAAGATAGTGCGTGCATGCTACTTCAAGCTGTGTTCTAATTTTAGGACCAAAAATATTCTACACTCAAATATCTTACTTACTTACTTAGTCGTTCCCCTTCTACCGTGATGTGTAGAGGTTTGGAAGAGAGAGCGCCAGACCATTCTATCAGCTGTCTTCTTCCTGGCCTGGTTCCATTCTAGTCCTCGGTCCTTCAAAGATTGTCTAATGTTGTCCTCCCAGCGGACTCTGGGTCGTCCTGGAGGTCTGGATCCCTGGCTCTTTGTTTCCCATGCTTGTCGTGGTAGCCGATCTTCTCCCATTCTGCAGACATGGCCAAACCATCTTAGTTGGGACTGTTCTATTTGGGTCTGCAGCGGATGGGATTTTAGGCCTTGACGGATCGTCTGGTTGTGGACCATGTCTCTTCTTGTTACTTCAACCACTTTCCTCAGATACCTCATTTCTGAGGTTTGGATCTGGCTTTTGTGGGTTGTAGTCATTGCCCACGACTCGCATCCATATGTCAAGACTGTGACATAGGTGGAGCGGGATACAGCCATCTTCGTTTTCTTACCAACCTCTTTCTTGCTGAGGAATTCACGATTTATGGCCTGAAAAAGTCTCCCAGCCGCTGCTTTTCGAGTGGCCAACTCTTCTTTGATGCCTCCCTTTCGGTCTATAATAGCTCCGAGATATTTAAAGTGGTCGACCTGCTCCAGGACCTGTTCTCCCAACTTAATCTGATGTTTTCTTTCTTCTCGTGATATCACCATGGATTTTGTTTTAGAGCTGCTTATGACCATCCCTCTCTTCTCCAGCTCTTCCTTCCAGACTTGCAGGTTGGATTGGAGATGTGCCTCTGATTTAGCAATCAGGGGAACATCATCAGCAAATGCCAGCTCCGAAATATAGACCTGTCTCATCTTCCAGTACCCCACTGAATACTTTCTTGTTCTCTCCATACATGCCTTGATGACATCGTCCATAAGGAGTATGAAGAGGTAAGGGGATAGGATATCACCTTGTCTTACACCAGTGGTGGTTCTGAACTCTTCTGACTTATGGTTTGCTGTCCTCACATAATTTCTGCAAGACTTGTAGAAGCTCTGTATAGCATGAATCAGAGGTGCTGAAATATTCTTCCTTGCCAAACAGTCCCAAAGTTTGCTCCAGGGGACCCTGTCAAACGCCTTTTCCAGATCTATGAAACAAAGATGGATCTCACTCTTATACTCAAGGGCCTTTTCACTCAGCTGTCTGAGTGTGAAGATTAGGTCTTGAGTACTTCGGTTTGCTCGGAATCCGCACTGGACCTCATCCAATTGTGGCTCAGCTAGGCGTCGGAGTCTCTGCTCTAGGATTCTAGAGTAGATTTTACCAGGGACACTGAGAAGGGATATGCCTCTATGGTTTCCACATTGTCGATTGTCACCCTTTTTGAAAATTGGTGTTATGATGGCAATCTCCCAATCCTTTGGTATGGTCTTGTTGCACCATGCTGCCTGTAGGACCTGTAAGAGTAATAGGTCGCCTGATGCTCCCATGTACTTAACCATTTCTGGTGTTATACCATCATGCCCTGCTGCTTTGCCCATCTTGATTTTCTCTAGTGCTGCCCTCAGTTCTTCCATCTTTATGTCATCTTCACCATCATTAGTTTTCTCTTCTGTGCTAGTGGTTATCATTTCTGATGCTTCATCATGCTCACCATCCAGGAGTTCTGAGAAATATTCTTTCCATCTTTCCATTACTTCCTTCGGGGCAGTAAGCAATTTGCCTTGCTTGTCCTTTATAAATTTGAGAGGGCATTGTTTTTCTTTCCTCATGTTCTTTAGGGTCTTATAGAACAATTTCTGGTTTTCTTGTGCATCTTTTTCTAGCTTTTCTCCAAATTCTTCCAGGACTTCTGTTTTGCTGCTAGCACTTTGTTCTTTGCTTCTGTTCTGAGTGTCACATATTCTCTATATTTTTCCATTTGTCCTGTTGTGTTTTTTAGCTCCTAAGTATTGTTTCCATGCCATTTTCTTCTCTCTTATTTTCTCTTTGACTTCCTCTGTCCACCAAGGTGTCCTCTTTCTCTGGTTCCCAAGTCGGACTTCACCGCATGCTGCTGCAGCAGCTGTCTTTATGATATCCTTGAATTTATTCCAGAGGGTTTCCAAGTCATCAGGTCGTTCTTCTGTGTTGCTCACTGCTGTAGCAATAAGCCCCTGATATCTGGTCTTAATTTCTGGCTCTCTCAGCTTGTAGGTCCTAATGCTCATTTCTCCTGCTCGTTTACTTGGTTTCTTGCGTGATGTTGGGCAGTTCCTAGGCTGAGCAACTCTTTCAGTTGTTCGTTTGATTGTTAGCAGGTAGTGATCACTTCCAATCTCTGGCCCCCTCCAGACTCTTGCATCTCGGACATATCTGAATGAGCTTCTCCGAACAATGGCATAGTCGATCACTGACTTCTCATTCTTGGTTGGTTCACATTTAGTGTATGCATGTATGCGCTTATGGGGGAACTTTGTGTTTGTAATGATCAGATTCTGCTCACTGCAGAATCTAAGGAGTCGCTTTCCATTGTCATTGAGAGTATCTTCTCCATATCTTCCGATAACTCCACCCCATCTAGCATGGTCATTTCCAACTCTGGCATTAAAATCTCCGAGCATAATAACTTCATCTAGGCAGTCATCCACTGTCCTTTGAAGCAGCTCGAAGAATTCCTCCTTGACCTCTGCTCTCTCATCCTCATTTGGCCCATACACTATGACCAGGTTGACTATGGTTTCTCCTTCTTTTAGTTTTACAACCATAATGCGCTCCGAGACAAAGTTCCATCCCTTGATACTATCTTTTTTATTTTGGGCCACAATGCAACCCACGCCCCCTTTAGCTCTTTCAGATATGGGTACACCACTGTAGAGCAACGTGTTGCCATCGAGATCCATAACTCCTTGTCCTTTTTTCTTCGTTTCCGTTATAGCCAGGATTTCTAGTTTTGCTTTCCTCATCTCTTCCACCAGCTCCTCTTCCTTCCCATTTATACTTCTTGTGTTCCAAGTTCCATAAGTCGTAGTCCGTTCCAGTTCGTCGCCTTTAGAATCAGTCCGGTTTTCTCTCTTGTAGTTCGCGTAATCATGATTTAAAGCAAACAGGTGATTGGCCTGTTGTGCCTTTGCATGGTGGAGGGGCTGCCTCCTTACGGCCTCCATGCAGGCCGCCCTCCTCCTTTTTCATCCGGGCTTGGGACCGGCATTGGCGGAGTTCACTCAAATATCAAAACTAGTTACACGAAATAGTGATCAGTCTCCTTGTACTTGAATGTGTTAAAATTGGTTTTGAACAAAAAACGATTGACGGAAACAGAAATAAAGGACGACAGAGAGAGAAGTTACTGGTTAGATGGTGGTCGGTTAGAAAATCAGAAGAATTTTTCTTAGGCATGTTGTTGTGTGGAACTGTGACGTGTAATATAAATATAGCCTCAGAAATCCGACCACCTTTGCTTCCTCAATTAGTGTTATGTTTTGCGAAGGCAAAACCACGCAATTCGTTGTCTGTTGACTCACTTTTGAAGCCACTCCTATTTTTCTTGTCTTACAGGCGATGATGAGTGTTTACACTTTCGCACCCTTCAGTCTTAGCAAAGGGGAGCGAACCTGGTTTTTTTTACCTGAGTTCTCACGCGAGCTGATCTGTCAATCATCGGATAGTGACGGAACGCACGTGGGGAAAAAACCAGATCCTCGGTAGCAAATACAGGGGCGATAATAATACGTCCCGACCACCTTTGTTGTCCGTGCAAAAGCTTTGATCTGCGGAAACGGACGGGAGATGTGGGAGAGGCCTGTTCGTACGGCATGTCTTCTGATGACGTTCGACATCGCGGGTAGAGCGAACAGGAAAATCCTTTATCTCTGAAACGAATCTCATTGATTTCCCCTGCTATGCCGAAGGTGTGAATTGTCACATCCGTTAGCGATAATTACACTAAATCTGTATATATACTGCGTTCTCTCCAAGTCAGTTATCAAGTCTCTCAATAAATTTTGGATAATCTAAACGCGTACGCTAGAACCTATGTGAAATAGTGCGTTAATAGCCTTCGTGGGGGATTATTCTCTTTTCTGTGCTTGATCAAAACCAGCGGCTAGCGGTTTTCTTCTATTATGGTCCTTTTTTCAGTTACTGAAGGAGTAATAGTTGTCGTTTCCCTTGGCGTTCATCCCCAGTACAGGTGTGAACAGGAATTGCCAGGGCGACAAACTAACATTTTAACTGTAAATTTGAGTTAACTGGACTTACAAATACCCAGATTGTTTTATTCAATTTATCAGCCCGCTGTGGCAATATACATAACATTTTTCCCGACTTCTGACAGTCGTTTTCCCAAGTGGATTTTATCCAGGGGAATACGCTGTTTCATAATCGGCACTCACCCTAGAGCAAGCCGATAGGATTTATCATCATCATCTTAATTAACAGTTTTTTCCATACCTGAGAGTTTTCTTTAGCTATTGGAAGTACTGTCTGCTGTCTACGGTGAACACAAGATGGCGGTTTATTTTTGCTACATGAACTATCTGATGTGACATTGCATATCCAAGAATCAGCCACCAAATTAAGCTTCCCCCTTATAAAAATTAATTATTAGTGGAGGGTCTGGGGCTCAATTCGGAGGATAGAACTACTGGATCATGATACATGTGCATGGATGTTTACGTTCAAGAGATTGTTACACCAAGTTTAGGTAAGGCGTGATTGATGTGGCCACGAATGACAGAGTGAGAGTGAATATTTTCCAGTTACGGAAACTGTACCATCCTTTATTTTTCTTTGCAAATACTTGTGTATTTTACTGGATAGCTTAAATAGGAATTTTGTTCTTTTCTTTACTGTCTATTCTATATCCTAGTGTTAATCTTTGACGTTTTGGGTTATTAACTTCTTTTGGGATCCTGTTTCTCAACGGGAGGGGGGGGGGGTGGGGGGGGGGGGGGGGGGGGGGGGGGGGGGCGGGGGGGGGGGGGGGGGGGGGAGGGGGGGGGGGGGGGGGGGGGGGGGGGGGGGGGGGGGGCACTTATTGGGTTATTTTCATATGTCTGTAAACATGATTATATTGATTTCTATATGTTTGATGTTGTAAAGTTTAAGTGATAATAAACTAAACTAAACTTAATTTAGTGTGTTGGTCAGACCCATATCCATTTACCATAGTTTTCACGTTTGTGTATCTTGTTGTCACATAATTGTGTGTGTGTGTGCGTAGTAAACTTATAATTATACTTATAGAGAGGTTTGACAGATCGTCTTCTTCTAAAGATAGTCGTATAGAAAGGCTGGACTAGAGGAACCACTCATTCCAGATACAAATCTTCACCTTAATCTATTCACTCGTGGAATCTATTCTAACACCTTTCTTTCTCATATACCCCCACCTTTTGCTCTACCCAGACGGGACCAAATATATCTCTAACCTATCTAAACATCTACGACAGGGAAGAGGACAATTTGGATACTTCCTTTTCTGTTACTCTTCAGCATTCTGCACCTTACAGAAGTACAACAATTATGCAGCTCTCATATATTTTTAATTTAGTGTTTATACTGTACTGGGAGAATTTCCAGATGTTATTTAGGTTGGCGAAGGCTGTTCTGGATATTCATTCGGCTGCTGATGTCTTTGCTTGTTCCGCCATCAGGTGTTGCTATGCTACCTTTTCAAAAGCCTAAATATTGGAACTATCCAGGTACACGTGAGACGTCGGTAAAACACCGGCAGACATAACTGTCTGCTTCAGGAATAAAATACTAACGACGAAGTCAAAAGCATGTTTGCCCACATCAGGATCTACGGTAACCCACAGAGCTGGTAGAGCAGTGTGTCTGCCGGGTGTGCCGTGACACCAGGCAGAATACACAATTTAATGGTAAAAAAAATTATACGTTACGGTAAATTATTACGAAAGAATCTTATAGTACAAGTTGACAAATAATAAGTTAAGTTGTCATGATCCACTAATTCACCACACACAATTTATGGAGCGTTGTCTTAGGATTGCGGCGAATTTTTAAATGTTTACCATATCCACAGTCTTTAATATAGCGCGCCGTGGAATTTTGAAGGGCACAAGTGTGCCGTGGAATTTTGAAGAGCACTTAAGTGCGACGTGGAATTTTGAAGAATAACTTAATTGCGCCGTGGAATTTTGAAGGACACTTAAGTGTGCCGTGGAAATCTGAAGGGCGCTTAAGTAGTCATTTCCTTTTCTGGTGACGCAATCTCTCTTCGGCAGTCGTGCCAGGTCTTAGCTGCCTTTAGGGAAGTAGCAAGTTTTATTTTTATATTTATTTAGATTAGTATGTGTCCTTTTTAGCCCTTACGTTCTTTGCTTTCCCTGACGAAGGCCTTGCGGCCGCAACGTTGACTATTTTCTTTGTCTTTTGTCCTCGTAAGACGAATCACTTTTTTTTCGATTTTTGTCATATCCATCCTTTTTTAAGTGTACGGTACCGTGGAATTTTGAAGGGCGCTTAATTAAGTGCGCCGTGAAGTAAAAACGGTTGCGGGGTATTGTTATAGAGGACCTTTGGTTTTATTGATATTTTTCCTCGCATCTGAATATGTGAAAAAGAAGGAAAACAATAAGAAGAGCATTTTTAAAAAAAAGACAAAAGAAGAAGATGTGTTGACTTATCATCATCGTAATATTCTCCCTTTTAGCTCCCTATGGAGCATAGAGCTACCATTACAGTTGGTCCTCTTGCTGGATGGAAGCCGAAGCATTCGTGTGCTCATGAAGTGGTGGTTTTTCTAGAAATTTTGTTTTTAAACGATGACATGGCTAGCCTCATGCAAAACACTTATATTGGTCACCTGTTACAACATGGCTAAGGGGCAAGAGTTCCTATTCTTTCTTTGTTATCGTCTTTTCCGCATTTTGCGTATTTGCACGAGGCAGAACACAAAACCTATTTACATGAAAGCGTCCTTTGCTAGTAAAGATACTGCACGCGCTTCTTAGTAAAGGCACCGGCTGATAAAAAAAACCAAACAAACAAACAAGAATAACAGCACGTTGTCATAGCAACTGGAACGCTATGCAAAGTGGTATTGACAGGTTATGCAAAATTCTGACTTGCGTATCGTTGAAACTCGCGAAGTAATGCTTGTGAATTTCGGGGCATGTGACGTATGTGAGCTCACGAATAAACTGATAAATGCATGCGTATCGATCGCTCAGTCGACGTGTCTTTTATATTAAGATCGTCACCACATATTATCAGTGTTGTCAGCTCGAGTTAATCGACTCGAACTCGTGCATGGGGCTGGCAACCACATATTGTAGAACGCATTGGTACAGACACCACCTATGCAAGAGTTTGTGCTTTGATCTATGCTCCCTCAATGGAGGACATCTGAAGTGGTCGTCTTGAAGAGTAAAAGAGATTTCTGATAATAATGACCATGTCCTTCTCATACACTTTTTTTGCTGTAAATGTTTCAGCTGTTGCCATTGTTTTCTGACATTTGTGCTTCACACGTCATGTCCTATAAAAATATGATTGTCTGTACTTTATCTTTCTTAACTGTCAGCTTTCTTCACATCATCATCAGCATCATCATCATATATCATCATTTTCTTATTTCTTCTTTGCACCTTATAAAGCCTGGAACCACCACTTCAACTGGCGCTCACTTGCAGGAAGCCTGCACAACGTATTCACATGTTGTAGCAGTGATGGTTTCAGTAGCAATATGTTTTACATGATTAGATTGCCATCCTCATGCAGAACCTCCTACTAGTCTCCTTCTACGACATGCCTGACGGAGCAGTAGTCCTGTTCTTTATTTGTTGCATAAGAGACTTCCACCCCCGGGGAACTCACATGGGGCAGCTTTCTTCCATTTACTTAAAATCAGCATTGTGTAACCTCAACTTTGCAGACTTTCCCATAGTTCTTAGCTTACATAATTTTTTTTTAAATTCTATGCTCCTTTTTATATATATATTTTTTTTTTTTTTTTTTTTTTTTTAAATATTAATGAAGAAAAATATCCCGTTCAACCTCTGATGGGTTATAATTAGGATATATATTGTTTTCAATTCCAAATAATATGAAAAAACTGCCGATATGAGAAAGTGGCATCACATTTGTCAAATCATTGTAAATAGGGACAATCACAATTGTGCTTATACATTAAAAAAAAAAACCAACCAAACAAACAAACAAACTCTGAACAAGAATAATATTAAAGTGAAGGGGTGTAAAGGCCTGGCGGTTCCAGTTATATAACTGGCTTTAACAGATAATGAATTGACTTTCATCTGTTAAAAGTCATAAGCATTGTATTAACAGCATCAGACCTTCACCTTCCCAGCCACTATATCAGAGGTTTTCAAACTTATTTGGTCCGCGGCTGCCTTGACCTGTGCATAAATCACCGCGGCTCCTCTCTATACTATATATTATATATAAGCAATTGTACCCAAAAAGATATTAATGACTTCTGAATGTGCATATTTTACATCTGATACCAATTGTGGGGGGTAAATAAGTTAAGTTTTGGACACAAAATAAATAAGACTGTATTTATTTTGTAAATGAAAAACTAAATTAATTTAATCAACTTACGAAGATCTATATTTATTGATGGACCTTGTCTCATAATATCGAGCCCAACACTTTTCCCAAGCCACCGCGACGCCCTTAGCCAAGAGCCGCGACGCCCCTGGGAGCCGCGACGCACAGTTTGAAAACCTCTGCACTATATATTAACATTTGTTCGTGTTAAATATTGTTTGACTATATTATGCATTTTCATAGGTCTTTCTACTTTTGTTTTGTTTTGTTTTGCTCAAAGTTAACCTAGTTTTTTTTAGTTTACCAGGGGAGCTCAGCAAGTCTCGTCTGTGTCATTGTGTTGTTTAACCGTAAACACGGTCGTAGGTGACCTTGAGGAGAAATATTACAGGTTTGCACTTTTAGGTTTGCACTTTTAGGTTTGCACTTTTGCTGCCACTGTAAAGTGGTTTCAGATTTTGACAGGTGGAAATAAAATGTGTAAACCATTATTGTCATCGATTTCTAAATCAAATAGGCCTACAAATGATGTAGGCTAATTTTAAAAAAAAAAAAGGAAGCTGCAGTAAACACGAGTGGGACGTGTGTACGATTTCGCCTAAATGTCTATCGAGTCGGCGGTTAGTTACGTCGCCCACGACGATACAGCCTTAAAAAAACGTCTTCGTTCGCCCTCAGATAACCACATCTCTTATAAAGCTTGCGGTTCGTCTCAGGTTTGTCGTCACCATGCCGTTATCTACTTAACATTATCGCATAGCCTATAGTAACTGGATGTAGCCTACCAAATTTCAAAGCTTAGCCTATATCATCAGCAAAGGCATGTTTATGAGGAAGTCAAACCTGTAAATCTTAACAATTAGTGTTAGGCCTATAACAATAAATTAAGGAACACTAGTTAAACCATCTCGCTTCAGCAGCAGTAATAATTTCCTTAAAGCATGCTCAGTGAAAGCTGATTTAACAATAATCAACCAGTACAGCACAACGGTCGTTCTAGTAGGCATAAATAAATAGGCCTAAGGGAAACCCAAGACCTGCAAACAGTGAATGAATAATATACATGAACGGGTATGTTGTAGCCAGTCGTGAGAAATAATGAAGTAGAAAACTTGATAATGGCGCTCGTAAGAAATAAAGAAGTAGAAAACTTGATAATGGCGCTCGTAAGAAATAAAGAAATAGAAAACTAAACAATGGCACTTGTAAGAAATAAAGAAATAGAAAACTTGATAATGGCGCTCGTAAGAAATAAAGAAATAGAAAACTAAACAATGGCACTCGTAAGAAATAAAGAAATGGAAAACTAAACAATGGCACTTGTAAGAAATAAAGAAATAGAAAACTAAACAATGGCACTTGTAAGAAATAAAGAAATAGAAAACTAAACAATGGCACTTGTAAGAAATAGAAGACTTGATAATGGCACTCGTAAGAAATAAAGAAATAGAAAACTAAACAATGGCACTTGTAAGAAATAAAGAAATAGAAAACTTGATAATGGCGCTCGTAAGAAATAAAGAAATAGAAAACTAAACAATGGCACTCGTAAGAAATAAAGAAATAGAAAACTAAATAATGGCACTTGTAAGAAATAAAGAAATAGAAAACTTGATAATGGCGCTCGTAAGAAATAAAGAAATAGAAAACTAAACAATGGCACTTGTAAGAAATAAAGAAATAGAAAACTAAACAATGGCACTTGTAAGAAATAAAGAAATAGAAAACTAAACAATGGCACTTGTAAGAAATAAAGAAATAGAAGACTAGACAATGGCTCTCGTAAGAAATAAAGAAATAGAAAACTAAACAATGACACTTGTAAGAAATAAAGAAATAGAAAACTAAACAATGGCACTCGTAAGAAATAAAGAAATAGAAAACTAGACAATGGCACTCATAAGAAATAGAAATCTAGACAATGGCACTCATAAGAAAAATAGAAACAGAAAACTTTACAATGGCACTCATGAGAAATAAAGAAATAGAAAACTAGACAATGGCACTCATGATAAAAATAGAAACAGAAAACTTTACAATGGCACTCGTGAGAAATAAAGAAATAGAAAACTAGACAATGGCACTCGTGAGATATAGAAAACTAGACAATGGCACTCGTGAGATATGGAAAACTAGACAATGGCACTCGTGAGAAATAGAAAACTAGACAATGGCACTCGTGCGAAATAAAGAAATAGAAAACTAGACAATGGCACTCGTAAGAAAAATAGAAACAGAAAACTTGATAATGGCACTCGTAAGAAATAAAGAAATAGAACAGTTACAAGTAGCAGTACGATATTTGTCATCGTATTGATATTTGATCATTGATAGTTTGGGACATGTGCATGCAAAGTTTATGCTTGCACTCATGTATTTGGAGCTGAGGATGTTTGAATCCAGGATATTTTGTAAATATGTAAGTCCTTGTGCAATTACAGGATCATACAGGATATGTAAGTTTCGATGTTAAAAAAAAAACTTAACCATATTGATTTGGATGTTGTTAAATCATTTCGCTACATTCTTTTTTTTGTTCTGTACAACACAGTCCAGCCAACATGCCTCCGGGACCTAAGACGCGTCAACAGTGAGAAATGCAGTTAGCGACCCATAGCTAGACTGCTTGCGTCAGGGTCAGCAAACCGGAGCTGACCAAGACCCTCCCTACTCCACCTTCAAGTGGTGGTACTGGAAACAGGCTGCATCACTGCAGTCTGGCTGAGTGAGTAGGGATTGAAGAGGGAAGGCTAACCCTTCCCAAAAATGCTGTGCTGAAGTCGGATGTGTCAGCCGAAAGGCGCAAATATCGCAGCTTCGCAGTAAATGGACACAGTGCAACCAACGTCCTTTTCAGGATGAACGAAGAAGATATCGCCACATTTCACACTGCACTTTAAGGAGAGCAGAGATTCTTGATATATATGTATGTATTTATGTTCGTTTTCTTTTTTAAAATTAAATTTTAACTTATCAGGAGGCCAAGAGTTTTATCAAGCGCAGGTACAGGCATAAGTGGGAAGAAGAGCATCCAGGCCACACAAAAAATGATCTGTATTACCAACTCAGCAGAAGTGAATAAGTGGTAATCTTCAGACTTCGCACAAGTCATAACAGATTGAGATACCATCTATTCAACAAATTAAAGATAGGAACTACTGATGAGTGTGACTGTGGCACCGATAAAATGACTGCCGAACATCTGCTTCATAGGTGCTCAACATATGAGGAACAGAGAAAACGCATATGGCCATCACCAGTACCATTCCTGGAGAAAATCTACGGAGATATTAACAGCCTTAGGTTGACCACTGCTTTCTTTGAACTTATTCATGTTGACATCTGAGGGTGAACGAAGAAGAAGAAATTAAATTTTGCCTCCTGTTGGCAATGCGCGCCACGTTCAATCTAAACACTGGTTTGGTTTGGTTCCGTTTGGTTTTAAGGACTATCTTCATTGCACACAGACAACTCCATCAGTGCTCCGATGTCCTTTCTTAGATCACGCGAGGAGGATCTCAGCACATATCACGAACTCCGTAGCACCAGCAAGAATCCCAATGTGTGTATATAGAAATCGCACATTCTATAAGTATTTTCGTACTAGGTCCATCGGTTATATTAGGGTGCATGCTCATATATTAAAGACCTTGCGGTCAGGACTAAGTTTATATTATACATGTGCGTATGTTTATGTATATGTGTGCATAAGATAAAGGTTCAGAGATGTGTACAAGGGAGACGTGAAGGCAGTGGACAAAAATTTCACCACCCTGGGAGGACAAAGTTGCCGATCGCACCAAGTGGAGATACTCCCTATGGTGCCACCTCAGATCAGTCAAAAAGAGGCTAATACAACAAGCAGAAGATCACAGAAAATCCGGAAAGGAACACCAGAAAAAATAAAAGCAGCTGAGGGTTATCATCTCAAGGGCGTATCATCTTCGTAGGTAGTTTTGACTGGCTGAGGCTACTCGAAAGACAAACAATATATAACACTACTGCTTCCTCGTGCAAATCGTAATAGGCAGCAATTATGAGGTCATGCATAGGACTGGCAAAGTCAGCATGCAGAACAAACTCCTGTATGAACAACAACTACAAGAGAACATGAATGCTTTCATGCAGGCTTTCTGCAAACAGACTTGCTGCAATTGTAGCATTATGCTCATGGGGGAACAAAAAGAGATGGTGATGATATGTGTGGTGAAGTGGGATGTTATAAATACTTATAGGGAACTTAGTGTACTGACTGAGATCAGCTGTGAAGGTATCTATATCTATTAATAGTAGTGTATTATAGATAACCTTACTTGCTACCACATATCTATATATCTCAGTCAGAATTATTCTGGAATAGTGTGATGCTACGTTATGTGTCTAGGGTATGAGTATGGTGAAGTGTAAGTCACAACAACAGACAGATAAACAATTTAATTTAATCCACTACTCTTGACAACACTGTGACACTCACATACATATAACACTCTACAAAGATATCTTAAAAGAGTCACTGATAAACTTTCAAATAACAATATGTATTCATTACTGGCATGAATGAATATGTGTCCTGATTCAACTACAAGGGAACCAGGAATCACAATCAATTTAAATTACAAGTTATGTACAGAATGTATTTAATATGAATATTGTAGTGACATATATTATTACAAATGTTCTATGTGTGTCAGTTGTGTAGTAGTAAAATGAGGTAATACTGGTTTTTTTTTGTTCAAGCTCTGTTGGTATTTGTCATCATGACTTCAATAGTTTGTCTTTAGGGACCAGTATTGGAGATGTTCACAGTTCCTGATTTTAAGACAAGTAAATTCCCCTCTTAATGTTAATTTTAAAAAGTCAGTTCAAGATGAGGGGACATAATGTTGAGCTCAGCTGGCCAATTCGCTTATCTGGCGTGATGGCGGCAGGAAAGGACTCCTCTGCTCGAATTCTCCTCTGGGTTCAGGAGACACCTCACTGATAGCTAAAAAGACCAAGGAGTATGCTGTCCGACTCAGGATTCAGCAAAGCTCTGACTAGGTGCTGCTCAGTACCATCAAGACCACTGTCCCTGAAATCAAGAAGGATGTACCTTCTACTTCATAACTAATTTATATTTTCTTTTTACACTGCTCACAATACATCACAAACATTGCGTTCAGAGCGTTAGGCCAACAGTCAGCTTCATCTGAAATACTTTATTCCAGTATTACCCTTCCTAATGGTTACTACGCCTCTGCACTTCCAGCATTATTTCTTTCTAGTCAATCATCCAGGTGTCAGTGTACTATTTGGCCATTCCATGCCGTTTTACTTCTCTCCGACACCCTCTGTTCAGGCTGGAGCATTACAGGCTTTACCTCACGTTGCCACTGAACTACACATATATATACAGGCATAAATCAACAATTCACATTCAATTTTCATTAAAAGATATTGAATGGTTCAAGCTTACCACAATTCATACGAATAACACAGATACGTTGATTAGCAATGAATTCTGGCACAAACTGGCACAAATTTCCATCTGCCTATGTTCCAGGCTTTTATTGAGCAAAATATATGCTGGCTTCAACGCACTGATGCTTTATCAAGCTATTTTAAACAAGTGGTTTCGAACTAACGCTCCCAAGTGTGTATATCAGCGAGTCTGACCAATGAGCCCCGTTTCGACAAGTGTTTGAAAAAATGTTACCTTTCCCCGTTTCCCCTAACAACCAAGATAGTATTTATAGCCCGACCAATCGTGGTTAGGCTTTCATTTGTTGCGCTCCAATCAATTTGGAGTTTACATGGTAGGCTATTTCTGTAACGTAAATTTTTTTCAAACACGTTAAAAAAAAATCTTATGAGCAGAAATGATTTTATGCTGTCAGGCACCCCCAATATTTTATTTTGGGTATAATTTATTAATTCCTGGACTATTTGCGTAACGTTTTACATATTATTTGTCAGCAAGCCCTAAGGAACCCAAAAATACAAATTTAAAGGAGCTACGTGGCTGCGTTCAAAATATGCAATTTCTTTTACCTCCTGTTTCGAAGATGTTCTGTCTGGGTACTGTTATGTTCTCAACCGTAAACCCATCTAATGTTATCTTTTCTAATAAGAGTTTTTTATGATTTATAAACCTAACTCTGGGAAAGGGTAGTGTATTTTATCACTGTCCGTCTGAAAAAGTTAGTGCTTGTAGACTTACACGCGTGATAGTAGTAATTGTGTATCGCGCGACGCGTGTTTAATGTTCGGCTTTCTGCCTCTCCCTTCTCGCTATCCTTTTGTCCATCTGTTCGTTCGTTTTGGTAACGTAATGTAGAAAAAGACATGAATGGAATTTAAAATTTAGGTCATTACGCAGTCTGCCTCTTAATGTTTTTCCAAGAAATACAGCACACGTTTCATTGAAGAAAGCGGGTATAATACAGTAAGCTTTTACTATCAACGTGAAAGCGTTACAACTTGCAGACGAAGCAGAAAACAAGGGGGATTTCGAGTACATTCCTTGTGACAGCACTGTCATTTTACCATTGCTCTTCTCTTTATTAATTTTATTTGTTAGGCTTCATATTTACCTAATAATTTATATATGTGGATTAGAATATTTCATGACAATATGTATAAATGAGTTTATTTTACACTGTAAAAATAATGTGATGGTGTCATCATTTAGTCTGTTTTTGTGTTTAATTATCACTAACAGACTGGGAAATCATGTGTTCAATAGGACCTTATAAAAGAACTCTGAGACACAGTAATAAGGGGAATGGGTTAGAAAACCTGTACAGAAATTATGTACAGGGTGTACACATCTGAAAATGCAAACACCTTGTACATATTATGGGTAAACCATAGCATCCTGTAAAAAATTTGAACCACAAAAAACTTCAACAATCATGGACAAGTCAGTTAAGGAAAATAAAACAGCCATCCAAGACAGGGGAAGGACCTCTCGCAGGGAGGCGTATGAAGCAACACAGAGAAAGCCGTAAGGAGTATGTGTTACTGACTAACCTTCTTTCTTCTAGAAGAACTTCCAGATTTGGCACCTGGAATGTTTGGACATTAAATGAATAAGGGAAAGTGGCACAAGTAGCAGCAGAAATGAGGGAATATAAAATCGAGGTTCTGGTACTGTGTGAAACAAAGTGGAAGGGTGTAGACAAGAAGAAATTCATCACAGGTGAATTGGTGCTGTCCTCAGGACATAAAGACGAAAGTTCACACCACAATGAAGGGGTAGCTCTTATGTTATCTAAAGAAGCTTCTAAAGCACTCACTGAATGGAAAGCCGTTGGACCCAGAATAATAACAACTACTTTTAAAACAGCTAAAAAGAAAATAAATGTAAATATCATCCAATGTTATGCACCAACTAATGACAAAGAAGAGTCTGTGAAAGAAGCATTTTATACTAGACTGCAGGAAATTATGGAAAAAGTAAAAAGAAGAGACTTCACAATTTTGAGGGGTGACATAAATGCAAAGATAGGTACAGTCAACACCGGCTTTGAAGAAGTCATGGGAAAACATGGGCTAGGAATAATGAATGAAAATGGGGAACTATTCTCAAACTTCTGTGCTTCAAATCAACTGGCTTATAGGAGGAAGCATGTTTCCACATAAGAGAATACACAAGCCAACATGGAACTGAAAATCAGATTGATCATATATGCATAAACAAGAAGTTTAGATCATCATTGCAGGATGTAAAGGTATATAGAGGAGCAGATGTGGCATCAGATCACCACCTTTGGATAGCCAAAGTAAACATGAAACTCAAGAGATATGCAACAATACAAAGTTATAGACAACATTTTAATGTAGGACATAAAAAAAATCAAGAAACAAGAGGCAAATTTGCGGTCACAATATCCAACAAATTCCAAGTGCTCCAACAGCTGGAAGATGTAGAGAAAACAGAAATTTACTGGCAGCAAATCAAAACTGTATGGAATGAGACGTGAAGAAATACTGGGGAAAATGGAACGACAACATAAAGCATGGACAACAACAGAAACCATCAATAAGATAAAAGACAGAAAAAAAAAACAAGAAAGCAGATTTAAACACAAGCAAAACCAGAAGTTCCAAAGCCAAGGCTCAAGAAGTGTACACAGAAGCAAACAAATAAGTAAAAAGAAGTATCAAAAGAGACAAGAGGAAGTATATTGAGAAGTTGGTGAGAGAGGCAGAAGATGCTGCAGCCAAAGGAAATATGAGAGAACTGTATAACAGCACAAAGAAGCTAACAGGGAAATATAAGCAAACAAGTTGCCTCATAAAAGACAAGAATGGAAAACTGCTCAGTAATATACAAGAGCAAATGAAGAGGTGGACAGAATATTTTGAGTACCTGCTCAATAGACCAGCTCCACAAAACCCCACGGACATCCAGCCAGCAGAAGAAGAGCTACAAATTAATGGTGAAAGACCAACGAAGGAAGAAATAAAGGAAGCCATAAAGCTTCTAAGACATGGAAAAGCGTCTGGACCTGATGGCATTCCAGCAGAGGCCATCAAAGCAGATACGGCTACAGAGATGTTATATAAATTACTTGGTAAAGTCTGGGAAAAGGAAGAGATACCAGCAGAATGGAAGGAAGGACATCTGGTTAAGTTGCTTAAGAAGGGAAATTAACAAGAGTGCACAAATTATAGAGGAATAATGTTACTATCAGTGCCAGGAAAAGTATTAAAGAGGATTATCCTTGAGATTAAAAGAGTCCATAGACAAAAAAACTGAGAGATGAACAAGCAGGTTTCCGACAAAACAGATCATGTACAGACCAGACAGCCACTTTGAGAATAATAGTGGAACAAAGTCTGGAATGGAATTCACCACTATACATCGGATTTGTGGACTACGAAAAGGCATTTGACAGTGTAGACAGAGAATCACTTTGGAAATTGATGAGGCATTATGGAGTTCCCCTGAAGATCATTCATTTAATAAAGAAAACATATGAAGACATGACATGCAGAGTTCTTCATGAAGGATAGCTTACAGAACCGTTTGGGATAAGAACAGGAGTGCGACAGGGATGCCTCTTGTCTCCATTTCTTTTCTTACTAGCAGTAGACTGGGTTATGAGAACATTGACAACACATAACAGAAATGGAATCCAATGGACTCTGACTAAGCAGTTGGATGATCTGGATTTTGCAGATGACTTGGCTCTTCTGTCACATAACCGTAATCAGATGCAGGACAAATTGAGAACACTCAATGAAAGGTCACAGCAATTGGGTCTGAAAATACACAGGGAAAAGACAAAGATAATGAGAATAAATGCAGGTAATGAAAACAAGGTTAAACTTGAAGAAGCACCAATACAAGATGTAGAATCATACACATATCTTGGCAGCAATATAGACAAAGTTGGAGGGATAGACAGTGATATAAAAATAAGAATAAAAAAAGAAAGAGGAGCTTTCATTGCATTGGGAAATATATGGAGATCAAGAGAAATCGGATCCAACATGTAAATAAGAATCTTCAACTCAAATGTGAAGTCAGTCCTATTGTATGGCTCTGAGACATGGAGAACAACAAAGACAACAACCAAAAAGCTAAAGACTTTCATAAATGGGTGCGTGCATAGAATAGAGGGATTAAAATGGTATGACAAGGTTACCAACGTGGAACTGATGACAAGAACTAGACAAGTGCCAGTGGAACAAGAGATGAGAAGAAGATGATGGCGATGGATAGGACACACACTGAGGAAACCTGTTGAATAGCATTACAAGGCAGTCCTTGTTCTGGAACCCCCAGGGCAAGAGAGGCAGAGGTAGACCAAGAAGCACATGGAGAAGAGAGCTGGAAACAGAGATGAAAATGATAAGGAGAACGTGGAAGGAACTTGAGATGATGGCACGTGACAGGAGGACTTGGCATGTGTTTGTTGAAGGCCTATGCTCCTTTGGGAGTGGAGGGTAATGAATGAATGAGGAGAGCCGCGCTGGTGTAATGGTTACGACATTGTACTGGCGACCAGGTTTTCATGGTTCAAACCCGGGCGTCAGCGTTTGAAGGAATGTTTACGACCGGAAATTTGACTGAATAACCTGAACGACTCCTGCACATAAATCCTGTGTGGATGGGAAGGAGCGAAGCTCCTGACCGGGTTGGAAGGAAAGTCTACTGACCCCCTAGCCTCGCAATGACATGTCATTGGGCCAAAAGAGCTGGAAAGCTCGAGTGCCGCTGGTTAAGGAAAAAAAATAAATAAATGAATGAGTGATATGTATGTATGCGTTTATGTTTGTATGGATTTATGTATACATTTATTTATATGTGTGTATGTCCGCTTAGCTATCTGTCTGTCTGTTTTCTGTATGTCTGTCTATTTTTCTATCTGTCTGTCTGTTTTTCTATCTGTCTGTTTTCTGTATGTCTGCCTGTTTTTTTCTGTATGTCTGCTGGTTTTTGTTTGCGGAACTACCTACGAATATTTATATCACTAATGTGGCAGCTAGATAAGCCATACATGAGTTTACAACTGAAGACCTGACTGGAAAAACCAGACATGTCACATTTTTAGAAAAACCGAGTGTTACTGTGTTTCTTTTTGTGGCTGTCTCTTTTGTATGTGCATGTGTGGGGGTTGTATGGAATATGGTGCTACTGTCTGGCACAGCTGACAATGTATGAATTCTTTAGATTTGTTTACATTCTGTAATCACCCACACAACAGTAACGTTAGGTCAGGAAATCCACCAACCGTAAGACGAATAAGGTTTTTCCAATGCATACACCATTTATTGATCACAGCAACATTGACATCACGGGTAGTACATTGTCACAGGTTATAAATGAATCAGATTGCATGAATAGCGAATCAAGGAACAGTCAATTGTTGAAATCAAACATGCGGTAATAATCCAGAATGAAATTGGTTGCGTACACAGCAACTCACCATAAATTGTGAAAGTACATATCCCATCAGAAATTGGTTGCATATACAGCAACTCATAGTACATTACATTAGTAAATATCCTCCATAGGAATATGAATCTAACCGCATAAACAGCGATACATCCTACATAGAATTAGTAGCAATAATCCATAGGGAATTGGTTGCGTAAATAGCAGTTCGTCATAAATAGTAATTCATGGCATTTGAATAATATATTAAAACTCTTCCCTTCAAAAACACTCTGGTCACACTAGCGAGACTATCCCATCTCGAAGCTCTGCCAGATACATACTGACCAAAATTATAGTTTCTCAGTACAACTCAGTAAATCTTCACTCAAACGCGAACTAACAGACTGAGGTGTGAGCTCAGCTCACCCGTATCTCTCCCCCAACTACTACTAAGAACATTTGAACACTTTCTTTATTTTTTAAAAAACTAACACCTACTCAGTTGAGCTATGTTCAAAAAATATAGCGCACAAAGGGTTGCTCACATTTATCGTCATGACCTCTGACATCTTTAGATTGATGTTCAAACCCACCTGCTGGCTATACTTATTAAGTCTATCCGTTTTTTTCCTGGATGTGTTGATGTGAATGTGCTAGTAGTGCAATGTCATCTGCATATTCCATATCTTCTTATGTAGAAAATGTAGTCCATCTTATTCCTCTTGGACTGCCCTCTGTTGTCTGGTGCATCATCCAGTCTATGACTGTTAAAAATAGAGTGGTTGATAAGGGGCATCCCTGTCGTACTCCTGTCTTCACCTCAAAGGTTAGGTTGCTCTGCCCAACGCTACACGTAAAGTTGGCATAGAGGCTTTTTATGATTGACACTATACAGCTTGGAATTCCATAGGCCCTCAGTATTTTCCATAAACTTCCTATGTATAATGTCAAAAGCCTTTTCAAAATCAATGAAATTAATGTACAGCTGTCTTTGCCATTCTGAGCACTGCTTATAATGTTCCTGAGGGTAAATATATGTTCTTTCTAAATCCTGCTTGTTCTTTCTTCAGTTTGTGGTCCACTGTTTTTGAAATTCTCTGTATAATTATCCTGCCTAGTATTTTGCTGGGAACTGAGAGAAGAGTGATTCCTCTCCAATTATTGCAGTCTGCAAGATCTCCCTTCTTGGGCAATTTGACATCTATTCCTTTGTTCCACTCCATTGGTGTTGTCCCTGTTTTCCAGACTTGTGCAAATAGTGGTTCTAATAGATCTGCTATAGTTCTGCATTTAAGTTATCATGGCCAGGAGCTTTTCCATTCTTTAACCCTTTGATTGCTGTGATGATTTCTTCTTTTCGTGGAATGTCTTAACATCTAGATCGTTTTCAGCCTCAGGAACATTCAATTGTGTCTCTGGTGGTTCCTTGTTCAGAGTTTCTCTGAAATGCTCTGCCCATCTTGTTTCCTGTCCCTCTGCTGTCGTGATGAGATTTCCTTACTTATCTCTTACTAATGTAATATTGTTTGCACCTCGTTTTCCACTGATAATTTTAGTTATTTTGTATACTGTGCTTTGTTCATTTCTCAGTGCTGCTTCTTCTGCCTGTCTTGCAAAATCGTCTAGGAAATGCTCATTGGGAAACAAAAAGAGATGGTAATGATATGTATGTATGCATTTATGTTTGTATGGATTTATGTATACATTTATTTATATGTATGTATGTCCGCTTAGCTATCTGTCTGTCTGTTTTCTATTATTGTGTGAGTAAATGAATATTTAAAAATGTAATCTACGGAAGCCACGTTGCCATTTATTCACAGATATTATTCTTCTTGTTCTTTGATCCTTAGCCGCCAACCGTCAAAGCAGTCAGTGGCCATCACGCCTAGTGGCGTCTTGTAGGGCAACAACAAATTGATTCCACTTTCCTCGGTCGGCGGCCATCCTTCATACAGTGCCCCAACTCTGGTTCATTCAGCCTCCACTGTCCTCCGCCAGGTTGTTTTTGGTCGGCCTCTCTTTCGTTTTCCTTCAGGGGTCCAAAGCATAGCTGTTCTTGTGATGGCATCGGGGTCTCTTCTGAGGACATGGCCAACCCAGCTCCAGCGTATGCCAGCTATGATGGTGTGCATGTCCTCTTGCTTGCTCCGAGTAAGCAGATCTTGGTTGGTGATAGTATTCGGCCAAAAGACTATGCCATATGACTAGGGGAAAAAAAAAACTGTAGCCAGAGTCGGACTTCTAAAATATCAGGAGTCGGAACATTTTTTATTATTCCTTTAAATTATTCCTTATAAATTATTCCTTTATATTGTTCTTTAAAAAAAAAAACAGCGCATTGAGCTCCTATCTGTAATTCAGCATGAATAAATGGGAAAAAATACATGCAATAAAATTTTTTTTTTTAAATATCAGCGTACTACGTATTTGTAAAATGCTACACCGAACATCCTTTTTCGGAGATTAGAGCGTGATCCAACTCAAAAGCGTGAAATTGAGTCTCCTAGGAGTACACACAATGCTGCACGGGATTGAAAACTGAGCCATGACTATAGCTTGTTCTCTCGCAGGAAGCCAACACTAATCATTCACATGCTCTTTCAGTGGCTACTTCTTTCTTACTTAGTCGTTCCTTTTCTACCCAGGGGTGTAGTGGTTTACCAGAGAGAGCGCCATACTATCCTATCGGCTGTCTTCCTCCTGGTCTGGTTCCAATCTAGTCACCGCTCCTTCAGAGATTGTCCATTATCCGCCCAATGAACTCTGGGTCGTCCTGGAGGTCTGGATCCCTCGCTCTTGGGTTCCCCATATTTGTAGTGATAGCCGATCTTCTCCCATTCTGCAGACATGGCCAAACTATCTTAGCTGGGACTGTTCCTCATGGGTCTGCAAGGGTTGGGTTTTGAGGCCATGACATATCCTTTTCGCTCCCAATGGAGCAAGGAGCCACCACTGAAGCTGGCCCCCTTTGCAGGTGCTTGTAGAAAACATTCACGATGCTCTTGTAGCTGTGCTTTCTGTGACAGTTTGTTTTACGTGACGAGATTGGCTGACCCCATCATTTTTCTTTTCATTCTTTGCTGAGTATTTAGCTACCACCTGGAGCTGGTCCACTTGGAAGACGTCTGCTTCAAGCAGCCATATGTTCGTGCAGTGTTGGTTTCTGTAGTAATTTCTTTTCCATGAAGATGTTGCCAGCTCCATGTAAATCCTCACATTAGTCGCCTTGTACGACATGCTGGATGGAGCAGTGGGTCTATTCTTTCTAATTTCTTAAAAGTCCCCCCCCCTTCCTGCTCGCTCACGTGTAACCACATCTATTTCTATCATAAACTAGACGATTTGTCGGTAATCTTGACTTTTAGAGCCGTGGAGTATGTGTATTTATCTTTAGTGCCATGGAGTATGTATAATATGTGTATTGAGTGAGGATTAGGGTTAGGGTTAACCTTAATCACAACCCTAAACCTAACCCCAACCCTAACTCTAAATGGTACGAAAATACACATATTATACATACTCCACGGCACTAAAGCTAAAGATTACCGATTTATCTCAGGCGTCTCACATCATACAGTTTCTCTCTCACGGGGGTTGGTTGAGGGCATACTATCAATCTGCTACTCTCACAAAGCCGAATTCTCGAAGGACAAGTTTTACTTGTTTTCCACCGCAAAGATTCACGTCTGTCTCTTCGATTTGTTTTATTTGTTAAATAGGTGACATTTGAGACTGCTGTGGGGGGTTCTCGTCTGATAAATATCACGTAATCCTTGCTAAGTATGCTTCCAATTTAGGTACCCTGTACTAAGTGGAACCCTGTATCCGACTCTAGATGTTTTGTGTGCCATTTTATTTTGAAAATAAAAAAAAAATTAATTATTGTCATTTATTGTGTGTTATTTATTGTGCCATTTGTTTTGTCATTTATTGTGTGTTTTTTATTGTGCCATTTATGTCATTTGTTGTGCTGTTTACTGTGTCATTTATTGTCTTTTGTTGTGTCATTTACTATGTCATTTGCTGTGTCATTTATTGTGTTTTTATTATCATTTGTTGTGCTGTTTACTGTGTCAGTTACTGTCATTTATTGTGCAGTGTACTGTATCATTTACTGTGTGTTTTACGGTGTCATTTACGATGACATGTACTGTTGTCATTTACTGTGTCATGTATTATGCAATGAAATGTCATTTACCATGCCATGTATTGTTCCATTTACTGCGTCAATTACCATGTCATGTATTGTTCCATTTACTGTGTCATTTACCGTGTCATGTATTGTTCCATTTACTGTGTCATTTACCGTGCCATATATTGTTCCATTTACTGTGCCATTTACCGTGTCATGTATTGTTCCATTTACTGTGTCATTTACCATGTCATGTATTATGTCATGTACTGCGTCATTTGCCGTGTCTTTACCTTGTAACTTATTATGCCATGTACTGTGTCATTTACCATGTCATGTATTATGCCATTTACCGTGTCTTAACCGTGTCATGTATTATGCCATTTACTGTGTCATTTACCGTGTCATGTATTATGCCATTTACTGTGTCATTTACCGTTTCTTTACCGTGTCATGTATTATGCCATTTACAGTCATTTACCGTGTCATGTATAATGCCATTTACCATCTCATTTACTATGTCATGTATTATGCCATTTACTGTGTCATTTACCTTGTCTTTACCATGTCATGTATAATGCCATTTACTGCCATTTACCGTGTTATTTATTATGTCATTTACTGTGTCTTTACCGTGTCATGTATTATGTCATTTACCATGTCATGTATTATGCCATGTACTGTGTCATTTACCATGTCATATATTATGCTATGTACTGTGATACATTTACCGTATCATGTATTCTTCCATTTACTGTGCCATAATATCGTGTCATTTACCATGTCCTTTATGTGCCATATACTACAGGGTGTTCCACGAAAAAGCGGCCCGTGACGTCATGGAATGCTGACGTATTGTGTCGGAAGTAGTGTGAATGGCCAAGTAGTCCTAGCGTTGTAGAAATGTGACGTCCTAACAGTTGGCACTCTACATTTTTTGGCATTAACAACCGACCCTGTTGTACGCCATTTTGAGATCAACTTCTGTATGCTACTCTTTGCAGGAATTTTAGAACCAGAAAACGTTGATGCAAAAATTTCATATGTTTTTTGAATGATCCCATACGGATATAATTCTCAACAATAGCTATCCTTTCTTGCAGTGAAAACGGCATTGTGATAGACAGTTTGTTTAAACACACACAATGGTTTTCAAATACTCACGGTCCAATCACGGAAAATAATTTAGGTCAATCTAGTACTACCTAGAACCTTTTATAACCGACATATTTGTAAACATTGAAAAATCTGGCTACTTTCACTTTGTGAATGGGGCCGCTTTTTCATGGAACACCCTGTATCATTTACCATGTCTTGTATTGTACCATGTGCTGTGTCATTTACCGTGTCATGTATTGTTCCATTTACTGTGCCATTTAGTATTTACCATGTTATTTACTGTGCCATGTACTGTGTAATTTACAGAGTCATGTATTGTTCCATTTACTGTGCTATTTACTGTGTCATTTATTGTGCCATGTACTGTGTCATTTATTGTGTTATTTATTGTGTCATCGTCATAATTACCCCTTCAGCTCCCAAAGGAGCTTGCTCTTCAACACATTCATGCCAAGTCCTCGTGTCCTGTTCCATCCGTTCATGGTTTTTCCATGTCTTCTTCATCTCTGTGCGTTTTTTAGTTGTGTGAAAGGGGGGGGGGAGGTAGCCTCTACCTCCCCCTCACTTACCCTGGGGATGCCAGAACAAGAACTGCCATGTAATGTTAAATTGTGAACATGGAGATTTGATAAGTCTGGGTATCTGGGAGTGAACGAATTATGCGTACTCAAGGAATCCCTGCTGGGTTTTCCCACTTCCGAAGGGTGACGAAGAGGGTAAATTCTCCTAACTCGACAGGTCTGGAAAAGATTGTAAGGAGATATTTGGTCTCTCGCTACCGTCGTCCCCTTCTCAGTTATCTATTATTATTATTCTTTAAATTTATATTATATTTTACGAGCCCCCCCTCCCTTATAAAGGAAGATAAACATAGACAATATTCAACATCTAATGGAAGGAACAAAGCGTGGGGTACAGTATATACACCCAATTGGTTTATTGCAATAAAATGAATAGATGGTGAATGATAGTATTGTCGATGGAATTAGTGTCTGCTGTATGTATTATGTGTCTCACAATTCAAGTGTTTTTCATCATGGATGACTAAACTAGGCATTGATGTAGTGAGTTCCCTTTTTCGTGGACTTAGCTTTTCAGCCCCCGGCTGATAGTGAAGTGTGGTTAGTTCTCCGGTCTCCTGACGTTGCCCCAGGTAGGTCTTGAATGGTTCGGATTTGCCTTCTCTGTGCTCGACTCCGTATTCTGCGCTGAGATTGGACTGTCGTGCAAGGCTCCACCATAGACTACTCAAAGATGGACGCTAACCCGCAATTTAGACACGTGGCTTCAGTGCTTTTAATGCGAGAATTCGCCGATCTGGCTTAGACCTAGCTTTCTTGAGGGTTCCTGGGCAAGTGACAAAATGCTGGCTTTGCCGCCTTTTAGCGGGTCATTTCCGCTTGGACACGTGATCCGTAGCGTGCATCATGTGACCTTAGCCTCGTTTTAGACGCTCCAATCAATAATGTTAAAAGTCACGTGATGTCTTCCTAAATGGCCTAAACTGGTTCTCCCAAGTTCAAGCAGTTCTAAATTAAAACGGATTTCTCGCTACCGAGGTCATTGGTCAACAATGACGTCGTATCTAAAAATAGCGAGGAGAAAATACCGAACGCTAGGAGATTTTCCGCAAGTGACAATTCCCGGGACTTTGCGATCATGCATTGAGGATGAGAAAAAACGATGTACGTAAATAATAATAAAAATGAAGAGAAGATTGGGCAAGTTGTCACACAAGCCCCTCCTCAAGTTTGACGTTCCGTCCAACTCCTCTGGTCCTGTCTTCCTCTTCTTTTTCAGTTTCTCATATCTCCTAGGTTGCGTCCGGATGTCTGCTCAAAAAATCTGCCCCTACGTTGTTCTTCCCAGGTATGTATTCTATGTGAAATGAATATGGCTGCAACAGTAGTGACCATCTCATAAGCCGGGCATTAAGGTTCTTCGACGCTGCAAGAAATATCAACGGTTGGTGATCACACTGCACCGTGAACTTTTTCCCGTATAAATATGGTTGAAACTTCTGCACAGCCCATATTAGCGACAGACATTCTCGTTCGATGGTAGAGTAGTTCTGTTCAGCAGGGTTCAATTTCCTACTAGCATATGCAATGGGGAATAGAGTTGCAGAAGGTCTATCACTAGGCTGCAGGAGAGTGGCTCCTATCCCTATATTGCTAGCATCTGTTCGCAGCGTAAAGTTCAGAGTTAAGTCAGGCAGTCGCAGAATTGGCCTAGCTGTGAGTTTCTCCTTCAGCAGCGTGTAGGCATTTTCGCACTCCGCTGTCCAGGTTACTTTGTCCGGGTTCCCATTCTTGGTTAATGCGGTCAGTGGCGCACTCAGGGTATTAAAATCTTTAATATATCTCTGGTAGAAGCCACATAGAGACACAAATGACCTTACATCCTTTTTAGTCTGGGGTCGTGGGGCCCGCTGTAACTTCTCAATATTACGTGCATCTGGGAACATGCATCCATGCGAGATAGTGTGTCCCAGGAATTCTAGTTGCTCGCAGGCAATTTGACATTTTGTAGGGCGAGCGGTGAGTCCTGTTTCTCTAAGTCTTTCGAAGAGTAGGGAAACTGCGTCCAGGTGCTCCTCAAAGGTGTTCGTGGCAATAAGTATGTCGTCCATGAAATTACTTATCCCAGGGTGGTTCAGGGGTTCCAGTAGCTTCCTCATCATACGAGTAAAGACGCTTGGGGCGTTGCTTAGCCCAAATGGCAATACATTAAACTCGTAATGGCCTTCAGAAGTACTAAATGCTAACATATGTCGAATTTCCTCTTTTACCGGGATCTGGTAGTACCCTTTGCTAAGGTCTATCTTCGAAAAGTATTGTGCTCTACTCAGCTTGGTGAAAAGCTGATTCTGATCCGGTAAGGGCTCCGCTTGAAATTCCGTTACAGCGTTGAGCCTTCGGTAGTCTATGCAGAGGCGATGTTCTCCTGTGGATTTTCTAAGCAACACCACACTCGCAATATAAGGCGACTCTGATTTTGAGATAATATTTTCCTTAAGCAGGTACTTGATTTCCTCACCCAATGCCTTTGCTTTAGCATAAGGAACAGGATAGTTCTTAACTCATACCGGGGCGAGGTCTGTTAGCTTCATATCAAATTCTATCAGGTTGGTCATGCCAGGTTTATCCGTGAGTGTACTAGTGTGTTTTCTCAACAACTGTTGAACCTGTGCCTGCTGATCCTCCGTTAAAGTTGAACTAATCTGAACATCTTGATGAGTTTCGCACTGACGAAGAGGGTATTCACAGGAGGTCAGGGGTTCTGCCTCAGTTTCCATCGCAATAGCCAGTGTCAGGAAATGTGCTGGTTCTGCACCTGGTCTTTCATAATATCGCTTCAGCAGGTTTATGGGGTAAATTTTCTGCTTCCCCTTTATGGCAATCTTGTAATTGGTGCGCGACATTTTCTCAATGATTTTATATGGACCTCTCCACCCGATTTGCAATTTATTATTGCTACTGGGCAGGAGTAATAATACCTGTTCTCCTACTTCTAGCTCCCTATCCTTCGCAGTGCGGTTGTAGTAACGCGCATGTTTACGACGGGCACGGCGTACATTTTCCTTTGCCAGTTCCCATCCTGTTTTAAGGCGTTGGGTCAACTCATTCACGTATTGGGATGCAGAGGTGACCGTCTCATCAGCTTTATCATCTGTCCAAGTACGTAACAGTGCCTCTAAAGGTCCTTTTATAGGTCTACCAAACAGCAATGTGGCAGGAGGCATCCCAGTAGAATTGTGGGGTACTTCGCGGTAAGCAAATAGTGCTGCGGGTAAGTATTGATCCCAGCTCTCTGGTTTTTCCTGCGCAAGTTTCCGAAGGATGGAAATAAGGGTCCCGTTAAACCGCTCCACCTGGCCATTTGCCTGGGGGTGGTAGGGAGAGGTGTGGATATGTCGGGCCTGAAATATCCTAAACACTTCCTCTGTGAGTTTTCCTCGGAATTGGGAACCATTATCTGTCAGGATCTGTGACGGAAACCCTAGCCGAGTAAATATGGTGAGCAGAGCCTCAGCAACATGCTTAGAATCACAGGCGGGCATAGCGATAGCCTCTGCCCACATGGAGCAACAATCCACTAACGTGAGTATATAACTGTTTCTCTTTTTGCTACGAGTAAGTGGACCCACAATATCCACCGCTACTCGTTCGAAGGGTGTGCCCAAGATTGGCATTTCTCCCAGAGTGGCTGGGGCCGTCCAGTGTTTCGGCGCTGTCCTCTGGCACTGCGGGCATGATTTCACATATCTCTGGATATCGGCGTTGATACCTGGCCAATAATAATGACATGAAATACGCTGAATCGTGGCACTTATGCCCATGTGGCCACTAAACGGAAGGGCATGGCCCATTTCTAGGACCTGGGCTCGGTATGCTGATGGAACCACAAGTTGCCCATGTTCCTGTCCTCCATTTCCTGCTTTCCGATGCAACAGTCCATTTTTCTTGTAGAAGTCTCCCTTTTGGAGAGGAGTGTGCGCTCTCGGTAGTTTTTTGTAGCAGGGTGCTAGAGATTGATCCTCCGTTTGTGCCTTTTTTAATTCCTCAGGAAGGATGTTGGGTGGGGATTCCAACTCCGTATTCCGTTTGGCCTGTCCTCTAGTGGTGACAGCCGCCACAACCAGAGGGTGAATGGGTTCTCCCAAGAACACATACCTACACCCTAAGATCAAGGGATAAATAGGGTCGTCCAAGATCGCTGCACTGATTTCCCCAGTCACATATTTCGATTTGACCTTAATCTTGGCTATGGCCAAACGCATAGGTGCTGCACTTTTTAGTAGGTCCTTGTATTTCTATAGTGTCTTCTGTCATCTGGTCAGGCTTGACTAGGGATGCACAGACAACTGCGTCGAATGCAAGGCCTGTATCATAAAGGCAGGTCACCTCTTGGTCATTTACGAGGACTGTCTCAACGACCGGGGGATGTCGGGGTTTGTCCAGAGGTTCTTCCGGTCCATTTCCCCTTGCGGCACTTTTACGTAAGCAGGCAGCATGATGAGGTGGGTTTTTCCGGTTGCACTCCTGCGTATTGTGGGTGATGGTTCTACAGTGCTTACACCATTTTTCCCCTTGCCTCTGCTGCTGGAAATTAGATCTCTGAGTAGTCTTGTAGTCTGGCTTGTCATGCTTTTTGAAGTTAGTATACGGTGGTTTCACTTGGGGGTCCATGTGTGACTGAGCTGTCTGTCTAGGTACGTAATCTGGTTGTTTCCGTCTGGGTGGTGGATTCTCTGATAGTGCTGCCTGATATCGTTCCGCTAACTGGACTATGGATTCTAAAGTGCTGGCCCCATTCTCTGTCAGGAATCTTCTCATGTCGGAAGTCATGGTGTCCTTCAGTTGTTCGATCATGACCATTTCCTTCAGGCCTTCCCAATCATGAGTAAAATTCCCTAGGGCACCCCACTCTCCACGTAGGAATCCAGTCTCGCAGCAAACTGAGCAACGCTCTCGCCAACTTCCCTCCTAGAGTTACGGAACCTCTTCCTATAGGCGTCAGCATGTAGCTCATAACGAACCAATAGTGCCTTTTTCAAAGAGTCGTAGTCATCCTGTAAACCTGGAGGAAGCTTGCTATACACGTCATAAGCAGTTCCTCTAAGCCCTTGCGACAGTTTCAGGTTCCATTTGCTCTTCTCCAAACCAAACGTGGTGGCAAACTTCTCAAATTTGTCCAAATACCTATCGATCGAGTCGGCTTGTTCCGAGAAAGCTTCAAATGGAAACGTCAAGGGTCCCAAGTTTGACATGAGTGAGGATGGCAAAGGTCCTGTGCCCCCTGCGTGCAAGGAGGGCATATCATCTGACCGTGGCGATAGGTTGCCTGAGGAGGTAGATGCTGTCGCACCGGCTACCGGTTCAACTCTTTGAGCTTGTCCCTGCATCTCTAACTGCTTCATCTTCAATGCATGCTCGCGTTCATCTCTCTCGCTTCTTTCTCTAGCGTCTACAGCTTTTATCCTCTCATCTATTTCTGCTAACTTTATTCGCTCTTCTCTTTCAGCTTTCGCTGTTTCTCGAGCGTAATACTTATCAGTCTCAACACTGACATAATTTGCAAGGTCCACCCCACTATAACCTAGATCTCGACCGGCCTCCCCTAGTGCTGCCTTAAGCTTAACTATTTCAGCCATCTTTTGCAGTTAAAGTCCACACTGAGTAAGCTAG
Organism: Oreohelix idahoensis; assembly: GCA_024509875.1. Taxonomy (NCBI): domain Eukaryota; kingdom Metazoa; phylum Mollusca; class Gastropoda; order Stylommatophora; family Oreohelicidae; genus Oreohelix; species Oreohelix idahoensis. The sequence continues at coordinate 195,855 of JAMPIV010002043.1, forward strand.
TGCTACCTTCCAATAGTATTTCTAACAACAAGTAAATACTAATTATTTATCAGACTGCTGTAGAATGAAATTACTACAGTTATGGAGACTTAAGGTCTGTAATTCAATGAAATACAAAATCAAGAACTAACTTAATTAAACACAACATATATAAAGGGATTCACCAATCAATGCCTGAATTTCTAGAAAAAATGTTTTCTGTCTTTCTAGAGCTCACTGTGTGAAAATACATGAATTAAAATGGTATACTGTAATGACTGAATGGATGATACTATCCCAGAGGTATGATAAAATACATAAGTTCAAATCCCGGACCGAGACACCAGTGTCACGTAGCGTTTAAAGGATAAGAGAATTATTTAGAGGAAATAATAGATCTGATGTGGAAGATTTGGCTCAAGGAATCCCTGCTGGGTTTTCCCACTTCCGAAGGGTGACGAAGAGGGTAAATTCTCCTAACTCGACAGGTCTGGAAAAGATTGTAAGGAGATATTTGGTCTCTCGCTACCGTCGTCCCCTTCTCAGTTATCTATTATTATTATTCTTTAAATTTATATTATATTTTACGAGCCCCCCCCCCTCCCTTATAAAGGAAGATAAACATAGACAATATTCAACATCTAATGGAAGGAACAAAGCGTGGGGTACAGTATATACACCCAATTGGTTTATTGCAATAAAATGAATAGATGGTGAATGATAGTATTGTCGATGGAATTAGTGTCTGCTGTATGTATTATGTGTCTCACAATTCAAGTGTTTTTCATCATGGATGACTAAACTAGGCATTGATGTAGTGAGTTCCCTTTTTCGTGGACTTAGCTTTTCAGCCCCCGGCTGATAGTGAAGTGTGGTTAGTTCTCCGGTCTCCTGACGTTGCCCCAGGTAGGTCTTGAATGGTTCGGATTTGCCTTCTCTGTGCTCGACTCCGTATTCTGCGCTGAGATTGGACTGTCGTGCAAGGCTCCACCATAGACTACTCAAAGATGGACGCTAACCCGCAATTTAGACACGTGGCTTCAGTGCTTTTAATGCGAGAATTCGCCGATCTGGCTTAGACCTAGCTTTCTTGAGGGTTCCTGGGCAAGTGACAAAATGCTGGCTTTGCCGCCTTTTAGCGGGTCATTTCCGCTTGGACACGTGATCCGTAGCGTGCATCATGTGACCTTAGCCTCGTTTTAGACGCTCCAATCAATAATGTTAAAAGTCTTCCTAAATGGCCTAAACTGGTTCTCCCAAGTTCAAGCAGTTCTAAATTAAAACGGATTTCTCGCTACCGAGGTCATTGGTCAACAATGACGTCGTATCTAAAAATAGCGAGGAGAAAATACCGAACGCTAGGAGATTTTCCGCAAGTGACAATTCCCGGGACTTTGCGATCATGCATTGAGGATGAGAAAAAACGATGTACGTAAGTAATAATAAAAATGAAGAGAAGATTGGGCAAGTTGTCACAGGCAACAACAAATTGATTCCACTTTGCTCTGTCGGTGGCCATCCTTCGTACAGTGCCCCAACTCTGGTTCATTCTTTGCATCTCAGCCTCCACAGTCCTCCGCCAAGTTGTTTTTGGTCGGCCTCTCTTTCGTTTTCCTTCAGGGGTCCATAGCATAGCTGTTCTTGTGATGGCATCAGGGTCTCTTCTGAGGACATGGCCAACCCAGCTCCAGCGTCTGCCAGCTATGATGGTGTGCATGTCCTCTTGCTTGCTCAGAGTAAACAGATCTTGGTTGGTGATGGTATTCGGCCAAAAGATTCGGTGAATGTTTCTTAGGCATGTTGTGTAAAAAGATGACAATTTCGACATTTCCTTCTCTGCAGCTCTCCAGCATTCGACACCATAGAGAAGCACAGAAAGCACACAGCTCTGATATAATCTTAATTTTGTCCTTGTGCTGTACTGAGAGGACTTCCAGATGTTGGTTAGACTAAAAAAGGCTGTTTTTGCTTTGTTCATTCTGTTGTTGATGTCTTTGCTTGCTCCGCCATCTGGTGTTACTATGCATCCTAGGTATGTGAAGGTGTCTGTCTGTTCCAGTTGCTGATTCCTTACTAATATGGGCTCAGGGTTGCTCACATTTATCGTCATGACCTCTGACTTCTTTAGATTTATGTTCAAGCCCACCTGCTGGCTATACTTATTAAGTCTATCCATTTTTTCCTGGATGTGTTTATGTGAATGTGCTAGTAGTGCAATGTCATCTGCATATTCCAGATCTTCTAATGTAGAAAATTGTGACGTATGAAAATCGAGCATCTTGATCAGTCGCTTTAATCCCGCAGTCACCCCTTTCTCTATTGTTAAAACAACTCGATTCCACGTGTTTCCCTCGCTTCCTAATTAACATGTAAGTGAAGTACGGGTAAGCCAGACCTCTTTGGCTATCCGAAACACTTTCAGTTAGCCACGCCTACCTGTTTTCTTTTCTCGCGCTATCTAAAGCAGATATTAAGATTCATAACTGTCATTCCTTCAAAAGAGGGTGGGCCTGGAGTGTCTGCCGGCTGTCATATTTCTTCACGTATGGCATTTTCACAGAGATCTGAAACCCCTTTGTTGGTGATTAACACCAGGTAACAGAACGGGCGAAGGACCGTGTACACGGGAAAGAAATCTCTGCTGATGCGGCCATCATGTCGACAAACAGTGTGAAAAAAGGCTTTCATTCAAATATTGACTGCAGAATCTGCCCGAGGTGCGAATTTCCACATAGAGGTAAAATCAGGCATTTCTAAATATATAGTCATGCTCATCTAACTCTGTTATCAGTTGCTACAGGATTTCGTGAATGGTCTAGCTCGCATTTTTTAGAGCCTTATTTTCATTTGGACTTACTAAAATACGTGGAGATTACTTCAGTTTCCTGATTGGCGTTAGATAATAGTATTTTAGCATTTAAAGGTTTTAACGTGTAAAGTTTCATTATATTTCACTGGGATTTTTGTGTTAATCGAAACATTAAATAAACATATAGCTAATTTCTCCAGCTGTAGACGTAAATATAATTACTAGCTATTCCCCAGGAAATAGATGTTTAATTAATTAATAAGACGCTTGGTGTTTGATAAACGATGAAGTTTAATCATTCCTAATACATCATGTGTAATTTTATAAACGACTAGTGTTTTTATCTCGTGTTAAAACCGTTAAGATAAACCGGACACTCGTGTGTGTTTTAAATATATATAATTAAATACAGGAATGATTTACAGGTCTTACCTAAACGCGTAGGGTGTTAGAATATGATTTCTATTATGATTACATGTTTATCTATTTTCCTAGGCTGGTCATACCCTTTGCGAAGTAGCGGTTTTACAGTATTAAGGACCTATGTTCTTAAACATACAGACATTGTTCTGAAAAAATCTGTTGTTGTAACCCTGGGCGGTCCACCTTCTACATCCCTGAGAGTGGCCAAAAATCAGAACAACAACTAGAAATTCTAACGCTTAACTGGACTAGAACTATATATCAGAATATTTTTTATATACATATATATAGTGCTGGCCCGCTGTGGCAGACTATACCTCACCAGTTACAAAATATATCCGACAGTAAATTTTATTATCACTGGATTATCCTCAAGAGAACTCACTGGTCATACTCGGCTATTTCCCTCAGCGAACAGCCGAGAAATAACATTCATTTTCTTGTTTGAACATTTCATCAAGTCAGAGAGTGTCCCAGCCCCTGAGGCTATACCACCCGGAAAATACATCTCTCTATTAACTCCCACGACGGTGACACCAAAAATAGAAACACTTATCCAAACCCTATACCTGCAGTGAAAAATAGGAATATCCTGGACAATACTAACGCATCAATTTCAGCGACTCCCGGAAAATAGCAGTCAGCAAAACCAGAGAGTCTGGGGCTGAAAGTGACCATGAACATGACTGAATAGTCTCAATACATGTTATTGTTTAATTCCATGGAATGTATGCAGAGTCAACATTTGGTAAGCAAATCTGAAAGTGGCCACTGTTCGTTTGTTGTGAGCTAAAGGATTGAAAGATACTTATTTCTTAGGTTACTACTAACATACCAATCTTCTTTATGTATTTCTCACTAATCTGAATGTTCACGGGATAGGTTAAATTAGGGACTTATTCTTTACCCGTCCTGACTATTCCCACTCCCACTGTAAATTTTTGATCTCTTTGGGTTAACTACCTCTGTCAGGATTTTGTTTGTTTCTTTTATAAGAGGGAGGGCCTATTAGATTTTATTTCATTTTGCCCGTAAACTAAACTTCATTGCTTTTCTTGGTGTTGTGATACTTTTCTAGTGAAAATAAAGATACTAACCCTTAAGTTAAAGTGTTGGTCAAACCCCTGCAATGTCCGTATATATATATATATATATTTATGTGTGTGTGTTATCCATAGTGTGTGTTCACGTCTGTACGTATTTCTTTCACAAAATTGTGTATGTGAGTGTGGTGTAGCTTGTACTTTGTACAAGAAGAGAGAGTGCGTCTAGTTTAAATATTGTCGTAGATAGGCTGGATTAGAGCAATTACTCAATCCAAGACTGTTCTTTCTCTCTTACACTCCCCCCCCCCCCCATGAAACAGAAACCTATTTCTTACATCTTATTATCACATAGCTACCACTATCGCCTCTGCTCGGACGGGACCATAAATATCTCAGCCCTATCTTATCAAAACTTACGACAAAAATGTAGTCCATCTTATTCCTCTTGGACTGCCCTCTGTTGTCTGGTGCATCACCCAGTCTATGACTGTTAAAAATAGAGTGGTTGATAAGGGGCATCCCTGTCGTACTCCTGTCTTCACCTCCAAGGTTAGGTTGCTCTGCCCAACGCTACACGTAAAGTTGGCATAGAGGCTTTTTATGATTGACACTATGCAGCTTGGAATTCCATAGGCCCTCAGTATTTTCCATAAACTGTCCCTATGTATACTGTCAAAAGCCTTTTCAAAATCAACGAAATTAATGTACAGCTGTCTTTGCCATTCTGAGCACTGCTCTATAATGTTCCTGAGAGTAAATATATGATCTACACATCTTCTGTTCTTTCTAAATCCTGCTTGTTCTTTCTTCAGTTTGTGGTCTACTGCTTTTGAAATTCTCTGTATAATTATCCTGTCTAGTATTTTGCTGGGAACTGAGAGAAGAGTGATTCCTATCCAATTATTGTAGTCTGCAAGATCTCCCTTCTTGGGCAATTTGACAATTATTCCTTTGTTCCACTCCGTTGGTGTTGTCCCTGTTTTCCAGACTTGTGTAAATAGTGGTTCTAATAGTTCTGCTGCTAGCTAAGGGTCTGTCTTAAATAGCTCTGCATTTAAGTTATCATGGCCAGGAGCTTTTCCATTCTTTAACCCTTTGATTGCTGTGATGATTTCTTCTTTTCGTGGAATGTCTGAATTAACATCTAGATCGTTTTCAGCCTCAGGAACATTCATTTGTGTCTCTGATGGTTCCTTGTTCACAGTTTCTCTGAAATGCTCTGCCCATCTTGTTTCCTGTCCCTCTGCTGTCATGATGAGATTTCCTTGCTTATCTCTTCTTCTTCTTCGATCCTTAACCACCGACCGTCAAAGCAGTCAGTGGCCATCACGCCTAGTGGCGTCTTGTAGGGCAACAACAAATTGATTCCACCTTGCATGGTCGGTGGCCACCCCTCGCACAGTGCCCCAACCCTGGTTCACCCCTTGCATCTCAGCCTCCACAGCCCTCCGCCAAGTTGTTTTCGGCCGGCCTCTCTTTCGCCCTCCTTCAGGGGTCCAAAGCATAGCTGCTCCCGTGATGGCACCGGGGTCTCCTCTGAGGACACGACCAACCCAGCCCCAGCGCCCGCCAGCCATGACGGTGTGCACGTCCTCTTGCTCGCCACAAGCAAGCAGATCCCGGCCGGTGATGGCACTCGGCCAAAAGATTCGGTGAACTTTTCCTAGGCATGCCGTGTGAAAAGAGGACAACCTTGACATCTCCCTCTCTGCGACTCCCCAGCACCCCGCACCATAGAGAAGCACAGAAAGCACGCAACCCTGGTATAATCTTAATTTTGCGCTTGTGCTGCACTGGGAGGACCTCCAGATGTTACCTAGGCCAAAGAAGGCCGCTCCTGCCTTATTCACTCTGACGCCGATGTCCCCGCCTGCCCCACCGTCTGGTGTCACCACGCTTCCCAGGCATGTGAAGGCACCCGTCTGCACCAGCCGCCGATTCCCCACCGACATGGGCCCAGGGCTGCTCACATTGAGCGTCATGACCCCAGACTTCCCCTAATCGATGCCCAAGCCCACCCGCTGGCCAAATTTATCAAGTCTATCCGTTTTTTCCCGGATGTGCCGATGCGAATGCGCCAGCAGTGCAACGTCATCTGCACACCCCAGATCCTCCAATGCAGAAAATGCAGTCCATCCCATTCCTCCTGGACTGCCCTCCGCCGCCCGGCGCACCACCCAGTCCACGACTGCCAAAAATGTTGCTTATCTCTTACTAATGTAATATTGTTTGCACCTCGTTTTCCACTGATGATTTTAGTTATTTTATGTACTGTGCTTTGTTCATTTCTCAGTGCTGCCTCTTCTGCCTGTCTTGCAAGATCGTCTAGGAAATTCCTTTTGTTGGCTCGGTTTTGGCGTTTATCTTCCTTGTCCAGCTGACTGTACTGTTCGCTATATAGTTGCTTTAACCTGGGGGACTTCGCTTCTGTTTTCTTTCTTTTCATTTCCTTTCTCATCGTTATGGTGTTTAATGTTTCTGGTGTTATCCAGTCTTGCTTCTTCCTTTCCTGGAATCCCAAGCATGATTTACTGCTTTCCTTGAATATTGTTGAAATGGTGTTGAATTTCTGGTCTATATCATCAGTCAATGTCTTTTCCTGACTTTTGGCAAATTGATATCGCTTCTTTATATCAGCCGCAAAAGCTTTTCTAGTAAGGGGGTCCTTCAATTTCACTTTCAATTTTTGCTACTACTAAATGTTGATCACTTCCCACATCTGCACCTCTTCTTACCTTCACATCTTGTAATGCATGTCTCCATCTACCATTAATCATGATGTGGTCTATCTGGTTTCTGTCCCGACCATTTGGTGATTCCCATGTTAATTTGTGAATTTCTTTGTGTGGGAAAAGTGTTCCTCCAATGACCATGTTGTTAATGCTGCAGAAACTTATTAATTTATCCCCATTTTCGTTTGCTGTTCCGCTGCCGCAAATACCCATTACTCTTTCATTATATTTATTGTGTGTTCCAACTTTTGCAATGAGGTCTTCCATTACTATGATAAGATCATATCTAGGTGTGTGTTCCATTTCTTTCTGCAGTTGTTGATAGAATTCTTCCTTGACCTCTTCATCGCTGTCATTCATTGGTGTGTAGCATTGTATTATTGTAGTGTTGGTGAATCTCCCTCTCAATCTTATTATCAGTCTGTTGTTGATGGGTGTCCATTCCAGTAATGTCCTTTCTATTCCTTTCTGTAGAATAATGGATACACCTTCATTGTGCTGTCCATCCTCTCTTCCAGAGTAAAGTACTGTTTCTCCTGTTGCTGTTTAAACTTTCCCTGCCCCTGTCCATCTGCTCTCGCTTATCCCTAGAATGTGTAATCCATAGTTTCTCATTTCTGCTGTGACCTGTTTTAGTTTACCCGCCTCGTTCATTGTCCTGACATTCCAAAATCCTATTCTTGTTTTGCGGTCAGGACGTCCGTTTTCGTGTCAGTGGCTTCCTTTCGGCTTTCACCACTGACAGTCATACGAGCCTCAGACTCCGGATGTCCATCCCACAGCAGAGTTTGTTCTTTTGTTGTCATTTCCGTAACTTCATTTCTTTTTACATAGACAGGGGTGTCAGCCCTTTGCTAAAACCCCCAACCTGGAGGACCGGGATGTCAGCCCTATGCTAAAACCCCCAACCTGGAGGACCAAGGTGTCTGCTTTAGTCTGACCCCTGCCCGCGCAAACCTGTCCAGCTTGGTAGAACCTTCCAGGAGTAAAACTCCAGCTGGCATAGCTCTGGGGGTAATCAGGGTACACAAGCCGCCATACCTCGACAAGGTATTGACACCAGTGATGGCAGGAAGAAAATACACCGTAGTAAAAATGTAAGCATGTCGTACAAGGCGATTAATTAAGGTTGTGCATAAGACTGGCGAGCATCCGATTGACAGAGTGGTTAGAGCGCTGATCTCTCTCTGCAAAGGTGCCGGGTTCGAATCACGATACCGACACGCTGTAGTCTACCCAGCTGTAAATGGGTACCTGACTCTTTGAGTTAAGGAAAGAAAAGGCAGCGAGAAAGGGAACTGGTCACCCCACCTCTCGATGCTGGACCTAGTATGGTGAAGTCTCTAACACTTCACCCCCCTACGGCAGTATCTGCTATGGGACTACCTTTACCTTTTATAAGACTGGCACCACCATCATATAAATATAATTGTTATGGAAACTGCCGCTGCATGATGCGTGGATGCTACCATCATGTCTTGTTATGGTAGTTCTAGAACATGCACCGCGAAATGGATTGTTATAATGTGACAAGCTCTAGCATTAGAGCATTCGGCGCCCTGGATGAGTTGTTTCACATTGCTTCCTCCCCCATACACATAGCAGCGTAAGCGAATTAAACTCTGCCGGAAAATTACGATTTGTGAGTACAAGTGCAGATCAGTTTTAGATAGTTATTACGTTTAAATAAAAGAAAAGACAACACTAAAAACAATATTAAAAATGTCAGATTTACACTGCGAGCTTTAGCCAGGACGAATTATGTCACAGCTGAAGAAAAGCCGAACTTCTGTGGGGGAAAAAACAAACTTTCTTTTTCCTCCAACAAACTGGCACCCCTTACCGTTAACGCACAGGGGGTGTCCTTGTCCCAAAACTGGCCCTGCATGGCACTGATGCCTTACGGCAGTGGTTACAAACTTTTTTTCTGTGAGCCGCACTTTCGGAATGAAAATTTTCTCACGCCACACCGAATTATTTATAGATAAGAAATATTTCACAAACAAAAAATCAACTCCTAGCAATGCTGAATTGAATAAATTACATTATTAAAATTTTTTTATTATTGTTATTAAAATCTGTTTGATATAAAATAAATGCTATTACTGAACAAAAATCTGGAGCCGCGGTAGCACAGTGTTTAGCGCACTGGCTTCCTATCTCAATGGTCATGGTTCAATCCCCAGTTGAGGTGGGATTTTTTAGACCGCAAACAGCTCCGGGGTCGACCCAACATCCTGAATTGATGATCCTAGTGTGCCGATGGTCAAGAAAATATGGGCCTAACACCATATTCCCAATATGCCACAATGGGCGTGTGCCGGGATCCTTTACCTCCTGAATAAAAATTTAGAAACATCTGGACAATTTTACGAGTTTCTATAACTATATTTCCCATATTAAATCACATTAACAAAAAAACTAAAATGAATAAAAAAAATCACCGTCATATTTATTTTTGACATGAATTGTTTTGAAAATTTCTCTAAATCCTTGATTGTCTTTGAATCTTCCCGCCACACCTGCCATCCTCTCGTGCCACACCAGTGTGGTGCACCGCACGGTTTTGTAACCACTGCCATGCAACCATTGTTGAGAACGCCTAAACATTACAGTCATAGTCATAGCTGAGAATATATACACAGTAATGTATCTATTTACATAGTTTGCAAACCACGATTGAGTCACATCCATCAACATGAGGCCTTCAGGTCTGTCAAAAGTTTCAACAGAAACTAAAGTTGTAAACACTTCTCGTCCCATACCGTCTTGATTACAGAATAAAAATAAGAAAGAATCATGAAACGACAAGTCAACAGGAATTCTTGTAAACAGATATTTACGTAGACAGAGGGCTATTAAAAGTGACATTTGGCATACAAGCTTTCTTTAAAAGAGGAAAGGATACAGCATACATGATGAGAGAGAGAGAAAAGGCAGAATGTCAGACGGGCCTGCGTGCCCAATTCTTAACCCTTTGAAAATAAAGTTCGTTAGTTAGCACCCTGTTCAAGATGACCTGAAGAGGGCACCTTTAGTTATAATTAGGATATACTGTGAGAGTTTTGTATTCGATTTGGAACACTAAGCTCTTAACTCAGTTGTCTTGTTTCCCCCCCACTTCATAATTGTAGCTAGTATTGATGCATGAAAAGGACTGGCCCTGAAAAGGACCACTAGCTAACAATCAGGAATCGCCACACTATGTGGCTTATTCCTAGTAATGCTTATTCAGTTGATTGTTGTTGCTTATTTTGCATGTGTGATGTTTTTTTTATTTCACCATCAGTTGTCGCTAGTTTGCAAACATTTCATATACTGGCAATTACAGTGAAATAATAGAGATTAAAATAGTGTTATAAAAAGATTTTACTGGTGCTCCAGTGGGTTTATCTCATTGGAATCAACACTGGTTAAGCTTTTATAATGTTTTGTTTATGTTTTGTTTGAGCACTTTTTTTAAAAAAATTAATGAAGAAAAATATCCCGTTCAACCTCTGATGGGTTATAATTAAGATATATATTATTTTCAATTCCAAATAATATGAACAACTGCCAATATGAGAAAGTGGGTTCACATTTGTCAAATCATTGTAAATAGGGACAATCACAATTGTGCTTATACGTTAAATAGATTTTTTTTTTTTAATAAATAAAATAAACAAAAAAAAACAAACAAACAAAATCAAAAAGAAGCTCTGAACAAGAATAATATTAAAGTGGAGGGGTGTAAAGGCCTGGTGGTTCCAGTTTAACTGACTTTAACAGATATTTAATTGACTTTCATCTGTTAAAAGTCCAATGCATTGTAAGAACAGCATCAGACCTTCACATTCCCAGCCACTATATATTAACATTTGTTCGTGTTAAATATTGTTTGACTATATTATGCAGTTTCCTAGGTCTGTCTATTCTTAACACCTCTTCTATATTTATAGGTAAGTTGGATGCTTTCAAATAATCTAATATGGGTACTCTCATTTGTTCATACCTCTTACATTCTAACAAGAAATGTTCTATATTATTGTCTTGAAGACATCCTGCACAGTAGGGTTCTTCTATTCTGAAATAGCCTTTTCCCAGCTGTAGTCTGAGAAGTTTCTTATTACTGGGAATTTTCAATTCCCTAGATATCTGACATTTTCTTGTTGGAGCCTTGAACATCTTATATGCATGTCTTCTTTTCAGATTTTTATCCCACTCTGCTTTCCATTCATCTGTTATTAAATCTTTAATTAAGCTCTTAATTTCTGATTTACTCGTCCCTACATTTATTATTCCTCTCCAGTTGTTATAACAGATAACAACTGGAGAGGAATTACCCTCCTCTCAGTTCCCAGCAAAATACTAGGCAGGATAATCATCCAGAGAATTTCAAAAGCAGTTGACCATAAACTGAGGAAAGAACAAGCGGGCTTCAGGAAGAACAGAAGATGTGCAGATCATATATTTGCCCTCAGGAACATTATAGAGCAGTGCTCAGAATGGCAGAGACAGCTGTACATTAACTTTGTTGATTTTGAAAAGGCTTTCGACAGCATACACAGGGACAGCCTATGGAAAATTCTGAGGGCTTATGGAATTCCCAGCCGTATTGTTTCCATTATAAAAAGCCTCTATTCTAACTTTACGTGCAGTGTTGGATCGAGTAATGTAACTTTCGAAGTGAAAACAGGAGTACGACAGGGATGCCCCTTATCAACAACATTATTTCTAACAGTCATAGATTGGGTGATGCGCCAGACAACAGAGGGCAGTCCAAGAGGAATTAGATGGACAACGTTTTCTACACTGGAAGATTTGGAATATGCAGATGACATTGCACTACTCGCGCATTCACACCAACACATTCAAGACAAAACCAATAGACTGAATAAGTATGGCCAGCAGGTTGGCCTGAACATCAATTTGAAGAAGACAGAGGTCATGACACTAAATGTGGGCAATCCTGAGCCAATAACAGTAAGGAACCAGAAGTTAGAACAGACAGACACATTTACTTACCTAGGAAGCATAGTAACACCTGACGGCGGAACAAGCAAGGACATTAAGAACAGAATGAATAAAGCGAGAACAGCCTTTGCTGTTCTCAACAACATTTGGAAGTCTTCCCAGTACAGCACAAACACCAAATTAAGACTGTATGAGAGCTGTGTACTTTCTGTGCTTCTCTATGGTGCGGAATGTTGGAGAGTAACAGAGAAGGAAATGTCGAAACTGTCCTCCTTCCACACAATCTGCCTAAGGAAAATTCTCCGAATCTTTTGGCCAAACACCATCAGCCACCAAGAACTACTTATTCGGAGTAACCAGGAGGACATGCACACTATCATAGCTGGCAGACGCTGGAGTTGGGTTGGCCATGTCCTCAGAAGGGACCCTGATACCATCACAAGAACAGCTATGCTATGGACCCCCGAGGGAAAGCGAAAGAGAGGCCGACCAAGAACAACTTGGCGGAGAACTGTGGAAGCTGAGATGCAAAGAATGAACCACAGTTGGGGCACTGTACGAAGGATGGCCGCCGACCGAGCAAAGTGGAATCAATTTGTTGCTGCCCTACAAGACGACACCAGGCGTGATGGCCGCTGACTGCTTCGACGGTTGGCGGTTATGGATCAAAGAAGAAGAAGAAGAAGACATTTATTAGATTTTAATCAGATCTACCTTTCTTGGCTCCTTTATCTGCTTTTCATTTCCTTCTATGCCAACATGTGAAGGTATCCAAGCAATTAAGACTGGACATCCTCTGGAATATAAGTATGTAGTAGCCAGAAATATCTCCTCTGCTATATCAGGTCTACTACATTCTCATAAGTTTCTAAGTGCTTTAATTGTTGAAAGAGAGTCAGTTAAGACTGTTAGTTTTTTGGGAGGGTTATTAGAGAATATTTCTAGTGCTTTTAGTATTGCCACCATCACTCCAGTGAAAATGGATGTATTTTCCGTGATACTATATTCTTTTGCCATTTTCCATATTGGAATATATATTCCTATCCCCAATTTGCCATCCTCTCCCTTGGATCCATCTGTGTACACAGTAATGCTGACTTTTGATATTTGTTGTATATATTTATTGGCTGTGTTTTTAATATTTTCTATATTATTTGTGTTCTTAAGTATTTCTGCTAGGGGGTAGTCCGTGTCTGGTTTCTTGATCTCCCAGGGTGGAATCACTGGCTTGTATTCACAACTGTTATTAATTGATGTAATTAATATACCCAGATGGACAATTTCCTCCATACACTTCCATCCTGTAGGGTATCTAGTGGTATTCATTGGATTGGCCTGAGTTGTTAGTTGCCATCTGGTAAAATCTGTATATGCTTATATGCTGGGTGAGACTTATCTAGCATAACTCTGTTCATGTAATTTAGTTTTAACTCCTGTCTCCGTAATTCTAAGGGTAGCATTCCTAAAACCACCTCTATAGCTCCCATTGATGTTGATCTGATTGCACCTGCTATTGTACATAAAGCCTGATGCTGAATTCTGCCTAATTTAATCTTGTTACTGTGTGCTGCAGAGTCATATATTATACTCCCATAATCTATTTTTCCTCTAATAAAAGATTTATAAAAAGTGAGCATTGCCTTAGTGTTTGCACCCCAACCATTACCTTTCAAATATCTTAATAAGTTAGTCAATCCTCTGCAAGACTCCACTAGTTTATCTATGTGTTTATTCCAGTTCAGCTGTTGGTCCAATATCATTCCTAGATATCGAGTGGTTTGCACTGTATTAATGTTTTGCCCTTGGATATTTATGTCAATAATTTTATTTTTTACAACCCTACCTTTACTGAAGATCATTCCCAATGTTTTATTTGTATTCAGCTGAAAACCCCATTTTGTCATCCATTTACATACTTTATTTATTGGATTCTGTAGATCCTTATATAATTTTGGCAGATGTCTCCCATTCCTCCATATAGCAACATCATCTGCAAACTGTGACAATTTATTATTTATATCATTAAATTCTTCACCTAAATCATTTACCATTATTGTAAAAATTGAAGGAGACATTACTGATCCTTGGGGTATTCCATTTTGTTGTTCATACATTTCTAATCCATCATTGTTTACCTAACAGTGAAATATCTATCTTGCAGAAAATTCTCTAAATAATTATATGTTTTACCGGTTACTCCTATCTTCATTTTAAAGAGAGCACCCTCTCTCCAGCATTCATCATAAGCCCTAGCTATATCTAAAAATACTACCACAGTTTGTTCTTTCTTTTGAAATCCTGATTTTACTTCATGTTCTATTTAATTATCTGATCCATAATGCATCTGTTCTTCCTAAATTCTGACTGAGTTTGATTATATAAATTATTCTTTTCCAAATAAAACTAATCTTTTATTTACTATGGTTTCTAATATTCTACCTAGATGGGAAGTTAAAGAAATTGGTCTGTATGAACTGGCATCATGGGCATCTTTTTCTGGTTTTAGTATTGGAATAATTACTGCTATTTTCCATGTTTTGGGAATTTTTCCTGTATTCCAAATTTTGTTAAAAAGGGATGTTATAATTTCTGTGGTACTTTTTGGTATAAAAGGTAGACCTGTGAGATCTGACATTGAAAAAAAAAAAAGCAAAGACACTTCATTTAAGACATGTTTAAAAATAGTTCTCAGTATAGAATATTGCACCTGAAATTGTTGTAGAAAGTCAATAATAATAACCAGAAGTAAATTGAAGAGATAGTTTCAAAGAATTGAGACATTTTTATATTGTGTACTTTTCTTCCAGGAAAGTGAAAGTGAAGGTTCGGTAACTCTAGTGCTCGTAATCAGTGTGACTGTTGCATGTCTGGGGAACTCGTTTCTCTATGGCTACCAGATTGGAGTTGTCAACCAGCCAGCCAATGTGAGTTTATGTGCTGTTTTACCATTGTGTTTCCTTTTAATTTAATTTGATATGAGCGTTGTTTTGATGTTTCAAATATTTTAGCCGTTGCTTCACTAGGTTTCAGGTGACCTCTATGGAGCTGAAATTTTGCACACGACCCTCTATCATGGTGCATTTTAAAGTTAAACTATCAAAATTTATATCCATTATCTTCCTCAACTTCTTTTTGTGGTGTCAAGTTGTTTGTGTGTGTCAGCTTGTTTTTATGTCCCTTTGTCAGTTTATATGTTTTATGTCCCTTTGTCAGTTTACATAAAACATATAATATGTTTTATGTCCCTTTGTCAGTTTATATGATCCTAAGATTGACAGTTAGAGCACGGACCTTTTGGAGCAAAGGTGCCAGGTTCGAAACATGGTAGCGTCACGCCCTAGTCTACACCGCTGTTAATTGGCACTCAGATGCTCTTGCAACTGGGGTTTCTGTGGCAATTTGTTTTACTTGAAGTTGCCAGCACCTCGCACAACCTCATATAGGTTAGAAGGAAGGTAAAGGATCCCGTTACACTCCTATTGAGGTATATTGGAAATAGGGTGTTAGGCCCTTATTTTCTTCACCATCGGCACACTAGGGGTGATGTGATCAGCATCACACCCATATAGGTTAGGGTGACCATTTTATTTTTTTTAAAAGATTTTCTGATTTTTTTTTGGTTTACTTAAAAAGGACACTTTTTAAGAAAAGGGGGACAAAAAGGAAACCACAATAATTTCACTAATTTAAAACATTTATGTAAATAATGGTAAGATATATAGAAATACTTCAACGAAAAAAAAATTAAACAAAAAATCTTCATGAAATGCATGTTTTAATAATTTTTCCATCATTGTCGTAGATTTGTGATAGGTGATTAAGACTTAGTTTGGTCCCTTCTGAATAGACATAGAGATAAGCGATAGCTCAGTGGGAGGTGATAAAATAGAAATAGATTTCACGGGTGAGATGGAGGAACTATATTAGATTCTGTCTCGGACCCTCGAGAAGCTTCTCTCAGTCAGCCTATCATCTACAACAGAGTTAGATTAGTCAGACAAATCTAATATAATATATTAATATATATACTCCTCATATACACACACACATAAGTGACTACAATAGACACACAGACGTAAAACTATGACAAATGAAAATATAGATATTTGGGAACGAACTGACCCCCACACTGATTAAGTTTAATTGTGAAGTTTAATTATCAAAATAAACTTCCATCACAACATATAAAATTACATTTAAGCATATACAAATAGTCATAAAGTCAATGAATTGCTACAAGAAAGATAGACCCATTGGTATGATCTTTTCCCCCGATGTATAGCCCACAGTCCTGTTAGAAGAAAAGTGATAGCCACAAAGAGTCACGGATACATATGATTTAGTCTAAGATTTCCCTTTAAAGGTATGAACAGACTTGGATACTCTGATCTATCCTAAGGGAAAATATTGTTAGCAACAAAAAAACAAACTTGCATAAAGAAATTTAAGACAGCAAAATGTGTGCCAAAATACAACAATAAAGGAATCACTCAGTCCTGCATTCACTCTATTCAATCAGCCGTGATCACATGTGTTCACTCGTACTTACAGCTTTGGTAGCAACTTCTGGAAACACAATTTTTAGGACATACACATACAAACTCTCCAATGGTAGTCTTGGCCAAGAGAACCCCAGTTCCAAAAAAGACGGGTTGAATTCACTGCTTCAGGGAACGTTTTCTTGGTTATACTTATTTTAGGATATCTGGTTCTGTCACATTAAAATTGTCCAGGCACGAACGTTAACAGTGAGCACAGTGTCAATAGCTTAGGTTTCTAGTAATTAGGAATGTCAGGTAACTGCCTTCTCTTAGTTTAGGACTTTATTTGGTCACACCACCGCCAGTCAAAACTTCGTCGGAATGTTACTGATATTAATATTTTGCTTGCCACAAGGGCTGAAATGTACTTGAGGTTTTTCTCTGGAAGAATTAAAATCTGGCGCGATAGGCCCGTTACTTTATTTAAATCTTAAAGTTTATGGAATGGGTACTCTGTCGTTCTGGATGCCAATGCAATGCCAGACAGGTTTTACTTTATACACCCACGTCTTTAAGAATAAAATGTTTATGTTCTTCACAGATACTACTCAGTACTCAACGCTGGCAAAGTTGGGCTACCTCAGTTTTCACTGAATAAAGAAAAAACAACATATAAAATACTTATACATACTATGTACTCGGTTATAACTTACATTATAAACTGCAAGCGTAGAGCTTGTCTTATTTAAATCTCCCATGAAATAAGTTATATTCACAAAATCAGTCATCATGAATTAGAAATACGTACGTATTTCGTCAATACTCAATGATGAATCAGTGCAGTTATAAGTTAGTTAAAATATTCTCGACTGATTATTCGCAGTTTAATTTAATTCATTTACAGCTGCATGAGTTTAAGCTAGAAATTATAATATATTCTGCTTTCCACTGAAACACGTCACTAGAGAATAATACAATATAATATAATAGGCGATTTTAACACTAAAATCACTCACAAAATACTAGATATATTTTATTACCTCCAACCAGAACTACGAGTATCACAACGAAACTAAGAGTTACACTTATAAACATAAGTATCTAGAATGAAGCGACCACGTCTACTGCAACTTGGAGATTGAATGAAATCACGTTTCCACTCCGTGTAGATATATGGAACAGACAAAAGATCCCACGTTATTTCGAAAACTCCTGTCTCCCCCCTCTCCTCTTTCTCTCTCTCTCTCTCTTAACACTTACGTTAACTCAGGCGACTGCCATAAAACTGCCAATACGCGTCTTCACACCTACTGCTAAGAAACTGGCCGTAGCGCTCGTGTCAGATGCAAATGCCAGACGATGTGTCTCATTTCTGAGCTATGCATGTCTGGCGCGTTCCACACCTCAAGCCGAGAAACTGGCCCAAGAGCGCCGTGTCATGAGAAAAGTGTGGACAAATGTCTGCTTCCTCGCTGTCTGACTAGATGAATCTAACACTATAATGTCTCGTGCAGGGACTGACATATATGCAATCAAATGCATTTCTAATATGAGAAAAAGAAACGGTAAAGTCAGAATGGGAAAATATATTTAGTCGCAAACGAACGAATGCGAAAAATACTCAGGAAAAGGATAAAAGAGCGATAATAAAGTAGAGGACACGGGTAGAAAAGAAAAGAATATAGAAAATTTATTGATCATAATTCTCTATGCGACAATCATGGATTATTTTTTTTCAACATCACTAAATATTCCTTCTTTAACTTTGTACTTTTCACTTGACATTATTTTTCTCAGTAAGTCTGAATTTCCAACTAAATACTTATTGAGCTCTGTACATGAAACCTTATAATTGTACTGAACTTGTAATATTCCTTGTTGGATTCAGAAAATGAACTCAGATGCACTGCATATGTTATTAATTCAGGCAATCAATTTATAACTGATAAAATTACAAACTGCATAAATAAAAAACTGAATGATTATGATAATATGCACATGAAACTGTTTACCAATAAACTATACTATTTTCTGTAAACTAAAAATGAAAGAACGGATTCATGGTTAAAATAATTCATTTGTTATCACACTAAACCTGTAACTAAAAAATGGAATATCTTTACCAACTGGGTCTCTGTTTACTATTCTTTGTTTAAGCGGCATAACTTTTTTATTTGATCCCTGTTGTATTTAATTCATTTAGTCTTTAACCATGAACTAAAGGAATTAAATATGAATTGAATTGGAACAATAAACCAAAATATTTTGATTTTTTTGTGAGTGATCTTTAGCTTTGCTGTTTAAGGCATTTACACTTTGAACAACACGATTCCATAATTTCACTTGTTGTCATTGCACGTGCTTTCCAGTAAGTGTCGGCGTATCAGTTTTATCCTTAACTAGTGTAAAAGCCCGTCATAAGACGGGAATTAAATTCAAAAGCACCAATATCTAACGGCAATTTTACTTATTCAAAAGTATTTTAAAAAACCACTGTGCATCACCACAGTACACGAACATAGAAGCAGCGAGGATCACAGTGTGTTTATACGGGATCACACATTCTATAAATATTTTTTGTGCATACCGTTATTTGCGGATTCTTCTGTGGTAAGTGTTACTATTTTCGGGACAGTACATATAAGGGAAACAATACAATTAATGTCTAACTTTATGTTATTAATTCAGGCAATCAATTTATAACTGATAAAATTACAAACTGCATAAATAAAAAACTGAATGATTATGATAATATGCACATGAAACTGTTTACCAATAAACTATACTATTTTCTGTAAACTAAAAATGAAAGAACGGATTCATGGTTAAAATAATTCATTTGTTATCACACTAAACCTGTAACTAAAAAATGGAATATCTTTACCAATTGGGCCTCTGTTTACTATTCTTTGTTTAAGCGGCATAACTTTTTTATTTGATCCCTGTTGTATTTAATTCATTTAGTCTTTAACCATGAACTAAAGGAATTAAATATGAATTGAATTGGAACAATAAACCAAAATATTTTGATTTTTTTGTGAGTGATCTTTAGCTTTGCTGTTTAAGACATTTACACTTTGAACAACACGATTCCATAATTTCACTTGTTGTCATTGCACGTGCTTTCCAGTAAGTGTCGGCGTATCAGTTTTATCCTTAACTAGTGTAAAAGCCCGTCATAAGACGGGAATTAAATTCAAAAGCACCAATATCTAACGGCAATTTTACTTATTCAAAAGTATTTTAAAAAACCACTGTGCATCACCACAGTACACGAACATAGAAGCAGCGAGGATCACAGTGTGTTTATACGGGATCACACATTCTATAAATATTTTTTGTGCATACCGTTATTTGCGGATTCTTCTGTGGTAAGTGTTACTATTTTCGGGACAGTACATATAAGGGAAACAATACAATTAATGTCTAACTTTATTTTATTAATTCAGGCAATCAATTTATAACTGATAAAATTACAAACTGCATAAATAAAAAACTGAATGATTATGATAATATGCACATGAAACTGTTTACCAATAAACTATACTATTTTCTGTAAACTAAAAATGAAAGAATGGATTCATAGTTAAAATAATTCATTTGTTATCACACTAAACCTGTAACTAAAAAATGGAATATCTTTACCAATTGGGCCTCTGTTTACTATTCTTTGTTTAAGCGGCATAACTTTTTTATTTGATCCCTGTTGTATTTAATTCATTTAGTCTTTAACCATGAACTAAAGGAATTAAATATGAATTGAATTGGAACAATAAACCAAAATATTTTGATTACCGGTATCTGAAAATTTCAATATAAAAGCATTATTCTAATTGATTAAAAAAAAAAAAAAAACCACTTTAAAAAATCCGGCCCAAAATAAAAGTTTATGTTCATCTTCAAAACCCAGAAATTATTTTAATAAAATTATTGTTATCTTTGGTAAAACAGAACCTCTAAACTCCAGAGAGACAAATGATAACAACATGATTCGTTTATGTAGCCGTGATCATGAACTTATCAGACACAGTGTAATTTTAAAAAAAAATAGATTTTGAGGGAAAATAGTGCATATTAAATGCATGGAAATTTGGTATTTATGTTTCCCATTTATCTGTCTCCATTTTTTTCTATGTACTTCAACATCAGGTACCATCTTCACATCGAAGGTTGGCTGCAATGTATCTCCAATGTCTTGTCACTCTTGATGGTGCACTGATAGGATCTTTCCTGTCCATCTCTTGATATCTTCCCACTTATAGCGCTGTCTTCCTCTTGCACATTTGCCTTCCTCTTGCACGTTTGCCTTCCTCTTGCACGTTTGCCTTCAGCTCTGCCTTCTATTATGGTCTTCATTAAGTGCTATGTCTTTTTACATGGCCAAAATATTTTAGCTGTCTATTTTTGATTTCCTTCATTAATTCTGTGGTAATCTCCAAAAGAATGTTGCCAATCATTCCACACAGAATATTCATTTGGAATGATTTCCCTTTAGCAGTGTTTCGGGGACTCACACTGTGTGAGGTGCAAAACGCAGAGAGAGTAAACTAAATTTTTCTTTAAAGGGAGGGGGGAGGAAGGTGTGGGCTGGGGTGTTAAAGCTTGAGGCTTTTTGTTTTTTGTTTAACTGGCTTTTATTTGTCATAATTAATTTTTTATAAGTACCTCCCTCGACAGACTGACGAAATATTAAATGACAGACTTAACTAATGGACTGATTCATGTAATGACTGACGGACTGGGTGACTGACTTATGTACTCCTGAAGATTGGCTGATTAACTGATTGACGGACAACTGATATACTGCTGATTTGACAGAGTGACTTATGAACTGATATATGAACGTACAGATTGATTTATTGGTGGACTGATTGAGTGATGGACTATCTGACTGACAGACCAAAGTATTGACTGATAGAATGACTGATGAACTGATGGGCTGACTGACACATAAACTGATGGACTGGCTGATGGACTGAATGACTAACTGACAGAGTGATTATCAGACTAACTGATAGATTAATATACAGTCATTAATTGTTTTAACATCTCTCCCTTGTCCATAGTCAGTGTCTAGAAGCTGTTATGTTAGCAATGATAAGAACATTAGCTCCACTCAAGTTCCTGAGCACTGAAGGCTTATATAAATGCTTCTTTTCGCGTTACGATACACATTATCATATTTGTCATTTTCTCAATGTTAATGTCCAGTCCATATTCATGACTTGTGCTGTTTACTTGCTTCACAAACTCTTGCAATTCCTGTGCACTGTCAGCTAACAAAAATGTATCATCCGCATTTCTATGTACGTCTCTGTATAATTGTATGTGTATGCGTGCCAGTTATATATATATCTCAACTGGTGTGTCAAGTGTTGATCTAACTATCTGTGTGCCCTGTTTTTGTAAGATTGTTATTAACAGTTCCTTTTAACTAAATTAAAATCAATGCACTGTTGATGTAGCTCATTCAAGAATTCTACAACAAGACCTACTATGAACGACGTGGAGGATCATGGGCTGACTTAGTGAGGTACAATATGTATCTCCAGGACACTAACATCACAGATGATGAGGCTATTCACAAGTACAATGTGAACACGAGTCTGGATGTATCCAATGACATCCCCATTGGGTGAGGCCATGTGTGATGCCAAGTCTTTTCTCAATAGGAAAGTAAAATTGTTCATTCTGTTTGTTTTTAATTTGGTTTCTTTTTATTTTGATAATAAAGTCTATTCACACACTGAGATACATCGTGCTTCCCCTGCACAGGTGGCTGGAGATTGAAGGAAATAATATGGAGCATATTCTTTAAAAAGAATTGTTTCCTATGATCCCAGACTTTTTGGACACCCTATAGTAAAGGGAGGAATAGAAATATAAAAAAGCAAGTTAAAGATGTCGTGAATGAGAAGCATTTTTCATCATCTTCCATCATTATTTTCCATTTTGCTTATGAAGCACATAGATCCACTACTACAATGGCTCCCCATACAAGAAGCCTGCATCAAAGTATTCATATGATCTTCCAGTGGTGGTTTCTGTAGCATGACAGGCTGCCTAAGGTCAACCTATTTTAGTCACTACTTACGATTTGCCTGAGGGAGCACTAGTCCTATTCTTTCTTCCTGTCCTCAGATACCCCGAGGAACTCCACGGGGGTAAGGAGCATTGAGTTATGTAAAAGTGAATGTATAAGAATTAGGGAAGGGAGTGCTTGGGAGAGTTGAAGAATAACAGAAAATTGAGAACAGCAGTGTTGGCGACAGGTGACCTATGTAAAGAAAAGATGTTAAAAACATGAAAAATTAATGAAATTGAAAATAATTTTGTTGGTTATTTGTTACATATTACTCTTAAGATAGACCCTGATGCCATCACAAGAACAGCTATGCTATGGACCCCTGAAGAAAAGCGAAAGAGAGCCCGACCAAAAACAACTTGGTGGAGAATTGTGGAGGCCAAGATACGAGGGGCGTTCAGAAAGTAATGCACCACATCGTTTTTCTCAGCTAATAATGAAGATAGAAGCATGACATTTTGCACAATTCAAATATGGCATGTGCCAATTGTGTGCACCAAATTGCACCGCAACCGGCCAAATAATACGGCTGCCCTAAACCGTTGAAATGGAGCGTGTTAGCAACTTGCGTTATAAACAGCGAATTGTGATAGAATTTCTCGTTGCAGAGAAGGAAATTGTTGTGAATATTCACAAGCGTCTATGTGATGTGTATGGAAGTTTTGCAGTCGACATGAGTACAGTCAGTCGCTGGGTTCAGAGAATCAAAGAATCAGGAAGTGGAGATATGGAGCTGCTTGATCGGCCGCGCTGTGAACGTCCTGCTACAGCCACCAATGCAGAAATGTTGAATTGCGCTGAGGGCATTATTCTTACTGATAGGCGAATCACTACTCAACAATTGGCCTTACAGCTGTCAGTCAGCATTGGTAGTGCAAATGCAGTTATAAAAACTCTTCAATTTTCTAAGGTTTGCGCAAGATGGGTTCCTCGAAGTCTCACAAATGACCACCGATTGCAAAGGAAAGCAATTTCTTCTGAATTGTTGGAGCGTTTCAATGCTGATGGAGAGAACTTTTTGGCTAAGATCGTTACAGGTGACGAAACCTGGGCACATCATTTTGAACCTGAGACAAAAAGACAGTCAATAGAGTGGCATCATCAGCAATCACCAAGAAGAAAGAAATTCAAGACAATTCCTTCAGCTGGAAAGGTCATAATCACTGTCTTTTGGGACATTGTAGGTGTGATTCTTGTGGACGTTATGCCAAGAGGAGAGACAATCAATTCGCAAGCTTACATTAAGACATTGAAAAAACTCAATCAACGTTTTCGCAGAGTTCGGCCACACAAGAATCTAGCAGACCTGCTTCTCCTTCACGACAATGCGCGACCTCACACAAGTCTGGCAACACGGGAAGCACTCACCAAATTGGGTTGGGCTGTACTACCCCATCCACCCTATAGTCCCGATTTGGCACCCTCTGGTTTTCATCTATTTGGTCCACTTAAAGATGCACTCCGTGGGACAAGGTTTGAAGATGATAAAGAAGTGATTCATGCAGCGAAGAAATGGCTACATGATCAAGGCAAAATCTGGTACGGGCTAGGAATACATGCACTTGTTTCGCGCTGGCATAAAGCCGTAAGAGTTGATGGGGATTATGTTGAAAAATACTGATGTTTACAGGACATATCTATGTATATTATGTATAAATTTCATGCTTTTTGAATAAACAACTCATGAGAAAAACGATGTGGTGCATTACTTTCTGAACGCCCCTCGTACAAAGAATGAACCAGAGCTGGGGCACTGCATGAAGGATGGCCACTGACTGAGCAAAGTGAAAGCATTTTGTTGCTGCCCTACAAGACGCCACCTGGCATGATGGCCACTGACTGCCTTGACAGTCGGCGGCTAAGGATCAAAGAAGAAGAAGAAGACTCTTTGACAAAGAAATAATAGAACTACTGTACCTTCTGGCACGTCGTACAAGGTGACTAATATAAAGTTGTGGATGGTGCTGGCAACATCATATAAATCTTAATTGTCACAGAAACCACCTCTGTGAGAGTAGGTAAATGCTTTGTGCAGGTTTCCTGCAGTGGTGGTTTTATGCTCCTTAAGGAGCGTAAAGGAAAATGATGATGATATTACTCTTACCCTATTGGTAGAGACGATGTGCCTTAGTATCCATGAAATCAGTGATGGTGGTGATGTATCTAGTTAGAGGGTTCTTTTTAAATTGGACCCATGCAAATGAGTAGGAACTAGATTTAGACAATGCAGGGCCAGATTATCCATTAGGCTGAGTAGGCTGAAGTCTAGGGGTCAGTAGATCTTGGGGGCCCTTGCATAAGATAACAAAAATGTTTAATGCATAGATTTTTGTACAAAAAAGAAAAAGTTAACACTTTTCAATTGCATAGATAACATTCTAAACATACCAGTCTATCAGTAATAATAATGTTCTAAACATACCAGTCTATTAGTAATACTAGTGTATACCATCATCATGCTAAGGGTTTTGAAAAAAATATTAAAATTATTACCTATTAGGTGAAGGGGATGGCACACGGTGGTTTAATTAAGAGTCTGTCTAAGTAACGAGACGACACCAATTTGTAGGAAAGTCTGAGAGGATAGATTAAGATGAGAATTAAAGTGACTGTAAAGGATGAGACTTATAGCTTCAAGGGTGAGAACCTAGATTGACTCTCCCTCGCCACCTGTGACTTGTTTTATAAGCTACTGTCTCACCACCTCTCGCTCAGCCTAGGTAAGGTATGCGCTAATTTCTAACCACAGACACAACTGTACAGTTAAAGAATACAGGTACAGTATTCTTCTTCTTCTTTGATCCTTAGCCGCCGACCGTCAAAGCAGTCAGTGGCCATCACGCCTGGTGGCGTCATGTAGGGCAACAACAAATTGATTCCACTTTGCTCAGTCGGTGGCCATCCTTCATACAGTGCCCCAGCTCTGGTTCATTCTTTGCATCTCAGCCTCCACAGTCCTCTGCCAAGTTGTTTTTGGTCGGCCTCTCTTTCGTTTTCCTTCAGAGGTCCATAGCATAGCTGTTCTTGTGATGGCATCAGGGTCTCTTCTGAGGACATGGCCAACCCAGCTCCAGCGTCTGCCAGCTATGATGGTGTGCATGTCCTCTTGCTTGCTCCGAGTAAGCAGATCTTGGTTGGTGAAGGTATTCAGCCAAAAGATTCCATGAATTTTTCTTAGGCATGTTGTGTGAAAAGATGACAATTTCGACATTTCCTTCTCTGTAACTCTCCAGCATTCCGCACCATAGAGAAGCACAGAAAGCACACAGCTCTGATATAATCTTGATTTTGTTCATGTGCTGTACTGAGAGGACTTCCAGATGTTGTTTGGACTAAAAAAGGCTGTTCTTGCTTTGTTCATTCTGTTGTTGATGTCTTTGCTTGCTCCGCCATCTGGTGTTACTATGCATCCTAGGTGTGTGAAGGTGTCTGTCTGTTCCAGTTGCTGATTCCTTACTGATATGGGCTCAGGGTTGCTCACATTGATCGTCATGACCTCTGACTTCTTTAGATTGATGTTCAAGCCCACCTGCTAGCTATGCTTATAAAGTCTATCCGTTTTTTCCTGTATGTGTTGATGTGAATGTGCTAGTAGTGCAGTGTCATCTGCATATTCCAGATCTTCTAACATAAAAAATGTCCATCTTATTCCTCTTGGACTGCCCTCTGTTGTCTGGCGCATCACCCAGTCTATGACTGTTAAAAATAGAGTGGTTGATAAGGGGCATCCCTGTCGTACTCCTGTCTTTTCCTCAAAGGTTAGGTTGCTCTGCCCAATGTTACACGTAAAGTTGGCATAGAGGCTTTTTATGATTGAAAAAAACGGATAGACTTAATAAGTTTTAAGTTTATATATATATATATATATATATATGCATATATATATGCCTCTGGCTGTAGATCTAGCTCTGATGATGGCACCCTATTCTTCACACGACGATTTAACCAGCTACTGCTTTATTTTGGCAGTATGTAAACAATACCAGGCAAAGTAGCCTGTTCTGTATTGGGCCATACAAGCTAAGCTCTCTAATTCCTAGGCAATTCCACGCTGAGGTATATGTTTCCTCACGTCATGAGAACTTCTAATGCCTCTTCGTATTGCAGACGTAACTAGAGCGTCAGTTACTATGCACATACCCTAGTTCTCTTCAATTATGATGTTGTCTCTTGCCTCCCTATCTGAGAAGGCAAAGTCGGTTGCAGGCTTAGGGTTACCTACCCTCCGCCGTGAATTGCTGTAAGACAAAATAACAACTATTTTACACCAGTTAAAAAAAATACATAATTCTAAACACATTAACAACCAAGATTTACTTCAACCCCGTTTCCCATACCATAATAAAACTTCCCTAAATACAAGCTCCCATCTCTAAGTATTATTTCTGCCCTCGGGTCAGACTTAACGCTCACTCCTTCTCCTCCCCTGCACTATTCTTATATTAAAGACAGCCCATGGAAGGTTATCAAAATAGAACAACTTATTAACACACAAATGCCTACACCACATATCAGAATATTAAACACTCTTCACCCCTTTTCCTTCTGAATTACATTGACAAATAGCACAACTTATTAACACGCAAATCCTACACCTTATATCAGAATATTAAACACTCTTCACCCCTTCTCCTTCTGAATTACATTAATTATACCTGTTTCTTAGGCACCCACAAAAAACCCGCGTACTTACACTTCTATTTATCATAATCAACTGTGGTTACTCTGAACTCGTTATAACGTTACACAGTGCTCTCGTCTACTCTAAGTCCCTATTCTCAACCGTTAATATCTCAAACCTGCGCCACGAAATCATAGAACTCGCTTGCTAGACATAGTATAATTACAACAAAACTTACACTACACGGACTCTAGCTTTGTAGAAGTTGGCAGTGGATGGCAACTACTGACTAACAATAAAATTAAATCCCAGAAGAAAGCTTACTCTTACTTGCTAACTCTATTAGCTAAAATTCTTACACCACTTATTAAGTTTATGAACATACCCAGACTTTCAGAATATCCACGAACCTGGCAGACTGAACTGACGCTATTCACGGCATTAAAATTCTTGGACTTGAGAGCACTAACTAATACTTAAAGGGGTCAAAGAAAATACTCCCCTCGAAGCTCGCTGAAAAATGTCGTAATATTACCAAACTATCCTGACCGCCTATCAACAAGAGTGACTCACTAGCCCGCTTTACAACACGGGTAGGGGTTTTCTCCCATCTCCAACTGAGAAGGGTTGGTGTTGGTGGTATGAGTCATCCTACCGCCATACAGAATAACCCAAAATTAAAAGAAATATGAACTAGGTCGCATTAGAATAAAAAAAAAAGAACCAAAATTAAGAAATGGGGCGAGTTAAAAATAAAAATTAACAGTAACTCATCATAGGGGGGCCCAAACACCAAAAAGCCTAGAGGCCCTTCTTGGCTTAATCTGACCCTGAGACAATGCCAAGTCTTTCATACTGGACAGTGCACATGAGACTGACAAACTGAGAGTGCAAACAACTGAATTTACAAATTGACAGATCTTGATGGAGTGTAGTCCTCATGATAAGAAATAATTTTTTATTTTAATGATAAAGGGTAATTTGTGTAATGCATCTTCAGCATGTGACCTAACTAACGGGTATCGATGAAGAACATATTTTCTTTATGTCTGTCCATCAGTACTATTTTGTTATTTTTTACTAGATGTTGTGTGTCTATGTGTTTAAGGATTATATATATATATATATGTTGTACATTCTGTTGTATGTGACATGTGTCTATGTGTTTAAGTATTATATATATATATATATATATAAATATATATATGTGTGTGTGTGTGTTGTATGTGACAAGTGTCTATGTGTTTAAGTATTATATACCAGGGTTCGTAGCGACCTGGAAAAGGCTGGAAAACGAAAAAAAAAATTCCAGGCCTTGAAAGGCTGGAAAAATGGCTAAAAGCCTTGAATTTCCCGCATCGGACCTGGAAAAAAAATACGAATCGAAAGTTGGATGCTTGGTGTCCATTTTTCGGTTATTGGTGGTATTTTTCGTTAAACTTCAGTTACCGTAGAATTTTTACTTCCCTTTGCGCACTAAATCCATTTCCAGACGTTTTCGGCGGTTTGCGTTAATGACGTGAACGCACAAATGTATTTTTAGCGCTGGCGTCTGCTATTCGAATCAAGCATCGCCACCTTTGAAATTATTATTTAGAAAACATGCCTGGTTGTCACTTTCAGTATAAATGGCTAGAAATGCCAAGTTATAAAACATGGATAGCACCTGGAAAAACTGCAAATTATGCAAATTGCACCATGTGTAAAAAAGAAATATATTTGACCTGCATGGGAGAAAGTGCAGTAAAGTCGCATGCTACTGCAAAAAAACACTAAGAACTTGTCTCTGCGCATTCAAGTTGTATTAAATCGTTCATTTCAACTGTGGTAAGTAATAAATTCATTTATCTCATTTATAAAACATTTAAATGTCCAGTTTATAGATAGGCCTACTGTACTTGCGTCTGTAATTTACAATGTATTTACAGTTTTATTTTTAACCATGGCCAGAATTATAGGTGTTGGTTTACAACTGCTTACGGGAACAAGATTGTCAGGAATAGAAATTGATGGCGATTATATAGCCTACCCTATTATCATACCCATGTCCCACTGTTAATTTCACCACATGCTTTGGAAATAAATATATTTTGAATGCCTTTTGTTTTATTATTTATGATGAAGAGACATATCCCGTTCAACCTCTAAAGGGTTATAATTAGGATAGGCATACATGTTTTCAATTCCAGTTATATAAATGTTATTTTAAAAAATAAAAAACAATTTAAAAAAAAATCTAAACAAACAAATGAAATAAAACAAAACAACCCCCCCCACCCCCCCCCCCCCCCCCCCCCCCCCCCCCCCCCCCCCAAAAAAAAAAAAAGTAAAGATCGGGGGGTGTAAAGGCCTGTGTTTCCAGTTAGATATTTAATAGATTTTCACTTATCATAAGTATTATAAGAATACTATCATACCTTCACCCTCCCAATTACTATATATTAGCTTTTGTTCTAGTTAAATGTTGTTTGACTATATTATGTATGCGTTAAGAACTTTGACTTGGTAAATATACATATCTTAGGCCTACTCATAAGTTATTTGTGTGTTCCATTTTTTTTTTTTTAAACAGAAAAGAACACAACCCCAAGGAGCAGTTTTACCCTCAGAAACATCAAAACCATCTAACACTACCCCCTCGGACATGTCAAAAACGTCTAACACTACCAGAAGACCTACAGATGTGACATCATTTGTGACCAAGGAAGAAACTCTTAGAGCTGAGATTATTTGGACTCTGTTTTCAGTCAAAAGTCACCATAGTTTTAATTCAAATACAGGAATTAATAAAAATTTTCAGAAAGTGTTTCCTGGTAGCTCTATTGCCAGACAGTTTGGTCTGTCTGAAAGGAAAACTTTTTGCCTGGCCTCTTTTGGACTGGCTCCATATTTCATCTCACTTCTTGAGAGCCAGCTTAGCAAGAACAGTTACATTGTTCTGTTTGATGAAAGCATGAACAAATCAATGCAGCGAAAGCAAATGGATTTCCATGTTCGTTTCTGGGATGTAAATGTGATAGAAACACATTATCTTACATGCATGCTCATCATTTAATTTAGGACATTTGCTCCAACTGTCCATGGATGGACCTAATGTAAATTGTGCTTTTCTTGACAAAATTAATGTGCTACTGAACCAGAACTATGGCATAGAACTACTGAATGTTGGAAGCTGTGGGCTGCACAAAGTTCATGGTGCCACAACTGAATATATGTCCATTGATTTTTTTCAAACTTTTTTTTCCCTGACACTGCTATAGATCTGACCACTGACGAAGTGAATAGGTACGGAGAAAATCACCTCGCTCTGCACACAGGCAGGAATATATTTCAAGCACTAACTGCCACAAAGTGGGGATTCAAACTATCTGCTCTCACTGATGATAAAACATAATACTGCATGAAATTGAAAATTGATACTGGTAAGGAAAATTATGAAGGTTGTGTTGGGGCAACTTTCAGGGTTGTGAAAGATCTTGATGGATAGGCAACAAGGGACATATTCTCTTGTATGGTAGTTTTTAATTCAGCCTACAGCTTTATTTCAAGACCTGAAAGAAATTCAGATTGGTGCAATTGAAACAGTAGCTGAAAATAGGAAGCATTTTCCTGAAGCACTGAAGAAAAAGCAACTCAAATTGAATAAGGCAAATCATCCTGTGTTTTGTGCGACAGAAGATAAGGCATGCCGACAGTCACCTGGCATGATATGAAAAGATTTAACCTTATAACTACTGTTCACTCCAATGATAATATAAACAAGACAATTAGAAAGACACATTCTTTAGGGCAGATCAATTCAGGAGCCAGTGCTCGCAGAAAAATACAGCAAAAGTATGGGAGATGTCGACCTCTTCGGCCAACTAGGTGCAAGCTATCTCTACCCACACAGATCCTATTTTTATATCATTTCTTAGTTGAAACTGCCCTGGTCAATGGGCACATAACCTACAACACTGCCAACTCTACAAAAAAAGATCAAAGCAAAGATCAGGATGTCAGTCTGACTTATTGAACCTGCTATTCTTAGACGCAATGTGACACCTTCAAAACCACATTCACAACAACATGACTTACTGAGCACCACTTCATTGATAAATATGAAAGGGCAAGGTACAAACCAGACTGTAGCATGTGTAAGGCTGCAGGGAACAGAAGCCAGACTTGGATGTACTGCCCAGATTGCAATGTACCTCTATGCCTGATACTCTGCTTCAAGTTATACCACACAGTTGACGATTATCAACGATCCAGACAAAGACTCTTGCAGAGGCATATTGCTACAGCTTCAACCCCAGTTAATCAAGGAAGCAGCTCAGACTCCAACTAGAGGGACTTAACTATTCAAACAATCATTGTCAGATGTCACAGAAGCAGAATACATTCAAAAAAGACAAACACGAAAATTAAAAATTTTTTGCATTTTATTCACAATTTTTGTTAGCCTTTTATGTTGAAATACGTGGTTAATAGTTAAATCAGCACATCAATCAAGCTTATTTTATTCATTGCCATCCATGTCCCTAACATTTTATTGCACTGACATTGAACAAATTCACTATAAAATGGAAAAAGATCATGGTTTTAAAACATCTTCTGAAATTTCTATAAATAGCGCTCAAATTTAAGGCGATCACCATGATCATGTGACCAATTTGCATAAAATATATTTTTTCGGATGTGGCAACCATTCATAATGTTGCTCTGAAAATTTCAAAGGCCTATGTCTGTTTTTCAATTTTTTATGAATTAAAAAAAAAAAAACCAGTTATTTTTAAAGAAGTCTGCAAACACCCTTGGTAGTGGAATACAGTAATGCTCCGGATTGCTGGTCAGCAAAGTGATAATATTATCTGAGAAAATTAGATAAGGAAAATATTAGTTTCCCCCATCCTTGAAAATCATGTGCTTGGACCTGGAAAAGGCTGGAAAAACCCTGGAAAATGCTTGAAGAAATTTGCTATTAACCCTGATATACATAAGTTGTATATTCTCTTGCCTGTGACAATTGTCATTGTGTTCAAGTATTATATACATAAGTTGTATATTCTCTTTTCTATAACCAGGGCCAATCAGACCAAACGGCATCACCCAAAGATGTTTGGGGCACATCCAGAGCTCCTGATGAAGGACTGGGAGATCAAAATGTTGTGGTCAACTACAGTGGCCACATTTGTCCTGTTCGGCATGATCGGAGCTTTCATATCTGCTAAGGTAGCCGACTACTTTGGCAGGTATTTAAATTTCATGCACGTTTTGATTCCTTGACTACCAATGTTTGTTTGATATTCCTATATTACTGTCGAAGTGAAGCGTCCTTTATTGAACAATGAAAAATTCCTATCAGCTTTACTTAAATATACGGAAAGGGTGTGCATTGCATTGTGAAAGCTGAACTGAACACCTATTATGAAAGTATGATTTTCGTGGAGCTTTGTTCAGTGTGTTCGAAAAATTCATAGAATTGTTTTCTTTTTAATGGTGCATTGACCATATTGTTATTGTTAATCAGAATCGACCTCACTGCACTCATGGCAAACCCATAGGTGTTCAGTCTCTCTCAGTAAATATTGAAGAGTATGAATGCTAATTGTACCTGTAGCACACTGGTTGTACATATGACGGAGCATTAGTCCTCCTTGAATTCTAAAGGTACCGGGTTCGATTCCAGTAGAGGGAATATAATTTATGGAAATTTTTGTTCAGAATCAGTGGTCCTAATAATGTCATACTCTCTTTCCCCCCCCCCCCCCCCAGATGATTAGCTTTCTCAGATAAGGGCAACAAAATAGTGAGGAGGTCCTGTGTACAAGTTGCGCATGTTAAAAATCCCACAGCAGTTTGAAATAAAAAAGAGTAGGCTATAATGCCTTTGCTCTGTCAAAAAGGGTGCACTGTATAATTTAATGTTCTGATAACACTAGTCAACAACCAAAATGTACCAGAAATGAAAATAGCTGATCTTAACTAATTTTGGTGTGCTGAAAACGAAAATGACATTAAAAAATGTTGATTGGCTCTAGTTTTCAAGATATATGCTACTAGTTTATTTAATTACGGTCAATTTATATATATGACGCAACTGTTGTGGGCGATTGCATAATTTTTTCTAATGACCAATAAAAATGTAACTAGAAGTTGATGATGCAATCCTACCTATGATTACATCACCTTTGTGTATAAATATCTTATCTCTGATAAAATTGTGCCATTAGTTAGTGCATTTGTCCTTATCAAAAGTATCGTAGTTAGAAATGCCTAGGACATGTGTGAACAGTGCTAATAATTTCTGTTATATATGTGGTGGGGTGACATTTCTATCACAAAAACGAAATATAACTCAAGTGATTAAGAAGGCATACAGTTTGTATTTTGGCTGCAGAATAGGAGATCAAGATAAGAGCTGGGCGCCACACATATGCTGCAATACATGTGCAGCACATCTTAAACTGTGGTTGACTGGCAAAAGGCAAGCTATGCCTTTTGCAGTCCCAATGATTTAGAGAGAGCCCACTGATCATCTCAACAACTGTTACTTTTGCATGGTCCCTCCAACTGGGAAAAGCATATCAAAGAAGAAAAAAAAATGGACTCTGGAATATCCAAATATCCCCTCTGCAATACGTCCGGTACCACATGGCGATGACCTACCAGTTCCCAAAGTGCCAGAATCATTTTCAGCTGCTTCCACTGATGAAGAAGAGGATATTGGTGGTCCTGAACCATCAACCTCTAGCGACCAAGATTTTGAGCAAACTACATCCACTAAACCACACTTAATAACCCAAGGTGAACTGAATGATCTTGTAATAGATCTGAATTTACCGAAGAACAAGGCGGAGCTTTTGGGTTCCAGATTGCAACAGTGGAATCTCCTGGCAGAAGATGTTACAATTTCTGTGTATAAGAACCGCCAGAAGCCGCTTATTACATTCTTTTTCAAAGAGGGTGACCTTTCTGCGTGCCACAACATTTCTGGTTTAATGGCAGCCCTCAAAATCAATTACATACCGGAAGAATGGAGGCTTTTCATTGATTCATCCAAGACGAGTCTTAAAGCTGTTTTGTTGAATAATGGTAATGTGTTACCGTCAATTCCAGTTGGTCACGCAGTTCATATGAAAGAAACTTATGAAAACATTAAGCAGCTTTCGAAGTGTATAAACTACGATCATCATCATTAGTCACTTTGCGGTGACTTAAAAGTGGTCGCTCTTTTGCTTGGACTACAGGGTGGATACACCAAGTACTGTTGCTTTCTCTGTGAGTGGGATAGCCGTGCACGAAGTGACCATTACATCAGAAGACATTGGCCAATCAGGCCGTCATTGCAGCCTGGCAGTAAGAACGTTGAGAACCCAGCACTTGTCGACACCAGCAAGATTTTGTTGCCACCCTTGCACATTAAGCTGGGTTTAATGAAAAAACTGTGTCAAGGCAATGGAGAAAACAGATGAGGCTTTCAAATACCTCATCAGAACATTTCCAAGACTGAGTGAAGCTAAAATAAGAGAGGGAGTATTTGTTGGTCCGCAAATTTGAAAACTTCTTCATGATGACGAGTTTCTTTGCGTGTTGCATGGCAAGGAAAAAGCAGCATGGCTAGCATTTAAGTCAGTGGTGGACAATTTTCTTGGAAACATTAGATCTGATAATTACAATGAAATTGTAGAAAATCTCCTTCTGAAGTATAAGAGTCTTGGCTGCAACATGTCTTTGAAA
Organism: Oreohelix idahoensis; assembly: GCA_024509875.1. Classification (NCBI taxonomy): domain Eukaryota; kingdom Metazoa; phylum Mollusca; class Gastropoda; order Stylommatophora; family Oreohelicidae; genus Oreohelix; species Oreohelix idahoensis. The sequence goes on from JAMPIV010002043.1 coordinate 230,706, forward strand.
ATTCATTTTCTGGATTCTCATCTGGATTTCTTTACGTCAAACTGTGGAGAGGTCAGTGATGAGCATGGTGAACGATTTCCCCAGGACATTGCTGCTATGGAGACAAGGTATCAAGGCAATTGGAGCCCTTCAATGCTTGCTGATTACTGTTGGACTGTGACAAGAGACACCTCATCGATTGACTACAAGAAGCAAGCAAAGAGAGCTGTAACAGCGACTGAACAATGACGGAATGGGTTCAAATGTGCCTTTTTAAAACATGATATGTGAACTTTAAATAATGTTTTTATTTTTTCTATCATTTTATGTTGAAATATCAATTAATTGAGTATGTAACCACAACTTTTATAATGCTAAAGTAGAAAGACTAGCTGTTCACCCCAGAGAATTAAACAAGCATACATTATTTGTATTACTGTAATGTAAATTCATCATTAAAAAAAAAACCAGAGCCAATTGGTGAATTTCATTATGATATTTGAAATCAGCATGTCAAAATCAATAAGAAATGGTATATTTAATTTCTGGTACAAATAACTTTTGAAAATTTGTTGACTAGTGTAATCAAACTCTAGGGACAGAGGAGAAAGATAGAGGGCTTAGAACTATTTGGATAATAAAAACCAAGAAAGATGTGTTAGACCAGTGGTTCCCAAATGGTGTGGTGTGCCACACTGGTGTGGCATGAGAGGGTGGCTGGAAGATTCAAAGGATTTGGAGAGATTTTCAAAACATTCAAATGCCATAAATAAATATGAAGGTCATTTTCTTATTTATTTTGTTCCATGTGATTTAATATGGGAAATATATGTAAAGAATTTTTCAGATTTTATTAAGTAATATAATGTATTTCATATTAAATAGATACAGCTCTCCATGACATATTGTTGTTAGCAGGGATTTTCGGCTGTGACAAATACCAAAGACCAGAAAAGTCTTTATGTTGTTGAGGAGATACGAGTTTGTTTGTCTCAAATAAGACCTAATATATATGAAATTTCTGGACAAAAAACAAGTTCACACCTCTCACTGAATTAGTATATTTTGTGAATGAATCAAGTTTGTATGTAGCTGTATTGTTTTATACTTTCTGGTTGTCTCATGATCAGTTTATAAAATAGTGCTCTAAGTAATGAATGAAGCACTGCTAGGAGTTGACATTTTGTTTCTGAAGTACACTTGTATGAGCAAATTTTCATTCCTAAATGTGGCTGCAAGAGTATGTTTGGGGTCATATTTTATTAAGAGGCGATTAATTAATTAAATAAATATAAATTGACATATACTTATTTATTAATCATAGGTAAATGAAATTGGTAATCTCCAAGTGAATAGTCTGTGCAGAACGATCGGCAACGTTTTTTTTTGGAGATTACCTGAAATGAAAATGTTGAATTACAAGGAGACATGGGTATTTTTTCATAGTGTCCTTATACTTGATGAGAGATATTACATCTCTTTTCAGCAACATATTTGTCAAATTGTGGGGTCATAATTGAAGTGGATATTTTCATAATGTCTTCCAAATGGTCGTCAGTAAGTTTGGAATGTTGTTTGTTTTTGTTCATGAGGGAAAATGTTTGCTCACATATGTATGTGCTTCCAAACATACAGAAAGTTTTCATTGTGGCTACAATCAAATTTTTGTATTTTCCACTGTCCATACTTTTATAGAAATTACACAGCCTGCTTTCTCTGTGCTTGTTTCCGATAAACAGCCGAACATTGTAGTTCAATTAAATCTCATCTGCAAATATATATGCACTTCTTCTGTATTCACATTAATGGCATCTTTAATGAGCTTCAACTTGAAATCTTCAGCTTTAGATAAAGTAAGTCTTCTGATAACCTCTTCAATCAAAATAACAATTTCCTTTCCATACTTTTCACCTAACTCAGTATATCTCTGGTAAGGGATATGTTTCTCCTTTAGATAGCTGACTTCTGGAAAGGTTCAATTTCATTTTAAAAGCCTTGACTGCTACACACGTTTAAAATATAAGTTGATTTTCCCTTAAATTGAATGTTGAGATCATTCAAATGTGCTGTTATATCACTCAGGAAAAAAGTCTCAAATTCAGGTTTTATTTTCATGTTCTGGAAAATATTTTTCAATCAGTTTGTAGGAATGTTGCCACCTCCTCCTTAAAAGCAACAAAACAGTGAAGCTCTCTTTCTCTGCTCAGCCACCTTACTTCAGTATGGTACAGTAAGTTGCTGTACTTGGCGTCTACCTGTTCACGAATGCTTTGAAATTATCTATGTTGATTCCTCTAGAACGGATATAATTCACGATGGAAACTGTCACTGACATTACTTGCTCAAATTTTAAAACTTTACTACACATAACCTGCTGATGTATAAAGCAAGTAATGCTTGACTATTGGCCTATCAATAAATTGTTCAAGAAGAGTTAACTGCTACAACATTTTTTCCACACAAAGCTGGAGCACCATCAGTACAAATGGCCACCAAGATATCCAGTCCCAACTTATCCTTTCACACATCTTAACACTTCATCATATATTTATTTTCCAGTTAAGGGACCTGTCATAGAGCACACACTAACAAGTTCTTCAGTATTGGAAAGTTCTTATCAATACCTCTTATAAAAATAAGAAGCTGGGCAGTGTCTTTTTTTTTTTTTTTTTTTCCTTAACCAGCGGCACTTGGGCTTTCAGCCCTTCGGCCCAATGACATGTCATTGCAAGGCTGGGGAACCTGAGGACTTTCTTTCCAATCCGGTCAGGAGCTTCGCTCCTTCCCATCCACAGAGGGTTTATCACAGGAGCTGTTCAGGTTATTCAGTCAAATTTCTGGCCGTAAACATTTCTTCAAACGCTGTCGCCCGGGTTTGAACCATGAACACCTGGTCGCCAGTACAACGCCGAAGCCATTACACCAGCGCGGCTCCCGGCAGTGTCTTTTAAATCGGTACTGTCATCTATAGCTAAAGAATAGCACAGTGCACTCAGTCACTGCTTTAACTGGTCACTAAGACTGGTAGAAATATCAAATATTCTTCTATTTTCTGGACATAATTCTGATACAGCAATCAACATACATTTTTTTTTAAAATTCATCTTCTGAGAAGCATTTTCCCGCTGCAGCAATTTCATTAAAAATTTGAATGCTAACTTTAGAAACCATCTCATTCTCAGTGTTAACTTTCTTGAAAATCTGTTCGCCACTAAGTTTTGCACTAAATATTTTTATTTTATTTGGGTCCGATTTAGCAATTTAGGATGTTTTGTTTGAAAGTGCTGCCAAAGATTGTATTCTTTTGGAACAGAAATATTTTGCACAAGGCACATTATTCTATCTTTGGAAATAATACATATGTATTTTTAGTCTCTGTCGCTCGCTGTCTTACTTTTACGCTTGTTGTGTCTTACACTCTCTACTGTTCAGTGCATCTCTGTCATGAACATGTTCAGAACTATTGATACTGAATACCAGTATTAAACTCTTTTTACGTTGCAAGCCTATGCAGCACAGTCAATTGCGTAATGATAATTTAATTATAGAACTACACAGGCTTTCACATAATTTTACTTTTAAATATAAAAACAAAAATTATACATTTTTTCCAACCCTGTCGTGAATGTCACGGTGAGACTCGGCAGGCCGCAAGCGGCCCACAATCCATATGTTGATCATGCCTTGTATATGGAATTATATTTCAATCTGTATTGCCTCAATTTTAATTTCAGAAAACGGGGTATGATTGTCATCACATTTCTGATGATCATTGCTGCTGTCTTGGGAGGTATTACCTTGGCATTAAAGTCACCTGAGTGCCTTATCTTGTCTCGAGCAGTTGTTGGCTTGCACTCAGGTAAGGAATGTTTCTGAACCGTTTTTTTAACTCAATTTGTTTATAATTTTTTTTTTTGTGTTCTCAGTTTTTTAATTTCCTTTCACCTGCCCCTGCAAACATCGTCGAAAGATGGTTGGTTGAGTCACAGTTTATGAAACACATGCTGCCATGTCACCCAACTCACAATCAGTGTCACAGAAAGATCGTATCAGACTTAATGGTCTTTTATGTTTGGACATACGCCCTAGTATAACCAACTAGGTTGAATGGGACACGCCTCGCCAAAGCGAGGCAAAATTTTATTTTTTTTTAAAAAGTGTCACAGAAGTCAGTCTGCCCATGCATGCACTTGTTCGTTTGCAGTTATCTTTTGTAATCCATCATGTACTCGTCTTCCCCATACGCTTTTTTTTTTTACCTTTAATATGGCACATCTATAATATGGCACATCTATAATATGACACCATCTACGGTGTCTACGCCACATCCTTGGCATTTCATGGAAAGGTAAAGTGACAAATGTCGAGGTATTGTCACGTGCTGGCCTTCAAAGCATGTATACACTGCTTAGACAATGCAGGCTTACACTGGCTTGGCCATGTCCGCTGCATGGAAGATGGTTGCTTCCCGAAAGATATCTTCTACAGACAACTGGCAGATAGCAAAAAAACAGTTGAGTGACCGCAGCTGAGATTCAAAGATGTGTGCAAGAGATGTGGACATAAATCCAGCAACCTGGGAGTATGAAGCTGCTGATCGCACCAAGTGGCTATGCTATCTGTGGCACCACCTCAGTTTGGGCAAAAAGAAGCTCACACAACAAGCAGAAGAGAGGCAGAAATGTCGAAAGGAACACCAGGAAAGTAAACAGCTGAGGGCTGTCACCTAAGGGGTGCATTCCTGTAGTCAGTTATGACTGAAGGGGCTAATATTGTTATTATTATTTTTAATATTATTATATGACACACCATATTATTTTTGAAAAAAAACTCGAAACAGAGTTAGGGTTAAGGTTACCGTTATCAACCACAGATATAAGATTAATAACCACTAAAGCTAATCATAACCCTAACCTTTACCATGTGTCGAGCTTTTCAAAAATAATTATTGACACAAAAAAGAAATAGAGCTAGTTATGAATCGTGAGTTGGGCTTATGCATGCACAGACCAGTTTAGGCAACTTATTGATTGTGAGTTGAGTGATATGGCAGCATGTATACAGTAAACTGTACTTCTCAAAAGCCAGATTTTCTGCTGTTCATTTTCTGTGATAGCAGCTGAATGGGCTTCATTCACTGAGATTACCAAACCCAGTCTACTTCTGTCGATAGGTAGAATCACAGAATAATAGACAGAAGCACACATGTCGGCCAACTGCTGTCGATACATCAGCCATGTCGCTTCCACTTATTAAGAACATATCCGCTACCTCCACACTGAACTGTAATCCTAACCCTGTTTCGAGCTTTGTTCCTACAAACATTGATCTATCTATAACCCTCACTCCCAAAGGAGCATAGGCCTTCAACAAACACTTGCCAAGTCCTCCTGTCACGTGCCATCATCTCAAGCTCTTTCCACGTTCTCCTTATCATTTTCATCTCTGTTTCCAGCTCTCTTCTCCATGTACTTCTTGGTCTACCTCTGCCTCTCTTGCCCTGGGGGTTCCAGAACAAGGACTGCCTTGTAATGCTATCAACAGGTTTCCTCAGTGTGTGTCGCCATCGTCTTCTCATCTCTTGTTCCACTGGCACATGTCTAGTTCTTGTCATCAGTTCCACGTTGGTAACTTGTCATACCATTTTAATCCCTCTATTCTATGCAAGCACCTATTTATGAAAGTCTGTAGCTTTTTGGTTGTTGTTTTTGTTGTTCTGCTGGTATCTCCTCCTTTTCCCAGACTTTACCAAGTAACTTAAATAACATCTCTGTAGCAGTGTCGATATCTGCTTTGATGGCCTCTGCTGGAATGCCATCAGGTCCAGACACTTTTCCATCTCTTAGAAGCTTTATGGCTTTCTTTATTTCTTCCTTCATTGGTCTTTCACCGTTAATTTGTAGCTCTTCTTCTGCTGGCTGGATATCCGGGGGGGTTTTGTTGAGAAGGTCTGTAGCAAAGTTTGATTTTGCTGGGGAGGTTATGATGGTATCCTAAAAGAATGAAATCCGTGTATGTATTAACCGTGTGAGGTCAAGCACATGTAGGCCCCTGACTCTATAAATGATGATGATGAATTATGTGCAGGGAACCTAACGCTACCTCCATAGATATCACACGGTCACTATTTTGGCTCTAGTGTCTGGTGTATGATGTACCTAGTGTCTAGGGGAGAAATGAAATGATGGTACACAACACAAAAACACTTTAAGTTTCTATGAGGAAGTGAATAAAACCTGTGGTTAAGTTTTTCTTTAAATTTGATAATTTTCTTTACAATTTATTTTGCCTGTCCAGTCATATCGTTTGGACAGGTCTTTGAAAATGAGGACAAGATAGTTTACATAAAAGATTAACTAAAATTGTGTGGACAATCTGCCCAAATAACTACAAAGTTAATATATGTCTTTCCTGTTGGAATGTTCACAGCTACACTTTCTTCTTCTAAGAGGGAGAGTCACTGTGTATGAGGGGCTGTATTATCATCATACCCCCATCGACTTCCTGAGTATGATTTGAAATACCAGTTTATTTAAAACGAAACTGTCAGATATACCCAGGTCCTTAACATATCACCTGGGGTTTCTTGTTGAAAGATAAGGTATTATGTAGTTGCAGAAATATCGATATCACATCACACGTCCAAGCTCCTGCTGTTACCTCTTGACAGCATACATGAAGTTATGGAGACTTCTTGGTGTTATCATCACTCCTCAGGTTTCATGTCACCAGCTGGCAACAGGAAACAAAACCTCTGCAACAAAAGGACACCCTGGCCTTTTATATCTGATCACTTTTGATATTATTTATTTCCCTACGGAGATATGGGGTCAGCCTCGCGTGCATTCCAGGTGCACTCACCCCTAGCTTTACATGACTCCCACCTTGCTGTGACCACACCTCAGGTCCCTATGGCAGATACGCCACTGTACATTTACATAGTTGTCCTCAATTATATAATGTGGGGTAACCACATTTCCTTTTATATATATATTCTCTTCTTTTTCTTTTTAAACATAAATGCTTCAGGCATGTTGAACAGTGTTCATGGAACACAGAGGCTTACTAATATACTCTAATACAATAATATTCAAACATAATCATGACAACATACATTAGTTAGATACATTTCAACGTGAGGACTCAACAATGTCTGCTCCCGGCACGTCCTTCACTTTTTCCCAATAGCAGTATCTAACTTTGGCAATGGGATTAAACATATTGAATTCATAAAGCATTCTTACCACAAATCACGAAATATAAACAAATGACACTGACTTTGCAAAGAAATGGCCTCAGTTTCTTCTGCTCCGTCCAGACTGTGAAATATTTATTTACTTATATAATTTACTTTTAAATTTATCACAGCTGTTCTCAGCGTATCTGAATAAAATTTACTGTTCAACTGGCACTGAGCAGCGAAAGCTTTTTGCTAATATTTAGTAGCACTGGCCAATCGAAAGCTTGCGACAGCCAGAATTCAAATGCAGTTTTTGAAAAACAAAATTAATTCCAAACATACTCTGCGTCTGGTAGTCGATTGGCCAGTCTGCTTTAGTTATGCCAATACAAAACGATGTTAGTTTTTGGTAACAATTTTCCTACCGCTCCCCTTTCCCTACTATACTCTTTTTACCCAAGCGAATTTGAATTTCCTCAATGCCTCTTTTCTAAGCCCGCGTCCCCACTAACGTTATAAAAAAACAAGCAGGAACGCCAGTGTGTCTGGTCGAGCGTCCGTAGACATTTAGTATTTTTTCAATAACTCAACTAATACTGGGACTACCATATTAATTAAAACATATTCTTGCTCAGTGAACTCTAAGCTATACTACCATATGATTTTTATGGTCAAATTCATATTGGTTCTAGATTTTCAATTTTGTCACGGTCATCGTCAAATAAATATTTTACACAAGACCGCCATCTTTTCCCTCTCTTTCATCTCGCCAGAATGTATTTTCAAATAACTAACTTGTTTTTGTGACGTCAGAAACATTACCGCGAGGAGGCAATAAAATTGTCTGCGTGTTTGCTGCTGTTGGCTTTGTCGCCGCGTGTATATATGCATGGCAGAATGTGTCAGGCGAAGCGGGGTTGTGCATGGCGGGTTAAGAATTGGCGTTAATAATTTGTATTGTATCATGTAACACTACCAAAAAATGTTAGGATTGCTACTGATTACCAGTGTTAAAGTCAAAATTTTACGTTAATTCAGATAGTTATTTTGCGGCACACTTCCGCAAAATCGTTAATTATAAGTCTAGGCTGCAAAATGTATGCAGCAGATCTGGCAAAATGTTAAATATTGGTAGTACGTTTTCGAAACCGAAACTAAAACTCGTGTTAGATTTTTACCGTGGGATCGTTCTATAGGCATTAGCACTGCACAAAAGGCAGCGTTGCTGGCGTGTGAGAACATCACCGTCAGACACAATAGGGCTGGTTTATTTATTATCATTTTATGACTAAACTCTTACTGAAATGAGCGATTATTCTCGCAGATTTTACTACAAGGTCCTCAAAATATTCTGTCCACCTTTTCATTTGCTCTTGTATATTGCTGAGCAGTTTTCCATTCTTGTCTTTTATGAGGCAACTTGTTTGCTTGTATTTCCCTGTCAGCTTCTTTGTGCTGTTATACAGTTCTCTCATATTTCCTTTGGCTGCAGTATCTTCTGCCTCTCTTGCCAACTCCTCAATATACTTCCTCTTGTCTCTTTTGATACTTCTTTTTACTCCTTTGTTTGCTTCTGTGTACACTTCTTGAGCCTTGGCTTTGTAACTTCTGGTTTTGCTTGTGTTTAAATCTGCTTTGCTTTTTCTGTCTTATCTTATTGATGGTTTCTGTTGTTATCCATGCTTTTTGTTTTCGTTCTCTTTTCCCCAGTATTTCTTCACATGTCTCATTCCATACCATTTTGATTTGCTGCCAATAGTCTTCTGTATTCTCTACATCTTCCAGCTGTTGGAGCACTTGGAATTTGTTGGATATTGTGACCACAAATTTGTTTCTTGATTTCTTAGATGTCCTACATTAAATTGTTGTCTATAATTTTGCATTGGGCATATCTCTTGAGTTTCATTTTTACTTTGGCTATCAGAAGGTGGTGATCTGATGCCACATCTGCTCCTCTATATACCTTTACATCCTGCAATGATGATCTAAACTTCTTGTTTATGCATATATGATCAATCTGATTTTCGGTTCTATGGTCTGGTGATATCCATGTTGCCTTGTGTGTTCTCTTATGTGGAAACATGCTTCCTCCTATAGCCAGTTGATTTGAAGCACAGAAGTTTGAGAATAGTTCCCCATTTTCATTCATTATTCCTAGCCCATGTTTTCCCATGACTTCTTCAAAGCCGGTGTTGACTATACCTATCTTTGCATTCATGTCACCCATCAAAATTGAGATGTCTCTTCTTTTTACTTTTTCCATAATTTCCTGTAGTCTAGTATAAAATGCTTCTTTCACAGACTCTTCTTTGTCATTAGTTGGTGCATAACATTGGATGACATTTACATTTATTTTCTGTTTAGCTGTTTTAAAAGTAGCTGTTATTATTCTGGGTCCAACAGTTTCCCATTCAATGAGTGCTTTAGAAGCTTCTTTAGATAACATAAGAGCTACCCCTTCACTGTGATGTGAACTTATTCATGTCCTGAGGACAGCACCAATTCACCTGTGATGAGTTTCTTCTTGTCTACCCCCTTCCACTTTGTTTCACACAGTCCCAAAACCTCGATTTTATATTCCCTCATTTCTGCTGCTACTTGTGCCACTTTCCCTTGTTCATTTAATGTCCAAACATTCCAGGTGCCAAATCTGGAAGTTCTCCTAGAAGAAAGAAGGTTAGTCAGTAACACAGACTCCTTTCGGCTTTCTCTGTGTTGCATCATACACCTCCCTGCGAGAGGACCTTCCCCTGTCTTGGATGGCTGTGTTTTATTTTCCTTAATTGACTTGTCCATATTTTTTGGAGTTTTTTGTGGTTTAAATTTTTTACAGGATGGGGTAACCAGCCCCATGCCCAACCCTCCTTAGTTGCTTTCTACGACATGCTTGGTAGGGAACAGTGTTTCTATTCTTTGCTCCCCTCTCGGGCCCCGGTAACACACGGGTGTACAAACATTGATGTTGTATATTAAATAAACACAACAAGGAAATACCAACTTACTGACCACAAACTCTTCAAATCCTTACCATACCATCACATTCAACCAGGTTCATACTTCTTGCGCTTTGGACATCCTTAACTATATGTAATGAAACCCTTGCTAATATTTTAATCACTTTGAATGATATCTCTGACACAACCTCACTGATATATTAATAATCGTTTGGAAAATGTTGTCAAGTCTGTCTATTATTCAACAATTCAACCTTTTTGAGCATCCTCTTTCTTATGTTTATGGGGTCTCTGAAGAGACAAAGATAGAACAGGCCTACTGTAGCTTCAGGCATGTCGTACAAGGTGGCTAATGTGGAGTTGTGCATGGAGCTGGCAATCTCATGTAAAATAAATTGCCACAGAAACCACTTCTATAAGAGCATGAGAATTCTTGGTGCAGGCTTCCTGCAAGGGGACAAACTGAAGTGTTAGCTCCAGGATACACAAGGAGCACAAAGGAAGATGAGGACAAAACAACACTGCTGACATGACTCAGCTGACTTATTGATAAACATTCTGAAGACATTGTCACGTATGTCTGCTATTCTAAAATTCGGCATCTTCATCTGTAAAGACAGATTTTCTAATGTTCATTGTTTGTGATAACAGCTGAATGAACTTTGTTCGATTCAAATGATTACACCCAGTCTGCTTGTGTCTATATAATTGATACCACTTTATTTTACTTTTTATAACAAATTATTATTTCAAGGCATATAAGTGCAATTCTTTGAAGTTCCTGTCTTTAAAATCTTTTGAAACATTTTGATAATATTGTTTTACAGGTCTGAACATTACTTTGTGTCCTTTATACCTGACTGAAATCTCACCTAGGAAGATCCGTGGGGCCATTGGTACTTGTCATCAGCTTGCCATTACTGTTGGTATCCTGATCTCAATGGTTCTGGGTCTTAAAGAGCTTTTTGGTGAGTAGTATAGATCCGGTTATATTCTTAATGGACTGTACATTTAAAACTGTCCACAAATATAAAAATAAAAGATTCATAAATACATATCTTGTTTCCGGAGCATTGTCATCCTATAGGATGTAATATTTAAGATTTCTTTCAGGGAACCTGGATGATGCATTGGAGACACAAATTTTGAGTGATGGATCTGCTAGCTGCCTCACCATGTTATCTGTGGACACAATTAGGCTTGTTAAGAGAGGTGAATCTGATGGAAGCTTCAGATATTCATCTGTGAACTGAGGCATGTAAGAGAGGTGAATCTTCTGGTAGCTTCAGATTTTCATCTGTGAACTCGGGCATGTACGAGCAGTGAATCTGCTGGCAGCCTAGCCAAAATATCTGTGAATACAAATAGGTATATATGAAGGTGAATCTGCTCCAAACTATCATTTGTGGACACCGATAAGCATCTGCTGGCCGCTTCAAATTGTCATCTGTTGACACAGCTTAGCATGTACAACATGTGCATCTTCTGGCTGCTTCAGATTGTCATCTATTTACACAGCTAAGCTTGTATGAGAGGTGAATCTTCTGACCACTTCAAATTGTCATTTGTTGACACAGCTAAGCATTATTAGAGGAGAATCTTCTGGCTGCTTCAAATTGTCATCTGTTGACACAGCTAAGCATGTATTAGAGGTCAATCTTCTGGCTGCTTCAAATTGTCATCTGTTGTCACAGCTAAGCATGTATTAAAGGGGAATCTTCTGGCCGCTTCAAATTGTCATCTATTGACACAGCTTAGCATGTATGAGAGGTGAATTTTCTGGACGCTTCAAATTGTCATCTGTTGACACAGCTAAGCATGTATTAGATGTGAATCTTCTGGCCACTTAAAATTATCATCTGTTGACGCAGCTAAGCATGTATTAGAGGTGAATCTTGTGGCCACTTCAAATTGTCATCTGTTGACACAGCTAAGCATGTATGAGAGGTAAATCTTTTGGCCGCTTCAAATTATCATCTGTTGACACAGCTATTGTCATCTGTTGTCACAGCTAAGCATGTATTAAAGGGGAATCTTCTGGCCGCTTCAAATTGTCATCTATTGACACAGCTTAGCATGTATGAGAGGTGAATTTTCTGGCCGCTTCAATTGTCATCTGTTGACACAGCTAAGCATGTATTAGATGTGAATCTTCTGGCCGCTTAAAATTATCATCTGTTGATGCAGCTAAGCATGTATTAGAGGTGAATCTTGTGGCCGCTTCAAATTGTCATCTGTTGACACAGCTAAGCATGAATGAGAGGTAAATCTTTTGGCCGCTTCAAATTATCATCTGTTGACACAGCTATTGTCATCTGTTGACACAGCTAAGCATGTATTAAAGGGGAATCTTCTGGTCGCTTCAAATTGTCATCTATTGACACAGCTAAGCATGTATGAGAGGAATTTTCGGGCCACTTCAATTGTCATCTGTTGACACAGCTAAGCATGTATGAGAGGTGAAGCTTCTGGCTGCTTCATATTGTCGTCTGTGGATCCAAGCATGTATTAGAGGTGAGTCTGCTGACAACCTTCTGACATTTAGGCATGAAAGAACATTTCCAGATTGCTGAAAAACCTTAGCATGGCTGCCAAAGGGCCTTATTATGGCACTAGAATTTTTGTAATGACCAGTTGAATGTAGGACAATAAGCTCATACATATAAAATTATTAATTTCACTACCGCCTCACTTTGCATGGTGGGATAATGCCCCAGATCTGTATTTGCTGTGAAGCAGACAGCAGCATATGGTCAGACAAGAGGGAACGGTAGTCTCGTAGCAGATACTTCCGTAGGGTAGTGAAGTTTAGTGACTGCACTGAACTCAGTCTCAGCCTTAAGAAATGGGAGTGACCAGTTCCTTTCCTTGGTGCCTTTGTCTTCTCTAACTTGAGCAGAGTCAGGTACCCATTAACAGCCGGGTAGATTGGAGCATGACTACCAGGATTTCAACCTGGTAACTTGCCTCAAGAAGCAAACATTCTAACCACTCTGCCTATTGACACTGGTGTTCAGACTACCACCTCAATTAGAATGAGGAGATAAGGTCCCAGATCTATATTTATACTGTGGCTTACAATGGACCAAAGGTATTATGTGTTGACAAGCAAGAGAACAGTGGTTAGAAACAAAATAAATAAAGAAATTCTCGAATAAGACAAAGCTTGCACAAGGAGGAGGATGTTTAAAAAAAAAAAAGAATGATGTAATCTTAGAAAAATATATGAAAAAAAGATGGAAATAATATGTAAAAGAACTATTCAAAGACAACAGAGGCAATAAACCCTCACCAGATTCTAATGAAGGTCCTACCATTCTCAGATCAGAGGTAGAGAAAGCAATAAATATGATACAAAAAGAAAAATCAGCAGGCATGACCAACATAAAAATATAAATGATAGGAGTCCCAGAGGGCTTCGGTACAGAAAAAGTCATGAATCTCTGTAATGATATATGCAATACAGGATACATACTTCATGACCTGAAGACATCTGTCTGTATAACTTTGCCCAAAAAACCTAATGCATCAGAATGTTCAGACTTTAGAACAATCAACCTGATGAGTCTCACAATTAAAATGTTTCTCAGGATCATACAGGAGATAATAAAAAGTGAGATAGACAGTGAAGTCCAGGAAGAAAAGTTTGGTTTTCTATGGAACAAGAGAACAATATTTTGTGTAAGATTACTAGCAGAAACATAAGTAGAAGTTCAGAAAAAGTATTTATATATGCTACACTGACTATAACAAGCTTTTGACAGAGTCCATCATTCCCCACATATATAATTGTCTAAGTAAAATGTGAAACTAAATGGATTTCCACCAACGTTTTTTGGAAAATGGTGCGCAGTTTGCACCTTTAAAACTAAACTGCACACCAGTTGACCAATTGAAAAAATGAGGTCTTACAATGTTGTCCAGGTGGAAGTGTCAGAAATATTCACCCTAGTTTTTCTGGAAAACTTTCAGGACTTTTAAAATCAGTTTATAAAATGTTTGTAGCTTTTCGTTTGTTTGGAATTTTCAGGAACAGAAGAACTTTGGCCATATCTGTTTGCTTTCAATGCAGTCCCAACCATTCTGTGTCTGGCTATTTTGCCATTTTTTCCTGAGAGCCCAAGATTTCTTATGATCAAGAAAGGGAACGAGGATGAAGCAAGAAAAGGTTTGTTACTTGGAAAGTCGGGGCATAAAGATGTTGATTATTTTATTGGTTGGTTTGTTGAATTAGGGTAATCACTGAGAGCATGGTTATATTTTGTGTAAGTGCAACAATAATGCATTGCTTACATTCAAGATCATTTTGGTATTACAGTTGTTCATAAATTTCTTTCGAGCTTATTGATTACCAAAAAGCTACAGACTTTTATAAACGGGTGCTTGCGTAGAATAGAAGGACTGAAATGGGATGACAAAGTCACAAATGTGGAATTGAAGACAAGAACCAGACAAGTGCCAGTGGAACGAGAGTTAAGAAGATGCTGGCAATGGATAGGACACACATTTGATAGCAGTACAAGGCATTGCTTGTTCTTGAATCCACAGGGAAAGAGTGGCAGAGGTAGACCAAAAAACACACAGAGAAGAGAACTGGATACAGAGGTGAAAATGATGAGGAAAACATGGAAAGAACTTGAGCGGATGGCACAGGACAGGAAGACTTGGCATGTGTTTGTTGAAAGCCTGTGTTCCTTGGGGAGCTAAATGGTATTGATTAATTGATATTGATTACCACAATGCAATTCTTCTCAGCTTGGCTTGCTTCTTTGCTGTTTTTTTTATTTTATTTTTAACGGAGCATTTTTCACAAGTAAAAGAAAATTAAAATAAATTTTTCAACAAATTTAGAAGTCCTAGAAAATAGGAATGAAAAAGAGAAATAATGAATGAATGGAATCAGAGTCAAACAGATCAAATATTTTGGTCTTATAATAACACATAATACTTTACTGAACACCATAATGGAAGAAAGGTTGCCCTTCCCCCCCTGAAGTACCCAGGGATGTCTGAAGAGGCAAAGGGAGGAAAGGACCTTTATACAATTAGGTATGTCATGCAGGGCGACTAATATGAGATTTTTCTTTGGGACTGACAGCCTCATCTTGTGAAACAAAGTGTCACAGAAACTACTGTTGTATTGGTTTGGTTTAAGGACTATCCTCATTGCACACGGACAACTCCATCAGTGCTCCGATCTCCTCCCTTAGATCACACAAGGAGAATCTCAGCATAGTGCATGAACTCCATAGCACCGACAAGAATCCCAGTGTGTGTACATAGGAATCACACATACTGTAAATATTTTTGTGATGGGAAGGTTTCTTATTTTAAAAATTTTTTGCCAGGGCAGCGGTCTTATGGCCTACTCTTTACGATTTCCAGCTGCTGTGGGATTTTTAACGTGCACTACTTGCACAGGACCTCCTATTTTTTCGCCCTTATCCGAGAAGGCTTGGCATCTGATCTCACTACCTAGGAGACCAGGGAGGAGTATGACATCATTAGGACCACCGATTCTGAAAAAAAATTTCCATAAATTATATTCCCATTGTTGCAGGTGGCAGACATTTTTAACAGTTATCACCTTAAATGTGAAAAATGACATAATTCTGTCTCAAATAATAACTGAGTTATCAGTAATCAAAGTGTGCATACATTTGTAATACTCTGTGTAATGGAGCAAACCCAGCCTCATGAATTGGGTACCAGAGCAACTCTGGGAAGGTTAAGGTGGCCGGCGTGATGCTGACCACATCACCCCTAGTGTGCCGATGGTCAAGAAAAAATGGGCCTAACACAATATTCCCAATATGCCTCAATAGGCGTGTAACGAGATCCTTTACCTTTTATATTCCTTCTACAGGGAATCAAACGCAGTACCTCTAGAATTAGAGGCAGACGCCATACCTCTTAGCCACTCCGACTGCTGTAGGAGCATGTGAATGCATGATGCAGGTTTCCTGCTAAGGCACTAGCTACAGTGGTGGCTCCACGCTCTGTAAGGAGCACCAAGGAAAATAATGATGATGGCAATAATGAAAGAAAGAGATGAAGGCAAATGTGCAAGAGGAGGACTGCTATATGTGGGATGATATCATCAAGAGGTGGACGGGAAAGAGTCCATCAGAGTGTAACATCAAGACAAGAGGCAGAAGATGTTTGAGATCCATTGAAGCCAACCTTCAGTATGAATATGGCAGCTAATCTAATCATTTTTCACCAATAGCACATCGTCATTATCAAACTGACTTCCATAGATAATATTTGTTTCCGGTCCTGGAACAACTGTTAGTCACTGTTGACACTGTTTCATAGCATGTTGTTAGACACCCAAGTATATTTTTTTTCTTTGCCATCCTTTGTCTTTCATTGCTCAAATTCAGTCTGTTGTCATAGTGATTTTTAATTTCTTCTGATCTTTGCAGTTATTTTCCTTTGCTGGCCTTATTCTGTCAAGTCAGGTACCTTGACTTACAACATAAGTGATTATTTCCATCTGCTGATTTCAAAATTTTTTTTAAACTGTCCATCAATTCCAGTGTTGGTCCCTTTCCATGCCATAGTACATCTTTTAGGATATCTTATTAAACATTTATTTTTCTCTCTCTGTCCCTTTAGCCGTAGGGTGCACCATGCTTTATTACATTATTATCTCAAAGGCCCCTTGGTGCATCCTTTGGCTATAGTCGGATTTTGTTGTGTCTATACTTTTCATGATAGTCATAGATTAGTGACTTACCAACTATCACCGCTACTCAGACATCAGAATGTCAGTATGGACACTGTTGCGAGATTATGTTTCGCTTGTAGCTTTTGCAAGCTTGTTTTATAAATATCCAATATTCATATGAAAGTTAATGTCCAGGATTCTTTCTTTTCGTGCCTTGCAAACAAGTATTAGTTTCCTTTTTTAATACATCTCTTTCCGTAAAGAAAGTAATAACTGCAGAGTGATGGTTCATAATCTTTAATAAACATTAATAACTTCACAATAGACCCATTAATGTGGTCAGGCAATTAATACACAATCAGGATTAATAATAATCACTCAGGCTTTCACACTGCTGGTGATCTTTAAGATCGTCACCTGTATATATGAAACATATACAATCCTTTCAGTAATGGATGTCACGAAGTGGATTTAGGTCTAGAGGTTGTCTTAATATAGAGACAAGACCCTAGTGGTAAGAAAGTCTGAGAAGATAGAATTTAGATGAAAATGACAGTGATTGTGGACAGATGAGACTATTGGCTCAAGGGTGAGAACCTGGATTAACTCTGCCTTGCTGCTCTGTGACTTCAGAATTGCTATAGCCTCACCCCCCCCCCCCCCACCCCCCCCCCCCCCCCCCCCCCCCCCCCCCCCCCCCCCCCCCCCCCCCCCCCCCCCCACCCCCCCCCCCCCCCCCCCCCCTCCTCTGACTACCTTTAAACACAAGGAGATAAGGTGTAAATAACGACCACAGACACCACTATACAGGCAACATATATGTACAGTATAGTATAGAAGCTGATCCAGTATACAATATATAGATATTTTATTTACACAATAAAACATTAAATGTCATCATACAGCAAAGAAATAAATATCGTGCTTTGTGGCACAGACCTGAAAAAGCAAAGAACCAATTAAATAGATAGACACTAGGAAAACCAAATCACATTCACTCTTTCAGTCACCCTGCTGGGGAAAATTAGAATGATTAGTGATTTAAACAAGATCTAATTGGTGGGGCATCAGTTTAGCCTCCACTCTCTACTACAAATAAGATTTCTACTGTCACGGTCCTGTTGACTCTGACTAAACGAATGTTTACACAGCTTCCAACTCGTTAGGCGATATGCGCTGCTAACACAATGGACTGCTACACTAGTAGACTTGTATAACATCTATTACTCAAAGGCTATCCTCTGAGGATATCATCATACCCTACTGGTCTCGGCTATCTCCTCTCCCTCTCTCTCTCTCTCTCTTTGCTTCAGTGTCTCTCTGACCCTCTTGACATCTGCTGAGGTGGTGTCTCCGTTTACGCCTTCTCTCATTGACTTTATTATCAGAGCCAGGAATGATCACCCTGTCTCCCGGTTTCTGACAACTGCACTGATGATTGGATTATCAAGCATGAGGTACTTGAATCAAACTGTAGAAGTTTCACAGAGGCTAGACAACTTCTTAAATTGGCCCCGTTACCCCTCTTCGGGTTTAGAGCAACGACTTTATTGTGGTCATGAAGAAAACGAAATTACAACAATGCCGGCACGTGCCAATTTGCGTGTGTAACAACAATGAGCTCAGAGCTCTAGATTTTTATGATAGATAACCCTGTTCCTGCTGAAGCATGGGGGCTTCACTGCAAGAGACCGTAGGTTATTTCAACTTTGCCGTTGGTAATTTGTATGTGCCAAACTACACTCTGCTACTGTACCGTGACCCGCTGTGGACACAAAGATACAACTTATGTACACCATCTTCAACATAACTTATCACTAACACATATCTCCCATAAATAAATACAACTCCCCTCACTTAATACATCACCCCTTCACCCACTATGCACAACGATACATAAAATATTATTATCCACATGTCTCTCTATCTCACGCTCCTTCTACTCCTCCCTTCCCTTCAACTTAAATCTTTCTGATACGTAAACAACTCCCGACTCTGTCTGACTTTAATCTGTTGTTACGTTAATCTCGCCACGTGTCCAACAATCAAACCTGGGAAATCCCTCTATGAAATACCTGGCCTACTTTTAGACATTGCCTTGGGAGGTTTACTCGCTTAACCCAAAATTTAAATTAACCTTTCGCTAGGAATAATTTACTCCTCTAAGCAGGATAATTCACTTATAAATTACATCTGTACCCTTCCACTGCATTACCCACATTTACGCACAATAAAATCCCATACACACAATAACATTGTCCATAATATTACACTTGTACATATTCAGAATAAAATGGTGGTTTCACACAACACTCTACCTACTACTGAGCGCCCATGTCTTTAATAGCTAAATCTCCACCCAGTGATATCTCACTTTCCACACTCCTATATATACTGCCAATTATCCTAGAAAGAATTAGGCACACTTTACCTTTACATCATTTCTACAAAGATAGTAATGGATGGCACTTTACGTTTATAACTATCAGTTAACCTCATAAAGAAAACTTAACTTAATCAGGCTATGTCTCTATATAAAAAGACCCACTAATATTACGGCTCTAATAAAATATTTTCATACCAATTCATTGCGTTTCTTCCGCATGGAGCAGACAATGAATGCTGGATTCACGGTAGTAAATTTCATCAGGCATTGGGGTCCGTTACAAGCCCGCTTAAGTATTTATACAAGAAAATCCCCGCTCAACTTCTGCCTACGTCATGCTACAGCTTTCAACTAAACCAATGGAATTACTGGAAAAATTATAACGGGGTCTAACACCAGTAGATTTGAAAGCACGCCGAGACGTGTTTATGCACGCGTTCCAACTGGCATCATATTGACTAACGGCTCCTCACGCGCTGATAAACAAAGAAATGACCTCGATATTCTAACAAAGAAACTGGGACTACGAGATCGAGAATAATTAATAGAAAGGAAGACTGGTGCAAGTCTTATAATTAAACCCTACAGTCCTCCCTCTTATAAAACGCAATAAAATACCTACAGAAAAAGACCAAACACGGAATAATTTAAGAAAGAGAAGAACAATGGGCCTCTTAAAAAATAGAATTTCAGTACTTCATCACAATGAAATATGAAATTGACTGGTTCACAATATGTGTTACGGTTGCATATTTTCAAGATAATAAATGTTGTACACATGAATATATTTTATGGGCCACACGCACACGCAGATACAAATCTTCACAGCCAAATGGCTGGAACTTGAACGCTCCCTTTTTCTCCACACATCTCTCTGCTAAAACTCTCTCTTTTTGCACACGCTTCACTAAAACCATTTCACACTATTTGCAAACTTGTCACACTTCTGGTCTCTATGCTTGCCATCATACATTGTATGAAGTAGATTGGGGAATGCTGCATTGCTCACACGACATACAATATAACTGCATTTATAGCAATGCAAAGTAACTCCCAACAGAAACTAAATGATAGCTGATTAACTGTATATTCTTACTAGCTTTTTAATATCAATGTCAAACATGGTCCCTGACCCACAGCACAGGCAGGGAAAATCACATCTTGTGAGATATGTTTAAGAAAAGCTATTGATGTTACCAGGAGAGACAGAATGAGAAATGCGTGATATCAGAAAAAAATTGCAGGAACTACATCCTGCATCAAGTGTATATAGACATAGAAAATCAAGTGGTTTGGCCATCTCATGAGAATGGAGTCCTATAAATTACCACTACATGCCTACAACACTAGGAGATCTGGGTTCAGAGGACTGGGGAAGACCAAGAAGCAGATGGATAGACATCACAGATATCCAAGAACACGGGCTCACGGCAGCCAAAGTGACACACTTGATTCGAGAACATAGGCTTCATCTCCACACTACGCTTCACTGCAATAATGGAAGGAAAAAGTAAAGCAAGTATGCATAGGTTATTGATTACGTGGATAAGTTTCTGTCAGAATAGACAAGTTAAATTAATTTCAGCTTGTTGATTACATGGATAAGTTTCTGTCAAAATAGATGCACATTATTGATTACATGGATAAGTTTCTGTCAGAATAGACACAAGTTAAATTAATTACATCTTGTTGATTACATGGATAAGTTTATGTCAAAATAGCCACATGTTATTTATTTTTTTTTTTTTTTCGTACGCCCGCTAATACTCGAGGCGAAATCTCAGGTTATTGTTAATGTCTAACCTGACATTGATTTTACGTGAGTATCCCTTTTCTTGTACAGAGACAGGTGTCCCTCGCCATTCAGGCAGATACTCTGCCGATTTTGGAGGCACCCATTAGAGCTGGGTCGGCTCAGGAGCCGCCAATCCCTGGTCGATGACACTTCTTCATATGTCCTCGCCAGGTCTCGAGTTAATCCAGTCCAGTTCCCGGTCGACGAAAAATCCTCAAATGCCGTCACCCGGGTTTGATCCTGAATCACCCGATCGCCAGAGCAGTGTTGTAACCACTACACTAGCGCGGCTCCCCCACATGTTATTGATTACATGGATAAGTTTCTGTCAAAATAGACACAAGTTAAACTAGTCACAGCAGCTTGTTGATTACATGAATGTTTGTCAAAATAGCCACAATTTATTGATTACATGAATAAGTTTCTGTCAAAATAGACACAAGTTAAACTAGTCACAGGTTGTTGATTATGTGGATGAGTTTATGTCAAAATAGCCACACTTATTGATTACATGGATAAGTTTCTGTCAAGAATAGACACAAGTTAACTTGTTACAGGTTATTGATTACATGGATATGTTTCTGTTAAACTAGTCTCAGGTTGTTGATTACGTGGACAAGTTTATGTTAAAAAGTCACAGGTTTTTGATTACATGGATATGTTTGTTAAACTAGTCACAGATTATTGATTACATGGATAAGCTTATGTCAAAATAGTCACAGGGTATTGATTACATGAATAAGTTTATGTCAGAAAAGTCACAAGTTATAGATTACATGAATTTTCTCATTATTTGCCATAAGCCTTCATGCCAGACTCAATCGAAGGCTTTTGTGAAATCGATGAAGTTATGGTATAAATCGTGTTGATGCTGGAGATGTTTTTCGATCAGTAATCTAATATTGAAGATTTGTTCTGAGGTACTTCTTTTTGGTCTAAAGCCAGCCTGTTCCTTGGACAAGATTTCTTCTGATTTCTGTTTTATTCTGTTCAAAAGTATCCTTAACATCACTTTACTTGGATGACTAATAAGGCTAATTCATTCATTCATTCATAACCCTCCACTCCCAAAGGAGCATAGGCCTTCAACAAACACATGCCAAGTCCTCCTGTCACGTGCCATCATCTCAAGTTCTTTCCATGTTCTCCTCATCATTTTCACCTCTGTTTCCAACTCTCTTCTCCATGTACTTCTTGGTCTTCCTCTGCCTCTCTTGCCCTGGGGGTTCCAGAACAAGGACTGCCTTGTAATGCTATCAACAGGTTTCCTCAGTGTGTGTCCTATCCATCGCCATCGTCTTCTTCTCATCTCTTGTTCCACTGGCATTTGTCCAGTTCTTGTCATCAGTTCCACATTGGTAACCTTGTCATACCATTTTAATCCCTCTATTCTACGCAAGCACCCATTTATGAAAGTCTGTAGCTTTTTGGTTGTTGTCTTTGTTGTTCTCCATGTCTCCGAGCCATACAATAGGACTGACTTCACATTTGAGTTGAAGATTCTTATTTTCGTGTTGGATCCTATTTCTCTTGATCTCCATATATTTCCCAATGCAATGAAAGCTCCTCTTGCTTTTTGTATTCTTATTTTGATATCGCTGTCTGTCCCTCCAACTTTATCTATAATACTGCCAAGATATGTGTATGATTCTACATCTTGTATTGGCGTTTCTTCAAGTTCAACCCTGTTTTCATTACCTGCATTTATTCGCATTATTTTTGTCTTTTCCCTGTGTATTTTCAGACCCAATTGCTGTGACCTCTCATCGAGTGTTTTCAATTTGTCCTGCATCTGATTACGGTTATGGGACAGGAGAGCCAAATCATCAGCAAAATCCAGATCATCCAACTGCTTAGTCAGAGTCCACTGGATTCCATTTCTGTTGTGTGTTGTCGATGATCTCATAACCCAATCTATTGCCAGCAAGAAAAGAAATGGAGACAAGAGGCATCCCTGTCGCACTCCTGTTCTTATCCCAAATGGTTCTGTAAGCTGTCCTTCATGAAGAACTCTGCACGTCATGTCTTCATAGGTTTTCTTTATTAAATTAATGATCTTCAGGGGAACTCCATAATGCCTCATCAATTTCCAAAGTGATTCTCTGTCCACACTGTCAAATGCTTTTTCGTAGTCCACAAATCCGATGTATAGTGGTGAATTCCATTCCAGACTTTGTTCAACTATTATTCTCAAAGTGGCTATCTGGTCTGTACATGATCTGTTTTGTCGAAAACCTGCTTGTTCATCTCTCAATTTCTTGTCTATGGACTCCTTTAATCTCTCAAGGATAATCCTGTTCAATACCTTTCCTGGCACTGATAGTAACATTATTCCTCTATAATTTGTGCACTCTTGTAGATTTCCCTTCTTAGGCAACTTAACCAGATATCCTTCCTTCCATTCTGCTGGTATCTCTTCTTTTTCCCAGACTGTAGTTCTTGCACATTTTTAGATTTCCTTTCTTTGGAAGCAGTATTACTAATGACTGCGTCCACTCTTTTGGCCATTTGTTTGTACTCCATATGTTCTGACAAATTGTTGTCATGATTTTTACTATATCTGGTCCTCCATATTTCAAGAGCTCTGCTGGGATATTATCCACACCTGGTGACTTCCCTCCTTTCATCGAACATATAGCCTCTTCCACTTCTTCCCATAATATTGCTGCATTTCCGAGTTCCCTGTTTTCACACTTAATGTTGTTTAATATGAGAACATCTTAACTGAGAACATCTGTTTTGATTATAGTTCTTTTTGAGTTTAAGCTTGAGCGTCATCAGTACCATGTCGTGATCACTACCAATGTCGGCGCCAGGAAAAGTCCAGGTCTTGGGTTTATTAATACTGGACTTGAATCTTTTGGATACAAGAATAAAATCAATTTGGCCATGTATCTCAGCTTTCGGGGCATGCCACATAGTTCTTCTTGATAACTTATGAGGAAATAGTGTATTTGCAAGGGTTAGTTTATAGTTGCTGGCAAATTCTAGTAGCCTTAGTCCTCGATTGTTGGTTTCTCCTGTCCCAAATTTCCCCACTGTGCCAGCCCACTGACCGTATGCATCTGGCCCTATTTTAGCATTCCAATCACCTAGCACGATGAGATCTTTCTTTGGAATTTTCTTAGTTACTATTTCTTAATTTAATTAATTTCTTAAGCACTATTAAGAACTTGAAGAGATTTGGTAGGAACTGGAAACAGGCAGAAGAATTAGAAGCTAAAATTGAATTTTTTCAGGCAGGTATTGAATTTTGTGAGGATAAGGAGGAGACAGATAGTTTTAAAGTTAAACTTGAAAATGCACAAGATGTGCTGGCCAAACTTCAGTTTCAAGATCTGTGTGCTAGGTCGGTTCCAGTTTGCTCACACTTGGACAAGGTACTAGCCAAACACAAAATCATAGCAGAGCATTCATAGGGAATCACTGCCACAGATATCTCACACAAAAAGTTTATAAAGATCTTACAAGAGCAATCATTACACAACCACTGAAAATTACAGACAAACAAGATATAACTGACATAGCTTTTATTGCCCAAGAACAATTCAACTCACTGAACGAAGCATTTGAGAAAGTACACAACAAAATATCACACAGTAAACCAATTAGTAAAGAATCAATATCAGCATCAATACAGACATATATGTCTTTGTTCAGAAAGCTATTCCCCAGTAAAACAATTCCTAAACAGCACATATTAGAAAAACATTGCGCAGACTAGATCAGAACTCATGGCTTTGGAATGGGCATGCATGGAGAGCAAGGAGGAGAATTTGTACATTCCACTATTTCCAAAATTGAAAGACACGCTAGCGGTATTAAAAATATAACTTCACAATTAAAATTTACAATGGAAACTCATTTGTTACAAATTTCTCCATCTGTGAATGTACAGATTCCTCCTATTAAAAAAAAAAGAAGTGATAATTGAGCAAAATTTTGGGGCTAGAGCAAATTATGGCAGTTGTTGCGTGAGAGTGACAGAATTAACAGAGTGTGGAAATCATTTAATAGGTGTATGTTTTATTTATTAAATTGAACATTTCGTTTTACTTATGACCATACTCATTTTTACATGACCATCGTGATGTATGATTGAGATAATTGTTAGCTCTCATGTTTTGGGGACAATTGGGTGTGTTATTTTAAGGTAATAAATGTAGACTTGCAATTTAATGTTTCAATAATTAATGTTTGACGCATGAAACCAAAACAAAACTATGATATCCATTTTCTGCAGGTTTTCTACTTTTGATTTCTGTAATTTGTTATGCATGTTGATTGTGATCATTTTAGTGTAAATTGCATTAGAAACAAACCATAACAAAATATTAAAAAAACGTAAATTTTACACTATTTCAGACTATTATATCTTCTGTTCTAATTGTGATAAAATGTTTGTTCTTGTTCTAAAATTTACTCTAACATTTCTAGTCTAGCTTTACGCAAAATTAAAGCTGGTATTTATAATAATAAAGTAGCCTAAAAGCATTAATTAAGCCCTATCAAAAGTAAACACTGCCACATTTTTTTCCCGTTAGGAAGTTGACCACGTGACCTCTGTCACGATAGCTATAAATAGCGCGGTCAGGGAAAAAAACAAAACTAAAGTATCGCTCGCAAACAGCCGTGGTTGATGCTTCCACCATGGCACCCCTACGACCCATGACGGGTTACGGGTTGAGATGATGATGATAGATTACATGGATAAAATTATGTCAAAATAGTCACATGAATAAGAGTAATATGAATGATGATTGTTCCTATCGTTCATTGGTTGTATACACACCTGATCCATCCTCTCCTTTTGGTTCACCAGAGGAACCTAGTGAAACTTACTTTTAACCATTTCTTTCCTCCCATAGCCCTGATTAGGTTCCGTGGGACTGATAATGTGTCAGATGAGATTGATGAGATGAGAGCTGAAGCTAGGAAGGCAGTTGGTGTTAAGAACTACACATTTAAAGAATTGCTGACCACACCTGAGCTTCGCATGCCGCTCACAATTGCCTGTGTCTTGCAGATTTCCCAGCAATGGTCTGGCATCAATGCTGTGAGTTTTGTGGTCTATAACTTGTATATTTACTTTCATCAAGTTTGTTCTAATTCTGACTTCATTTCTCAAACTTTTTGGCAAGTTAGAATTTGTGAAATAGAAGAAGCAATAATTTACACTGTTATAAATTATATATTGTCTTTTTGGATTAAAGTACAGTATGACCTTGTGGCATTCCTCTAACGACAAAGTTACCAGATTCCGGGGTCAGTACCTGGTAGCTTTACGCTCCAGTTTACCCAGGTGTAAAGGGGTACCTGACTCTACTTGTGAGTTAAGGAAGTTGAAGGCAGCAGGAAAGGGGACTGGTTACCCCTACCTCATAAAGCTGGACCTAGTATGGTGAAGTTCTTAACCTTTTGAACCCAAGGTCCCGAAATTTCGGTCCGTGTGTAAATAATTAATTCCCCGAGCAACCGCAATCTCGGTCTGGCACACCTAGTTTAGCAATACAGGGCCGGAATGGAAATGTGTGAAAAATAGTGACGTCAGGAAGTATACACGTCTTGTGGAATGTTACACTAAAATGGCGGCGCCCACGAAGTGATAATATTTTGCAATTTCTTTATTGTTTTCATAATGAACAGGCGTGTTCAAAATCCAGGAAATAGCCGTTCTAAAAGGCTAACAACAGAACAAGCTGTTGAACTTGTGCTCAATGATTCAGAGGATGATGAATTAGATTTAGATGGTGATTATTCTGAAAGTGACATCGAAATTGAATCGAGTGACGGAACTTGTGAATCAGATTATGATCAAGCTAGTTCTAACCCTGTTCCTGGCCCCTCAGGGGATCGGGCTGTGGAAAGGGGCGTATTCCACATAATGTATCAAGTAAATTTGATACAGGTTGGTCTCCCGCAAATATATTCAGACCTATGTCTACCGTAGACACAACATTTGTGGAACAGTTAGGCCCCAAGAATATTCCAGAATCAATTTCTTCTGAGAGTAAAGACATTGAATTTTTGGAACTTTTCCTCGACAGTAATTTCTGGCACAATTTGTGTGAGCAGACAAACAGACGTGCTGAGCAAGTAAAAAGCCAACCAGCAACTATGTAAAAATTATAAAGATGTAACAGTGCCAGAGATAAAAGCATTCTTTGGACTGTGTCTTCAAATGGAGCACAGTGTGAGTAAACCACGTTATGAAGATTACTGGTCCAGCTCGTCTTTGAACTTCATTTCCCAAACTCCTGGATTTCACACTGTAATGGAACGCGCTCGCTTTCTTGCTGTATGGACGTTTCTTCATCTTGTAGATGAAGAGGACTCTGCTCAAGATAAAGCAGATAAACTACAAAGTAAGGCCCATGCTGAATTTGTTGCTTCCAAGATTTAGGTATTATTATTCACCCTCACAACACTTGAGTTTAGATGAGGGTATGTTCCCCACTAAAAGCAGACTTGCCTTCAAACAATATATAAAATCAAAGCCTATAAAGTGGGGAATAAAGGCTTGCCATGGCATGTGAAGCGAGTTCAGGCTATATTCTGAATTTGGAAATGTACACTAGAAAAACAGAGGATGTTATTCCAGAACTCGGTGTTGTTGGTAGTGTCGTCATCAGGATTTTGACTTCAGGTGATTTGGCAAACAAAAACCATATTCTTGTCATGGACAGATTTTATAATAGTGTAACTCTCTTTGACAAGTTATACAGTGATTATGGAACACTTGCAGTAGAGACAGCAATGACAGATAGGAAATATTATCCAAAAGAACTGGCAGGAAAGAAGAAAATGTCAGTTTCAATAATATTGTTTGCCTTGTATGGATGGACCAAAGACCTGTAAATTTTATATCTAATTATCATAATCCAACAGAAATGGGAACTGTTAGAAGGAGAAACAAGGATGGAACAACTGTGGATGTTCAAACTCCGCAACTTTGTATTGACTACAATACTTTCATGTGTGGCTGCGATGTCAACGACCAGACCAAGTTTGTCATCTCAATAAAACGCGCCGGCATTATCACTGGCCTCGACGGCTCATAGTGAAATTTTTCATGTGGGCAAGTAATAATGCCTATATACTAATGAATAAATACAATCCCCACAATGTAACTGGAAGACGCTACAGAACATTTGGTATGTTCATGAATGAAATCTGTGTATCACTCATTGGTGATTACAGAACAGCGGCAATGAAGCTTCACAACCATGTTGATGCACATCAGAAGCTACAAAATGTGGGCTTGCCCCATCCTCAAGTGTCTCCACAAGCTACAGGTAATAACATATGTGTTGTGTGTGTATGCAAATTCAACAAACATGTTAGTGACTTCCCAGACATGGCCTACAAAGACAGACCATTAAAAAAAGTGAAGACTAAATTCTGGTGCAAATATTGTGAAAGCTATCTGTGCCTTAAGGAAGGGACTACATGCTGGGAAGACTGGCACAATAAGCAGGAATATTGGAGATGATCAGGTCAGTCAATTTGAGATAGAATAGTTAAAACTGACCATATGGTTTTGTCACAGTAACTAGTTTTGCTTATGTGTCTTTTTTGTGCATTTTTTGCTCAGGAGCCCAGGGGAATAGGGTTTTACGGGCTGAGTGGCCAGGGTTCAAAGGGTTAACACTACACTACCCTATGGCAGTATCTATTATGGTTTTACTTTTATGACCTTGTTATTTGTAGAGTCAGCTGATTATTGAAGGACAATCGTGGACAAAAAAATATCTTTTTTTAACATTTATACTACTGGACAAAAGTTAATGGCCGCCATTCAGTTTAGACAAGGTTTATATAATTCTTCGTGAGCAGGGTCAATTTTCCAAATGTCCGGTAGCTTGAAATCTCTCAAGAAGTCTCTGAATGGTAGAGTGGGACACTGCTAAACGTCTTGCAACATGACGAACAGATTGACCATCCTGAATCCATGCCATGGCTCGACCACGGTCTACAGTGCTGAGACTTCTCCTTGGTGGCATGGCTAATGCAGTGATCATTTCGACCACTTGTCATACTGATTTATTGCATACCAACGGTGAACACTCTTTACCGATGATCATTTTCCACGTGCATTCAAATTCAACTCACTTTTTGGGAGCCGCGCTAGCGTAGTGGTTACAACACCGCTCTGGCGACCGGGTGATACAGGATCAAACCCGGGTGACGGCATTTGAGGATTTTTCGTCGACCGGGATTTGGACTGGATTAACTCGAGACCTGGCGAGGACATTTGAAGGAGTGTCGTCGACCAGGGACTGGCGGCTCCTGAGCCGACCCAGCTGCAATGGGTACCTCCGAAATCGGAGAGTATTTGCCTGAATGGCGAGGGACACCTGTCTCAGTACAAGAAATAAAGGGATACTCACGTAAAATCAATGTCAGGTTAGACATAAATAATAACCTGAGATTTTGCCTCGAGTATTAGCGGGCGTACGAAAAAAAAAAAAAAAATAAACTCACTTTTTCACCTTTTGAACTAGTGGGGCGTGTTGCAAAAACCACGAGTTTTTGCAGCAACAATGGCAGTTTTCACGTGCGGTTAAAGTGACCCAGTTTTTGGACATTTAAAAAAAATTAACCTAGTGCACTCAGAAGTGTATACACATTTCTCCGAGCTCAGTTTTAATGACATTTTCACTTGTCTTTACAGTTTGCCAATCAATTATATAAACCTTGTCTAAACTGAATGATGGCCCTTAACTTTTGTCCAGTAGTATATATTGAGTAGGCAGTGAAGAGCAGAATAGCTCAGACGAAAGCAGCATTCTATAAAATGAAGAGTATTTTTTGCAACAATTCTTTGCCAATGGAAGTAAGAAAGAGAGTTCTTCATTGTTATATAGAACCAATCTTGACATTTGGAAGTGAGTCACGGACAATTGGTAAATAAGTAGGGAAGGCACTAGAGGGCACAGAGATGTGGTTTTACAGAAGAATGTTAAAAATACCATGGACAGCCAAAAAGAGTAATGAGGATGTCGTGAAAGAGGCCAATGCACAAAGGAAACTTATTTCACAAATTAGAAAGAAACAATCCACTTTTTTGGGGCATGTTATGAGAAGAGGAAAGTTGGAATATATCATAACAACAGGTAAAATTGAAGGAAAAAGAGATAGAGGAAGACAAAGAGACCAGTACTGGACAGTTTGACATCATGGCATGGAAAGAAGTCAACAACAGAATTGATAAATTGTACTTGAGACAGGAAATTGTGGAGAGACATGATCGCCTACACCACAAGTCACGGTACTTGAAGAAGAAGATTTAGTAGGCCATTTCATTGTTCTTAAAATATCTTGCAGTAGTTGAGCAATTTAATTAAAATACAACACTGAGGCACATAAAATCCATTAACAAATTTGCTGGAGTTAATAAATATTCAGTACCTCTGCTACTAGGGCAATGTTTAATATTCATTTATTTATATTTTTTTGTGTGTTTCTATTTGTGAGAACACAAGAAACTCGATTCCACATATAACAAGGTCATTAGTTTTTTTCAGTAATCTTTAACTCCCTACGGAGCACAGGCCTTCACGAGTTCATGCCAAGCACTCCTACCCTGGCCATCCATTCAGGTTATTATCAAGTCTCCTTATCTCTTTTAAGTCTGTCCCCATTTCCCTTCTCAATGTTTTTTTCTGTCTACCTCCTATCTCAGGGACTCCATTTCAAGGACTTGCCTGTAATGCTGTCAACTGGTTTCCTCAGTGTGTATCTACTTATTCAAATATCATGCCTGGAGGTGTAGGGGATCATGTCTGTCCACAGCTTCCTGCGTCCAGTACTGTTGTTCATTCAATGCCGTGACGACAGTCCAGTATCTTCTATATTATTTGTCATCTTCTTTTCTTTTTCTTTTTTTTTTATAGAAAAAATGTCTTGGTCAACCCTTGATGAGTTATAACACTGGACAACAAATTTTGACTTTTTGTGTGTATCTGAGATTAAACCAAGTTACCTTGATGTTGTTTGGGCTGCTGAACATGAAAATGGCCGTTAAAACACCAGATTAGCTCTAGTTTTTTAAATATCTGTAAAACAAGTTTTACACATTTGCATATACATACCATATGATGATAATGCGCATAGCAGAAATGATTCACAGCGACGCCTTTTTGCCTGTCACTTGTAATGAGTTTCTAGAGCATCTCTCACACGGTTCCAACAATAGTCTGTTAGCATTGCTGCATTCCATTTCCCTTGGTACCTTTTTTTGATGGTAGTAATGTCCTGATGAAATCGTTCCCCATGCTCGTCACTGACGGCACCGCAGTTAGCAGGGAAGAAATCCAGATGAGAGTGTAAAAAGTGTAATTTCAAAGACATGTTGCACCCTAGTCTCTCATTGCGCTGCAAGAGGGTTTCTACAAGCTCCTGGTAATTGTCAGCCTTGTTTCCTAGAAAGTTTGTGGCCACTTGCTGGAAAGCATTCCAAGCTAACTTTTCATCACCTGTGAGGATATCATCAAAACGCTGATCTCTGAAGAGCTGACGTATCTGTGAACCGACAAATACACCTTCCTTGATTTTGGCCTCACTAAGTCTGGGAAATTTATCAGAAGGTATAAAAATCCTGCCCCATTTTGATCCATGGCCTTTACAAAATTCGTCATTAGTCCAAGTTTGATGTGGAGAGGAGGGACCAAGATCTTGTGGTAAAATGTTACCATTATGGAGCAGCACAGCTTTTAAGCTCAACTTGGACGAATCAATGAACAGCCTCCAATCGTCATCTTTGTGCAGTGCTGCCATCAGACCCAGTATACCAATGCAAGCAATGAGGTTATCTGTTATTTTGAAATATGGAAGCAGACCTGTTTGCCGAGCACGAAACACAGACACATGCACATTCTCTTCTAGAAGATTCCATTGCTGCAGTCTGGACCCCAACAGCTCTGCTTTATTTTTTGGCAATTCCAGATCTCTCACTAGATCATTCAATTCACTCTGAGTAATTGTATGTGGCTGTACAGACTCTTCAATAGGCACAAAATCAGGATCTCTTGATGTAGATGCTTTCACGGGTGACGGATGTCCACTGGCCTTATTATCTTCTTCATCATCCAGAGTATAAGATTCTGGTGGGTCAGGAACAGGAAGTCCTTCCCCGTGAGGCACTGGCCGCATAGCAGAGGGAATATTCGAATAGGCCACAGACAATCATTAAGATGGTTTGTCGGTTCTCTCCACACCATTGGAACTGCAAAACGCATCAATCGTCCTTTTCGTTTCAACCAGCAGCGCAGATTCGTTGCACAGGATTGACAACATATATGTGGGGCCCAATACCGCTTCCGGTCACCGATCTCACAACCAAAATAAAGGCTGTAAGCTTTCTCTAACACCCCCCCCCCCCCCTTCCCCCCCCCCCCCCCCCCCCCCCCCCCCCCCGATCTTGGAAACCAGAGCTGATTCGTGATTTTTAAGTTCATATTCGTGATCAGCATGTCCAAATTAGTTTAAAATAGCTACTTTTGTCTCGGATACATTTTGGCTGTTGTCCAGTGTAATTAGGATATGTAGTGTAGTTAATTTGATGGTATAACACCAGAAATGGTTAAGTACATGGGAGCATCAGGCGACCTATTACTCTTAAAGGTCCTACAGGCAGCATGGTGCAACAAGACCATACCAAAGGATTGGGAGATTGCCATCATAACACCAATTTTCAAAAAAAGTGACAATCGACAATGTGGAAACCATAGAGGCATATCCCTTCTCAGTGTCCCAGGTAAAATCTACTCTAGAATCCTAGAGCAGAGACGCCGACGCCTAGCTGAGCCACAATTGGATGAGGTCCAGTGCGGATTCCGAGCAAACCGAAGTACTCAAGACCTAATCTTCACACTCAGACAGCTGAGTGAAAAGGCCCTTGAGTATAAGAGTGAGATCCATCTTTGTTTCATAGATCTGGAAAAGGCGTTTGACAGGGTCCCCTGGAGCAAACTTTGGGACTGTTTGGCAAGGAAGAATATTCCAGCACCTCTGATTCATGCTATACAGAGCTTCTGCAAGTCTTGCAGAAATTATGTGAGGACAGCAAACCATAAGTCAGAAGAGTTCATGACCACCACTGGTGTAAGACAAGGTGATATCCTATCACCTTACCTCTTCATACTCCTTATGGACGATGTCATCAAGGCATGTAAGGAGAGAACAAGAAAGTATTCAGTGGGGTACTGGAAGATGAGACAGGTCTATATTTCGGAGCTGGCATTTGCTGATGATGTTGCCCTGATTGCTAAATCAGAGGCACATCTCCAATCCAACCTGCAAGTTTGGAAGGAAGAGCTGGAGAAGAGAGGGATGGTCATAAGCAGCTCTAAAACAAAATCCATGGTGATATCACGAGAAGAAAGAAAACATCAGATTAAGTTGGGAGAACAGGTCCTGGAGCAGGTCGACCACTTTAAATATCTCGGAGCTATTATAGACCGAAAGGGAGGCATCAAAGAAGAGTTGGCCACTCGAAAAGCAGCGGCTGGGAGACTTTTTCAGGCCATAAATCGTGGATTCCTCAGCAAGAAAGAGGTTGGTAAGAAAACGAAGATGGCTGTATACCGCTCCACCTATGTCCCAGTCTTGACATATGGATGCGAGTCATGGGCAATGACTACAACCCACAAAAGCCAGATCCAAACCTCAGAAATGAGGTATCTGAGGAAAGTGGTTGAAGTAACAAGAAGAGACATGGTCCGCAACCAGACGATCCGTCAAGGCCTAAAATCCCACCCGCTGCAGACCCAAATAGAACAGTCCCAACTAAGATGGTTTGGCCATGTCTGCAGAATGGGAGAAGATCGGCTACCACGACAAGCATGGGAAACAAAGAGCCAGGGATCCAGACCTCCAGGATGACCCAGAGTCCGCTGGGAGGACAACATTAGACAATCTTTGAAGGACCGAGGACTAGAATGGAACCAGGCCAGGAAGAAGACAGCTGATAGAATGGTCTGGCGCTCTCTCTTCCAAACCTCTACACCTCTTGGTAGAAGGGGAACGACTAAGTAAGTAAGTAAGTGTAGTTAATTTAAGATAATTTTAATTTCCTATGTCAAAATATGTTATCTCCCCACTGCACTAGGTCGAAATAGAGGAAATCAAAAATTTAAAATTGTGTGAATGTATATCCCCCCCCCCCCCCCCCCCCCCCCCCCCCCCCCAAAAAAATTCCAATTCCCCCCCCCCCAAAAAAAAAAAAAAACCAATTGTATTTCCCTTTTTCCTTCAATCTTTTTTGTTGTCCTGATATATTCCAACTTGTGTCTTCTTATTACATGCCCAGAGAAAGTTGGTTGCTTCCTTCTGTGACAGGGGCTAGGTGTACCTCACACCCAAAGACCCATGTATAAAGAAAATTTATTAAGGATCGTTTGACAGGGGTTGCAATTATTGGTTGCTTGCAACCCTCTCAGCAGCAGACTTAGCAATTCAAGCAACACAAAGCCTTATACAGATCAACATTTAATACTACCGAACACCCAGACAGTGTTCATAAATTTTGAGTCCTAGGCATGTTCTTGAACTAGATTTCAGCTCTCAAAGCTTGTTCTCTCTCTGCGACGGCGACCAGAATGAATAAAGAATTTGAACTGACGCTAGAGCCTGACGCTACTCTTCTCTGGCTGCTATCCGTAAGCGGCATTACCAATGTAGCTGTTTTTAGATGTAAACTGAGATGGCTGCCACATAACGACAAAATGGCGGTGGACAACAGATGAGATGCCTATGGCGCTGTCACACTTCTAATGTGAGTCAAAAGCTTCCCTCTAATGTGAGTCAAAAGCTTCCTTCTCACGTGTCATAAGCTTCCTTCTCACGTGAGTCATAAGCTTCCTTCTCATGTAAGTCGCAAGCTTCCTTCTAACGTGAGTCGTAAGCTTCCTTCTAACGTGAGTCATAAGCTTCCTTCTAACGTGAGTCGTAAGCTTCCTTCTAACGTGAGTCGTAAGCTTCCTTCTAACATGAGTTGTAAGCTTCCTTCTAACGTGAGTCGTAAGCTTCCTTCTAACGTGAGTCGTAAGCTTCCTTCTAACATGAGTTGTAAGCTTCCTTCTAACGTGAGTCATAAGCTTCCTTCTAACGTGAATCGTAAGCTTCCTTCTAACGTGAGTCGTAAGCTTCCTTCTAATGTGAGTCATAAGCTTCCTTCTAACATGAGTCATAAGCTTCCTTCTAACGTGAGTCGTAAGCTTCCTTCTAACGTGAGTCGTAAGCTTCCTTCTAACGTGAGTCGTAAGCTTCCTTCTAACGTGAGTCTTGAGCTGCCTTCTAACGTGAGTCATAAGCTTCCTTCTAACGTGAGTCATAAGCTTCCTTCTAACGTGAGTCGTAAGCTTCCTTCTAACATGAGTCGTAAGCTTCCT
Source organism: Oreohelix idahoensis (assembly GCA_024509875.1). Taxonomy (NCBI): domain Eukaryota; kingdom Metazoa; phylum Mollusca; class Gastropoda; order Stylommatophora; family Oreohelicidae; genus Oreohelix; species Oreohelix idahoensis. The sequence continues at coordinate 266,066 of JAMPIV010002043.1, forward strand.
TCTAATGTGAGTCATAAGCTTCCTTCTAACATGAGTCATAAGCTTCCTTCTAACGTGAGTCTTAAGCTGCCTTCTCATGTGAGTCTTGAGCTGCCTTCTCACGTGAGTCGTAAGCTGCCTTCTCATGTGAGTCTTGAGCTGCCTTCTCATGTGAGTAATGAGCTGCCTTCTCATGTGAGTAATAAGCCCTCTTCTCATGTGAATCTTGATCTCCCTTCTCATGTGAGTCATGAGCTCCCTTCTCATGTGAGTCATGAGCTTCCTTCTCATGTGAGTCATGAGCTTCCTTCTCATGTGAGTCATAAGCTTCCTTCTCATGTGAGTCATGAGCTTACTTCTTATGTGAGTCATGAGCTTCCTTCTCATGTGAGTCATGAGCTTCCTTCTTATGTGAGTCATGAGCTTCCTTCTCATGTGAATCATAAGTGTCCTTCTCATGTGAGTCATACGCTTCCGTCTAATGTGAATCATAAGCTTCCTTTGCCCACTGGCTTCATTCTTCTTCTTCTTCGATCCTTAACCACCGACTGTCAAAGCAGTCAGTGGCCATCACACCTAGTGGCGTCTTGTAGGGCAACAACAAATTGATTCCACTTTGCACGGTCGGTGGCCATCCTTCGTACAGTGCCCCAACTCTGGTTCATTCTTTGCATCTCAGCCTCCACAGTCCTCCGCCAAGTTGTTTTTGGTCGGCCTCTCTTTCGCTTTCCTTCAGGGGTCCAAAGCATAGCTGTTCTTGTGATGGCATCGGGGTCTCTTCTGAGGACATGACCAACCCAGCTCCAGCGTCTGCCAGCTATGGTGGTATGCATGTCCTCTTGCTTGCTACAAGTAAGCAGATCTTGGTTGGTGATGGTATTCGGCCAAAAGATTCGGTGAATTTTTCTTAGGCATGTTGTGTGAAAAGAGGACAATTTTGACATTTCCTTCTCTGTGACTCTCCAGCATTCCGCACGATAGAGAAGCACAGAAAGCACGCAACTCTGGTATAATCTTAATTTTGTGCTTGTGCTGTATTGGGAGGACTTCCAGATGTTATTTAGGCTAAAGAAGGCTGTTCTTGCCTTATTCATTCTGATGTTGATGTCTTTGCCTGCCCCACCGTCTGGTGTTACTATGCTTCCTAGGTATGTGAAGGTATCTGTCTGTACCAGTTGCTGATTCCTTACTGATATGGGCTCAGGGTTGCTCACATTGAGCGTCATGACCTCAGACTTCTTTAAATTGATGTTCAAGCCCACCTGCTGGCTAAATTTATTAAGTCTATCCGTTTTTTCCTGGATGTGTTGATGTGAATGTGCCAGCAGTGCAATGTCATCTGCATATTCCAGATCTTCCAATGTTGAAAATGTAGTCCATCTTATTCCTCTTGGACTGCCCTCAGTTGTCTGGCGCATCACCCAGTCTATGACTGTTAAAAATAGAGTGGTTGATAAGGGGCATCCCTGTCGTACTCCTGTCTTCACCTCGAAGGTTAGGTTGCTCTGCCCAACACTACACGTAAAGTTGGCATAGAGGCTTTTTATAATTGACACTATGCAGCTTGGAATTCCATAAGCCCTCAGTATTTTCCATAAACTGTCCCTATGTATACTGTCAAAAGCCTTTTCAAAATCAACAAAATTTATGTAAAGCTGTCTTTGCCATTCTGAGCACTGCTCTATAATGTTCCTGAGAGTGAATATATGGTCTACACATCTTCTGTTCTTTCCAAATCCTGCTTGTTCTTTCCTCAGTTTGTAGTCTACTGCCTTTGAAATTCTCTGTATAATTATCCTGCCTAGTATTTTGCTGGGAACTGAGAGAAGAGTGATTCCTCTCCAATTATTGCAGTCTGAAAGATCTCCCTTCTTGGGCAATTTGACAATTATTCCTTTGTTCCACTCTGATGGTGTTGTCCCCGAGGCTTCATTCAGGACATGCTTTTTATTCTTTGTTACCTGTCAATGGTATTCTTAACATTTTTCTGTAAAACCACATCTCTCACCCGTCCAGTACTTTTCCTGCTTGCTTGCTAATTGTCCATGACTCACTTCCATATCTTAGGACTGGTTTTCCATAACATTGAAGAACTGTCTGTCTTACTTACATTGACAAAGAGTTGTTACATAAATGAAGTGTATAACTAGGTCATGATATAATAATATACAAGTGTGCACAAAAATTACAAGTTTGCAGTTGTTGTTCACACTGCCTGTTTGGATCTCAGTGAATTAAGCAACATGAGGGAAGTTCATATAAAAGACTGCTTTTACGTGTGCTTCACACACACTCTTTTTCTAGGGTTTGCTATTGCTTTGAGAATTTCAGAGAGGCACAGTACAGTGTCCTGTGTAGTCCATGGGAGTTTCTAAGGAAACAAAGAAAGAATTGGAGTGCTGTTTCCTCAGGCGTGTCATAGAGTGGGACTAATATGAGGTGATTCATAGTGCTGGCAGCCTCATCATATAAAATAAACTTCTACATAAACCACCACTGCAAGATCAAGTGAATGATTTTGTGCAGGCTTCCTGTAAAGAAACCAGCTGCAGTTGTGGTGAATTCATGCTCTGAAAAGAGCGAAAGAAGAAATGATGATGATGAAGATAAAGTCTGCAGTAGTATTCATCTTCTTATCCAGCAGACATTATGGCTGGACATATTCAGGCACGAAGTCAGATAGGTGTGCCGCATTATTTAGAAAATTGAAAAGTGTCGTGAACACAATAAAAAATATTTTAAACACAGGCTTTTAATGCACTAAAAAGCCACAAATAATTTTTCAAGGAGTTTATAGCTTGCAGTCAAAAAATGTAACATCAAATTGACAAAAAGCCTGGGGCGCTGATTCTACTTGAAATTAACTTCAGCTTTATAATTCATTACACACTTATGGATAAAATATATGATAAGCGCTTGAGCACCCCAGGCTTTTTGTTTAAACTGTGTTTAAACTATTTTTTTTTTTCATTTTAGTGTTTTTGTTTTTTTAAATTTAAGTCAAATGTAAACGATCCGCTAATGACATTATCAGTTTGCGATAAACGAGTCCAGAGCACAGGAGGCAGATTTCATTATTCAGTATATTACACGGAAAGTTAATTGTAAATTACATTTTTTTAAATGTAGTTGTCAGTTGTGTGTATGTCTGTGCACGCTCATGCGATAGTGTGTGTGTGGAAGGGGGGGGAGAAGTTTCAATATTTCTCTCAAGAGAGACAATCTTGTTGGAAAGAATACACCTAGATTATTTGCAGTTATCGCCCATTTCAGTGATGATACAATACAAAGAATTTTAATTTTATTATTTTTACAACTGATTATTGTATTGTCATGGGGAATACACAACTGTGCCAAGTTTCAGAGCTTTTGCTCACCTGGAAGTGATTGAAAAATCGATTGCAAGATTTGAAGGTGACAAGAGAGTGACATACGTTGCAAGCTAAAGAAAAGCCTGTAAAAAGGTTGAGAAACACTGCCTTACTGTAATGTAGGCCCTACAAATGTTGTTGTTGTTTTTATTATGCTTTCAGGTTATGTCCTACTCTGCAATGTTGTTTGGGCAAGTCAACATCGACCATGACACCATCCCCTACGTTGTTGTTTGTACTGGCGCTATCAATACTGTTTTTGGCATTATTGCTGTAAGTTCATTTCTGACAGTTTGATCTATGTTTTTATTGGTTTTTTTTTTTCCACTTATACGTATAATTGTGTGGTTACTAGAAATAGAAAAAAACTTGACTTTCTAAGCCAGCAAGTTTTATGAAGCCGTGTATTTCGGGGGATGGGTCTGAAGAGGCAAATAAAATAGGATTATCGCACCCTCAAGCATGTTATAGTACAAGGTGACTAATATGAAGTTGTTGATGGGACTAACAACTTTTTCATGTACAATAAATAGCCACAAAAACTACAGCTGCAAGAGCATGTGACTGCTTGGTGCAGGCTTCCTGTAATTTGACCAGCTGCCGTGGTGGCTCCATGCTCCATAGGGAGCGCAAAGTAAATTGATGATGATGATGAAATGTTATTTTTGTTATCTCTGATGTGTTAATTTTTTAGAGTTAAATAATCTGCACTTGAATCAAAGTCTGTACAGCTAAATAATCTACACTTGAATCAAAGTCTGTACAGCAAAATAATCTACTTACTTAGTCGTTCCCCTTCTACCGTGAGGTGTAGAGGTTTGGAAGAGAGAGCACCAGACTATCCTATCGGCTGTCTTTCTCCTCGCTTGGTTCCATTCTAGTCCTTGGTCCTTCAAAGATTGTCTAATGTTGTCCTCCCAGCGGACTCTGGGTCGTCCTGGTGGCCTGGATCCCTGGCTCTTTGTTTCCCATGCTTGTCGTGGTAGCCGATCTTCTCCCATTCTGCAGACATGGCCAAACCATCTTAGTTGGGACTGCTCTAGTTGGGTCTGCAGGGGGTGGGATTTTAGGCCTTGACGTATCGTCTGGTTGCGGACCATGTCTCTTGTTAATTCAACCACCTTCCTGAGATACCTCATTTCTGAGGTTTGGATCTGGCTTTTGTGGGTTGTAGTCATTGCCCATGACTCGCATCCATATGTCAAGACTGGGACATAGGTGGAGCGGTATACAGCCATCTTCGTTTTCTTACCAACCTCTCTCTTGCTGAGGAATCCTCGATTTATAGCCTGAAAAAGTCTCCCATCTGCTGCTTTTCGAGTGGCCAACTCTTCTTTGATGCCTCCCTTTCGGTCTATAATAGCTCCGAGGTATTTAAAGCTCCAGGACCTGTTCTCCCAGCTTAATCTGATGTCTTCTTTCTTCTCGTGATATCACCTTGGATTTTGTTTTAGAGCTGCTTATGACCATCCATCTCTTCTCCAGCTCTTCCTTCCAGACTTGCAGGTTGGATTGGAGATGTGCCTCTGATTTAGCAATCAGGGCAACATCAGCAAATGCCAGCTCTGAAATACAGACCTGTCTCATCTTCCAGTACCCCACTGAATACTTTCTTGTTCTCTCCTTACATGCCTTGATGACATCGTCCATGAGGATTATGAAAAGATAAGGTGACAGGATATCACCTTGTCTTACACCAGTGGTGGTCCTGAACTCTTCTGACTTATGGTTTGCTGTCCTCACATAATTTTTGCAAGATTTGTAGAAGCTCTGTATAGCATGAATCAGAGGTGCTGGAATGTTCTTCCTTGCCAAACAGTCCCAAAGTTTGCTCCATGGGACCCTGTCAAATGCCTTTTCCAGATCTATGAAACAAAGATGGATCTCACTCTTATACTCAAGGGCCTTTTCACTCAGCTGAGTGTGAAGATTGGGTCTTGAGTACTTCGGTTTGCTTGGAATCCACACTGAATCTCATCCAATTGTGGCTCAGCTAGGCGTCTGAGTCTCTGCTCTAGGATTCTAGAGCAGATTTTACCAGGGACGCTGAGAAGGGATATGCCTCTATGGTTTCCACATTGTCGATTGTCACTTTTTTTGAAAATTGGTGTTATGGTGGCAATCTCCCAATCCTTTGGTATGGTCTTGTTGCACCACACTGCCTTTCGGACCCTTAAGAGTAAAAGGTCGCCTGATGCTCCCAATGTACTTAACCATTTCTGGTGTTATACCATCATGCCCTGCTGCTTTGCCCATCTTGATTTTCTCCAGTGCTGCCTTCAGTTCTTCCATCTTTATGTCATCTTCACCATCATTGGTTTTCTCTTCTGTGCTAGTGGTTATCTTTTCTGATGCTTGACCTTGCTCACCATCCAGGAGTTCTGAGAAATATTCTTTCCATTACTTCCTTCGGGGCAGTAAGCAATTTGCCTTGCTTGTCCTTTATAAATTTGAGAGGGCATTGTTTTTCCTTCCTCATGTTCTTTAGGGTTTTATAGAACAATTTCTGGTTTTCTTGCGCATCTTTTTCTAGCTTTTCTCCATATTCTTCCCAGGACTTCTGTTTTGCTGCTAGCACCTTGTTCTTTGCTTCTGTTCTTAGTGTCACATATTCTCTATATTTCTCCATTTGTCCTGTTGTGTTTTTAGCTCCTAAGTATTGTTTCCATGCCATTTTCTTCTCTCTTATTTTCTCTTTGATTTCCTCTGTCCACCAAGGGTGTCCTCTTTCTCTTGTTCCCAAGTCAGACTTCACCGCATGCTTCTGCAGCAGCTGTCTATGATGTCCTTGAATTTAAGCCACAGGGTTTCCAGGTCATCAGGTTGTTCTTCTGTGTTGCTCACTGCTGCAGCAATAAGCCCCTGATATCTGGTCTTAATTTTGGGCTCTCTCAGCTTGTAGGTCTTAATGCTCATTTCTCCCGTTCGTTTACTTAGTTTCTTGCGTGATTTTGGGCAGTTCCTAGGCTGAGCAACTCTTTCAGTTGTTCTTTTGATTGTAAGCAGGTAGTGATACTTCCAATCTCTGGCCCCCTCCAGACTCTAGGGTTTCCAGGTCATCAGGTTGTTCTTCTGTGTTGCTCACTGCTGCAGCAATAAGCCCCTGATATCTGGTCTTAATTTCTGGCTCTCTCAGCTTGTAGGTCTTAATGCTCATTTCTCCCGTTCGTTTACTTAGTTTCTTGCGTGATTTTGGGCAGTTCCTAGGCTGAGCAACTCTTTCAGTTGTTCTTTTGATTGTAAGCAGGTAGTGATACTTCCAATCTCTGGCCCCCTCCAGACTCTAGCATCCCGGTCATATTTTAATGAGCTCCTCCTAACAATTGCATAGTCAATCACTGACTTCTCATTCTTTGTTAGTTCATATCTAGTGTATGCATGTATGCACCTATGGGGGAACTTTGTGTTTGTAATGATCAGATTCTGCTTACTGCAGAATCTAAGGAGTTGCTTTCCATTGTCATTGAGAGTATCTTCTCCATATCTTCAGATAACTCCACCCCCATCTAGCTTGGTCATTTCCAACTCTGGCATTGAAATCTCCGAGCATGATAATTTTATCTAGGCAGTCATCCACTGTCCTTTGAAGCAGCTCGAAGAATTCCTCCTTGACCTCTGCTCTCTCATCCTCATTTGGCCCATACACTATGACCAGGTTGACTATGGTTTCCCCTTTTAGTTGTACAACAATAATGCGCTCAGAGACAAAGTTCCATCCCTTGATGCAATCTTTTTGGTTTTTGGTCACAATGCAACCCACGCCCCCTTTAGCTCTTTCAGATGTGGGTACACCACTGTAGAGCAGCGTGTTGCTATCGAGATCCATGACTCCTTGTTCTTTTTTTCTTTGTTTCCGTTATAGCCAGGATTTCTATAGCACGTTTCATTAGCTATGCCCTCAAACAAATGTAATTATCTGATTAACCGTCGAACGTATTAATGCCATTTTTGCATACGATGTTATATTGGGTTAGACCCAACAAATATATACTTTATATCTGTGCATCTTGTCCAGTTCCCATAAACGGATGAAATCCTTTGATCTTTGTCGGCATACTAATTATTGTGTATTGAGAAAAGAAATTTTACCACTTCAGTCACAGTTTCTGTGAATTGATTAGGCATAGGCGTGTCTACTATTACAATACTGTGGCCATCACGTTTGCATATGAATACCTGTTGAAGATGATTTCTTAAATGATCTGCATGCGAGATACTCGTGACATTGTTTGTCATTGACATTTAATGCGCTACCAAACTGGACCTTCATTAATCTAATTATTTCAATAGGTATCACCTCTTTGCGGTACATAAATATCATAATGGAACGTTGCTCCTCTAATGTGCTTGTAAATAACGGTAAGGTCATCTTTAAAGAAATTAAACTTCATCCGAATCATAATCAGATGTCTCTGAGAAATTGATAATCAATCTCGGCTGAATGAAGGACAAACCATCATTCTTCCAATATTCCTCTTCCTCTTGTAACACATGGTTCTCACATTTCTTCCAATAATCCCTGGCTATATTGGACATTGCGGCTTTTGTAAGTATTTCAACATCTTTTAATTTGAACGTTCTATTTTCTGTTGCTACCTGTTCCTTAATTTTAGCCCAGACTAATTCTATTGGGTTTAAGTGAGAATGGTAAGGAGGCAATCTTAAACATCTGTGACCATGTTCATGGATTGTCTTGTCTATGTGAAATATCTTTGTATGCTGTGTCTTTTTTACAATTCCAAGTAATTCAGGCTTCATGAACATTTCGTTGAATGTTGTTTTTGGTCAGCCAAATCTTTATTACATCTTTAGTACTTGATGAATTAGGAACTTTATCTTCTGGTGCCACAGTGTTGTGATATGAAGCATTGTCCATTATCAAACACGACGGTCTATCCAAGGAAGGAAGTACATGATTCACAATCCAATCTTGAAATATTTTGCCATTCATCTCTTTATGATAATCCCTATTATCTGTGGATTTTGAAACAAATATGAGTTCAGTATTATTTAGAAGCCCATGATGGCTGCTTCCTGCATGTGCAATTATTAGGCGCTGTCCTTTGCTGCTTGGTACTAGTCCCTTAGTTGTCCAATCAGATGATTGCCATTCTCGTTCATTACTGTGGTGCGCATTGATCCAAGTTTCATCTAAATACACAAAATCATAACAATCTCTTCTCATTTCTCTGACCTCGCGTAAATATTTGCTTCTCATTGCAACTATATGAGGCTTCTCACAAATAAGGTTTCTACCACCAACATATTTTCTAAAAGTGAATCCCAAACTCCTAATAGTCCTCCATAGCGTAGATTTGGAAATATCAATGTCATTATTCTTTCTTGACCAAATTTTCAATTTCCTTTAAGTCACTGCCTCATTATTGTGAAACATATTGCAAATTTCTCTGCGGATCAATTCTCTGTCAAAATTATCCACCACTCTTGGCCTAATTTTTGTGTGTAAAACACTGGAATTAGAAATTTCAGATGTCACTATCCAGCGGTGCAATGATCGTTTGCTTATCCCCAAGGCATGAATAGTCCTCTTTTGTGGGTTTGAAATAGAATGATATAGTTTTCCTCGAGTAGCTTCATTGCAGAAATACTTAAAATCCTATTTGTGATTTGCTGTAATGTCATAAAATGTACTCGCAGACTCATTTTTCCTACTTAACCACACAATACTTTTTGTAGACACACCTCTGATTGACAATGTGTGAGTAACACTGGATATAAACAGTTTTATGTTCAAGAAGTGCAATTTCACGCTAAAATCATGCCAATTGTTTGATAAACCAATCATGTGCAAATGAGGTCGTATAATTTACTGTAGACATTTCAGGATGTGTGTTGGCAAGTTGACTTTTGATATTATATCGCAAAGAAACAAAAAATGAAACCAATGGCTGCAATTTAATGAAAAATTTAATTCATAGGGTCCATACCATTTCAAATTCACACACAAAATTTCACTTATATGCGTTATATATTCGCTGAGATACAGCATTTTGAAGTTGGGCAAAGCTAGTGAAACGTGCTATAGTTTTGATTTTCTCATCTCTTCCACCAGCTCTTCTTCTTTCCCATTTATACTTCTTGTGTTCCAAGTTCCATAAGTCATAGTCCGTAGTCCATTCCAGTTCGTCGCCTTTAGAATCAGTCCGGTTTTCTCTCTTGTATTTCGCTTAATCAGGTTTTAAAGCAAACAGGTGATTGGCCTGTTGTGCCTTTGCATGGTGGAGGAGCTGCCTCCATGCAGGACGCCCTCGTCCTTTTTCAGCCAGGCTTGGGACCGGCCTAGGTGGAGTTTAAATAATCTATACTTGAATCAAAGTCTGTAGAGCTAAATAATCTACACTTGAATCAAAGTCTGTCACCACTTGTGGTGACACAAAACATTAACTAAAGAATGATTTTTTTTTAGACTGTAAAAGAAAACACCCATGTGTTATCGGTGCCCGAAAGGGAGCAAAGAACTGTGTAGGCAGATTTGAAAATCAGAAACCAGAGCTGAAGCACCACACAAAGAATAGCCATAGACTAAGACAATTGAGAAGAGTTAGTTGCTGCCCCATAAGACACAACTAGTCGTGATGGTCACTGACCTCTTGGTCATTCAGGGGCAAAGGATCCAAGAAGAAGAAGAAGATACCATATTCATCAGTATGCTACCAACATATAATATGTTTAACTGTATCAGTTGTGTTGGATTCATTTTAATTCTCTCCAGGTGCCCCTAATGGAAAAACTTGGACGCCGTCCACTCCTGTTGTACCCCATGATTGGCATGCTGTTATCTTTTGTCTTAATGATGATCTTCTTGAACCTCCAGAAGAATGAAGACCTGAAGGTTAGTGTCATAGCCTATTGTTTTACATTTGCCATAATCAGTAACGTGTCTTAACGTCATCATCATGTGGTCAAATCATTATCATCATGTGGTCAAATCATTATCATCTGCTAAAATCATGGTCAAATCATCATCATCATGTGGTCAAATCATTATCATCATGTGGTCAAAGCATTATCATCTGCTGTTGAAATAATCATTTACTAAGTCATCATCATTGTATCATAATGTGCCTTTTGTGAGATTATTAGTTACTCATCTGAGGTTCTCCACGCCCCCCCCCCCCCCCTCTTTTAACACCCCCCCCCCCCCCCCCCCCCCCCCTCCTTTCCCTTTTCCCCAATTACTATACTTCAATAAATGTGATTTTTTTTAAATTTTAAACTTTTTCTTTTTCCAGTATGGTGTAGCATACATGCCACATGCTATGGTTTACCCATAATCTGTACAAGGTGTTTGCGTTTTCAGATGTGTACACCCTGTGCATAATTTCTGTACAGGTTTTCTAACCCATTCCCCTTATTACCGTGAGGTCCTATTGAACACAGGATTTCCCAGTCTGATAATTAAGCACAAAAACAGACTAAATGATGACACCATCTCATTACTTTTACAGTGTAAAATAAACTCAGACATTTTTGTTTGGGTTTTAAAATAAGTGAAGACCTGCTTTAAAAGGCAAAATTTATAATGCAGCCCACTGTAATTGAAAATATTTGTACACGAATTAATTCTTTTGATATGTTTTTTTCAATCTTTGTACAGCTTTTGGGGGTCTTTGTACAGGGTTTTGGATTTTTTGTACAAGTTTTTCATCTCCAAGGTGTGGCATGTATGGTGTAGACTTTATGCTTTAATTGCTGTATGTGTGTGTGTGTGTGTGTGTATATATATATATATATATATATATATATATATATATATATATATATATATATATATATATATATATATACATATACATGTGTGTGTGTGTGTGTGTAATATATATTACTTAGTCCTTTCCCTTCTACCGTGAGGTGTAGAGGTTATATATATATACACGAATATACGAGGGAAGGTCAAAAAGTAATGCCTCCTATTTTTTATTTATGTGAATACTGCATCGGTGTGCAATTTTTACATTTAGCAGGATTCCTCAAACACTCTTCTGCACTGTATAGCATTACCAACCTGTTTCAGTAACAGGTGGCACCACTGTAACAGTTTAAAAATGGCTGCCAAAGACGTACGGTTAAAACAACGTTATGTCATAGAATTCCTCAATGCGTAGGTCAATCCTCAATGGCTGACGCAAAGCGGACTGGCCGTCCGTCTACCACATTGACTCCACACAACATTCATCGAGTTGATGGCATCATTCGTGGTAACAGTCGGGTAACACTGGATGAACTTTCTTCCATGTTGTCCATTAGTAAAGGCAGTGTCCAGAACATCATTAAAGACCTGGGTTATTGAAAAGTTTGTGCACAGTGGATACCCAGAATGTTGACAGACAGACATAAAGAAACAAGGAAAACCATAGCCATCAACATCCTATACCGTTACGAAACTGAAGGAGAAGAGTTTTTATCGAATATTGTGACAGGTGATGAGACTTGGGTTCATTTTTTTTAACCAGAATCCAAGAGGCAGTCAATGGAATGGCATCACACAACATGGCCGACAAGAAAGAAGTTTAAAAGTTCACCATCTGTAGGGAAAGTTATGGCCTCCGTGTTTTGGGATGAGAAGGGTGTGATTATTCTTGACTTCTTGGAACAGGGAAACACGGTGAATGCAGACCGTTACATTGAAACTTTGAAGAAGCTTAGAGGTCGTCTTCGGCGACTTTACCCATTAAAAGATCAGAGAACTGCACTACTGTTGCACGATAATGCCGCGCCACTCACCGCTAAACGCACCATTGATGCGATTGCAGAATTTGGATGGACATTATTACCACATCCCCCTTACAGTCCCGATCTTGCACCTTCTGACTTCCATCTGTTTGGACCACTGAAAGAAGATCTTCGCGGACATCACTTTGAGGACACCGAGACCCTTAAACGCACCGTACGCCAGTGGTTTAGGAAAAAGTTAGTTGCTTATCCTTTACAGGACGTGGCAATCAACCCCAGCTTTTATTGGCTGTTTGTGATTTTTCTAGGCAATTTTTTTTCATTCAGTAGTTTGCCATTGCTTTCTGAACGGTAAGGCGCTTATACCGTTGTTAAAAATCCACACAAAGCGATCTGCTACCAAACCGCCTGCAGCAGGTTTCGAACCTGTATATCTGGATTCTGAAACTCTGTTCATATCCATTAGGCCACAGACGTCGACTGGTTTAGGAAAAAGGACACAAATTTTTACCGTGCTGGGATACATGCCCTTGTGCGAAGATGGACAAAAACTAACAAATAATGGAGACTACATTGAGAATTAAATTTTTGAAGTTCAGACTTGGGGCTACATTTCAATGTGAATTTTATCTGTTTTTTCGCCTATTGAATGAAATTAAAAATTACGAGGCATTACTTTTTGACCGTCCCTCGTATATATATATATATATATATATATATATATATATATATATATATATATATATATATATATATATATATATATATATATATATATATATATATATATATATATATTTTGTTTTTTAATAACTATTTTTGTTCCCTGAGAAGTTGTCCATTTTTTAAGTTAAGACAGACAACTCTCATGTAGCTCGCTGGTTGTATACACAACAGATGCATTCTCTCATATGTCCATCTCTGCTAGCCATACATTTGATGCCTAATTTCAACAGTCTTAACCTTGATGATTCATCTATTGCAGTGTCATTCTCTAACAGGCGATCATTAATTGTTCTCAGTATCTCTCCCTTATCCATATCCAGTGTCCCCACTGTGGGTTCTCTTGATGCTAGTCTATCAGCTCACTCATTACCACATACCCCTGCATGACCAGGACAGTAAATCCACACCAGCTCTTGTAGACTCGAAGCTTCTATGAATGTTTTGCATTCATGCCGCAACCAACCACTTTGAACCTTTCGAAGCATGGACTGAGAGTCTGACACAATGACTGCCTTTGTTAATGAAGTTTCAGTTAGCTACAGTAACAGCCTTGACCTCCATTCTCATGCTGGAAGTTATCTTTTAAGCGACGATTCTGCCCTGTACCCTAGCAGAGAAGCCCCAACCTGATTTCTCACCACGGATCACAGACTCCTCTGTATTACACAATGGCATCATTATCCCTGGCATGATCATGTATCAGTTGATTATAATTTCCAGTTCTGCTTTGCCATTGCGCCAAGTTCTACATTCTCTGCCAAGGCTGATGATGACATGCTGGTAGTTAATCCAGTTCTCATGTGACATACTCCACTCTTCCCCTTTGAATATATTTTCAACTGTGGCCACCTGCTTCATCGTTGTTTCTGCCTGTGCCATCCATGACATCTAACTCTTTATTCTTGCTTCCTTAATGTTCATTATGTTTCCATGCACCAGGTGCTGTTTGTGTAATTAAATAGCGAGCTACAGGAACAGTTAGCATGCACACTCTTCGACATATACTGAGGGAGACTGAGCACCTATGGGTTTGCACAGAGTACAATGATGTTGATTCTGTTCAACAATAACTCTCAGGTCTGGAGAGTGAAGACATCATATATCTTCCAATACCATTAGACGAAGCACTTCCTCCCTACCCTAGTATAAGTAAATAAATTAAGGGGCTGCAGTAAAACTGGTAAGGAATATAAGTTTATAAACTAATAAAACGGTTTTTAGTAAAACTGATTCAATACCGTTTTATTAGTTTATAAACTTATATTCCTCCCTACCCTACCCAACCCCTCCCCCTTTTATTTTTTCAAATAAGTGTTTAATTCTTTCAACTTCTGTCATTATAAGAAGTGTATGCCATCCACTTTTAGAACTAACAGCCTGTGAATGTTTTTAAAAAATTGCTATTTATATTATCTGTTAATCAAAAGTTATTCAGTTCTCTCAAGTTGCTCTGATTATCAGAATATCTTATTGATTTTAATCTGGTGTCTTTTCCACAGGATCACCACGTTGGATTTGCTTATGTTTGTATCATAACCATGCATACTTTGATCGTTGGATTTGCACTTGGTCCAGGTAGGTCATTCATTATTATTAAATAGTTTTTACCAGCGTACGTTGCTTGTAGCCTTGTGTAATACCCCAGGGATCTCTGAAGAGACAGACAGAATAGGACTACTGTACACTCAGGCATGTTATATCAGGAGACTAAGGAGCCGTGCTGGTGTAATGGTTACCACACTGCGCTGGCGATCGGGTGATCCAGGTTCGATCCCTGATGAGAACATTTGAAGAAGTATCTTCGTCCAGGGACTGGAATAACCAGAACATCTTGCACACTAATGTGCAAATACAAAAATATGTATAAACGCTTATTTACACTGACAGTGGTGTATTCTCTCTTTGATCCATAGCCGCCAACCGTCAAAGCAGTCGGTGGCCATCACGCCTGGTGGCGTCTTGTAGGGCAGCAACAAATTGATTCCACTTTGCTCGGTCGGCGGCCATCCTTCGTACAGTGCCCCAACTTTGATTCCTTCTTTGCATCTCGGCTTCCACAGTTCTCCGCCAAGTTGTTTTTGGTCGGCCTCTTTTTTGCTTTCCCTCGGGGCTCCATAGCATAGCTGTTCTTGTGATGGTATCAGGGTCCCTTCTGAGGACATGGCCAACCCAATTCCAGCGTCTGCCAGCTATAATGGTGTGCATGTGTGCCCGCGTCAGTTCAGTTACTTGTGCGCAGGTAGTTATTTTGACGAGAGCTAATCCTTTATATGTTTCTGTTCAAGTGGTTACAGGCCTTTCGCCTGAGATGGAGATTCTTGCTAAAAAATTTCTATCTATCTAATCTGTAAAATCCTTCCTCAAGCCCTAAAAGTTTTCTAAGTCCAGCACATCTCTCCTTTTTATACATTTTCTTCCTTTTTTCCCTCCATTTTTCACACAACTCATTCTTTTTCCACACATTACAATTATCTACATTTGCACACTTTTCGCTGTTATTCGACTTTTTCCACACGTTACTCTCTTTCTAAACAATGGAAAAAAAACCCAAGATTTCACAACATTCATTTCACACTTTCCACGCATGCACGCATTCATTATTATTTTCTGAGACAGCTGTACAATGCCTCTCACCATCGTGACTGCTATCTGAGCCTAAAATTAAACTGCGTTTTGTGCAAAACGCCATATCTGCTTTTAACGTCTGTTATTCTTATTCTATGTAGTATTATTACTTACTTACTTAGTCGTTCCCCTTCTACCGTGAGGTGTAGAGGTTTGGAAGAGAGAGCGCCAGACTATCCTATCGGCTGTCTTCCTCCTGGCCTGGTTCCATTCTAGTCCTCGATCCTTCAAAGATTGTCTAATGTTGTCCTCCCAGCGGACTCTGGGTCGTCCTCGGGGTCTGGATCCTTGGCTCTTTGTTTCCCATGCTTGTCGTGGTATCCCATCTTCTCCCATTCTGCAGACATGGCCAAACCATCTTAATTGGGACTGTTCTACTTGGGTCTGCAGGGGGTAGGATTTAAGGCCTTGACGTATCGTCTGGTTGCGTACCATGTCTCTTCTTGTTACTTCAACCACCTTCCTCAGATACCTCATTTCTGAGGTTTGGATCTGGCTTTTATGGGTTGTAGTCATTGCCCATGACTCGCATCCGTATGTCAAGACTGGGGCATAGGTGGAGCGGTATACAGCCATCTTCATTTTCTTACCAACCTCTTTCTTGCTGAGGAATCCTCGATTAATGGCCTGAAAAAGTCTCCCAGCTGCTGCTTTTCGAGTGGCCAACTCTTCTTTGATGCCTCCCTTTCGGTCTATAATAGCTCCGAGGTATTTAAATTGGTCGACCTGCTCCAGGACCTGTTCTCCCAGCTTAATCTGATGTTTTCTTTCTTCTCATGATATCACCATGGATTTTGTTTTAGAGCTGCTTATGACCATCCCTCTCTTCTCCAGCTCTTCCTTCCAGACTTGCAGGTTGGATTGGAGATGTGCCTCTGATTTAGCTATCAGGACAACATCATCAGCAAATGCCAGCTCCGAAATATAGACCTGTCTCATCTTCCAGTACCCCACTGAATACTTTCTTGTTCTCTCCTTACATGCCTTGATGACATCGTCCATAAGGAGTATGAAGAGGTAAGGTGATAGGATATCACCTTGTCTTACACCAGTGGTGGTCCTGAACTCTTCCGACTTATGGTTTGCTGTCCTCACATAATTTCTGCAAGACTTGTAGAAGCTCTGTATAGCATGAATCAGAGGTGCTGGAATATTCTTCCTTGCCAAACAATCCCAAAGTTTGCTCCAGGGGACCCTGTCAAACGCCTTTTCCAGATCTATGAAACAAAGATGCATCTCACTCTTATACTCAAGGGCCTTTTCACTCAGCTGTCTGAGTGTGAAGATTAGGTCTTGAGTACTTCGGTTTGCTCGGAATCCGCACTGGACCTCATCCAATTGTGGCTCAGCTAGGCGTCGGAGTCTCTGCTCTAGGATTCTAGAGTAGATTTTACCAGGGACACTGAGAAGGGATATGCCTCTATGGTTTCCACACTGTCGATTGTCACCCTTTTTGAAAATTGGTGTTATGATGGCAATCTCCCAATCCTTTGGTATGGTCTTGTTGTACCACGCTGCCTGTAAAACCCTTAAGAGTAATAGGTCGCCTGATGCTCCCATGAACTTAACCATTTCTGGTGTTATACCATCATGCCCTTCTGCTTTGCCCATCTTGATTTTCTCCAGTGCTGCCTTCAGTTCTTCCATCTTTATGTCATCTTCACCATCATTGGTTTTCTCTTCTGTGCTAGTGTTTATCATTTCTGATGCTTCACCATGCTCACCATCCAGGAGTTCTGAGAAATATTCTTTCCATCTTCCCATTACTTCCTTCGGGGCAGTAAGCAATTTGCCTTGCTTGTCCTTTATAAATTTGAGAGGGCATTGTTTTTCCTTCCTCATGTTCTTTAGGGTCTTATAGAACAATTTCTGGTTTTCTTGTGCATCTTTTTCTAGCTTTTCTCCAAATTCTTCCCAGGACTTCTGTTTTGCTGCTAGCACTTTGTTCTTTGCTTCTGTTCTGAGTGTCACATATTCTCTATATTTTTCCATTTGTCCTGTTGTGTTTTTAGCTCCTAAGTATTGTTTCCATGCCATTTTTCTTCTCTCTTATTTTCTCTTTGACTTCCTCTGTCCACCAAGGTGTCCTCTTTCTCTTGTTCCCAAGTCGGACTTCACCGCATGCTTCTGCAGCAGCTGTCTTTATGATATCCTTGAATTTAATCCAGAGGGTTTCCAAGTCATCACGTCGTTCTTCTGTGTTGCTCACCGCTGCAGCAATAAGCCCCTGATATCTGGTCTTAATTTCTGGCTCTCTCAGCTTGTAGGTCCAAATGCTCATTTCTCCTGCTCGTTTACTTGGTTTCTTGCGTGATGTTGGGCAGTTCCTAGGCTGAGCAACTCTTTCAGTTGTTCTTTTGATTGTTAGCAGGTAGTGATCACTTCCAATCTCTGGCCCCCTCCAGACTCTAGCATCTCGGACATATTTGAATGAGCTTCTCCGAACAATGGCATAGTCGATCACTGACTTCTCATTCTTTGTTGGTTCACATCTAGTGTATGCATGTATGCGCTTATGGGGGAACTTTGTGTTTGTAATGATCAGATTCTGCTCACTGCAGAATCTAAGGAGTCGCTTTCCATTGTCATTGAGAGTATCTTCTCCATATCTTCCGATAACTCCACCCCATCTAGCATGGTCATTTCCAGCTCTGGCATTAAAATCTCCGAGCATGATAACTTCATCTAGGCAGTCATCCACTGTCCTTTGAAGCAGCTCGAAGAATTCCTCCTTGACCTCTGCTCTCTCATCCTCATTTGGCCCATACACTATGACCAGGTTGACTATGGTTTCTCCTTCTTTTAGTTTAACAACCATAATGCGCTCCGAGACAAAGTTCCATCCCTTGATACTATCTTTTTGATTTTGGGCCACAATGCAACCCACGCCCCCTTTAGCTCTTTCAGACATGGGTACACCACTGTAGAGCAGCGTGTTGCCATCGAGATCCATGACTCCTTGTCCTTTTTTCTTTGTTTCCGTTATAGCCAGGATTTCTAGTTTTGCTTTCCTCATCTCTTCCACCAGCTCCTCTTCCTTCCCATTTATACTTCTTGTGTTCCAAGTTCCATAAGTCGTAGTCCGTAGTCCGTTCCAGTTCGTCGCCTTTAGAATCAGTCCAGTTTTCTCTCTTGTGTTGCTAGTAATCGTGGTTTAAAGCAAACAGGTGATTGGCCTGTTGTGCCTTTGCATGGTGGAGGGGCTGCCTCCTTACGGCCTCCATGCAGGCCGCCCTCCTCCTTTTTCATCCGGGCTTGGGACCGGCATTGGCGGAGTTCTATGTAGTATTATAACACGTATAAATGCTAGTGTAGGCCAGCCAATCACACATGTCCTCCTGGTTACTCAGAATAAGTAGTTCTTGGTTGCTGATGGTATTCGCCAAAAGATTCGGAGAATTTTCCTTAGGCAGATTGTGTGAAAGGAGAACAGTTTCAACATTTCCTTCTGTTACTCTCCAGCATTCCTCACCATAGAGAAGCACAGAAAGTACACAGCTCTCATACAGTCTTAATTTGGTGTTTGTGCTGTACTGGGAAGACTTCCAAATGTTGTTGAGACTAGCAAAGGCTGTTCTCGCTTTATTCATTCTGTTGTTAATGTCCTTGCTTGTTCCGCCATCTGGTGTTACTATGCATCCTAGGTAAGTAAATGTGTCTGTCTGTTCTAACTTCTGGTTCCTTATTGTTATTGGCTCAGGATTGCCCACATTTAGTGTCATGACTTCTGTCTTCTTCAGATTGATGTTCAGACCAACCTGCTGGCCATACTTAGTCAGTCTATCGGTATTTTCTTGGATGTGTTGATGTGAATGCGTGAGTAGTGCAGTGTCATCTGCATATTCCAGGTCTTCCAGTGTAGAAAATGTTGTCCATCTAATTCCTCTTGGACTGTTGTCTGGCGCATCACCCAATCCTTGGTTGTCAAAAATAATGTTGTTGATAAGGGGCATCCCTGTTGTAAACGGCAACAAATGGAAAAACTTTGATGCGGACAGACATCCGGAGTCTCAGGCTCGTATGACTGCCAGTGGTGGTGACAGTGGTGTACAAGGGTCACATAATTTTTTTGGGGCGGAATTATGACTTTTTTTTTTTTGCTATACCAATTTTTTTAGTTCACTCTGTTCTGCCATTCTCCAAACTTTGCAGCCCTTTGGGGATCACATTGTTTACTTAATGGTTAAACTAGCCTTGCCTGTGAGTGCTCAGTATAACACGCAGAAATAGCATCCCACTGTCGCACATAGTTATAGCCAGTTCTTCTTCTTCTTTGATCCTTAGCCGCAGACCGTCAAAGCAGTCAGTGGCCATCACGCCTAGTGGCGTCTTGTGGGGCAACAACAAATTGATTCCACTTTGCTCGGTCGGTGGCCATCCTTCGTACAGTGTCCCAACTCTAGTTCATTCTTTGCATCTCAGCCTCCACAGTCCTCCGCCAGGTTGTTTTTGGTCGGCCTCTCTTTCGTTTTCCTTCAGGGGTCCAAAGCATAGCTGTTCTTGTGATGGCATCGGGGTCTCTTCTGAGGACATGACCAACCCAGTTCAAGCGTCTGCCAGCTATGATGGTGTGCATGTCCTCTTGCTTGCTACGAGTAAGCAGATCTTGGTTAGTGATGGTATTCGGCCAAAAGATTCGATGAATTTTTCTTAGGCATGTTGTGTGAAAAGAGGACAATTTTGACATTTCCTTCTCTGTAACTCTCCAGCATTCCACACCATATAGAAGCACAGAAAGCACACAGCTCTGATATAATCTTAATTTTGTGCTTGTGCTGTATTGGGAGGACTTCCAGATGTTGTTTAGGCTAAAGAAGGCTGTTCTTGCCTTATTCATTCTGATGTTGATGTCTTTGCCTGCCCTGCCGTCTGGTGTTACTATGCTTCCTAGGTATGTGAAGGTATCTGTCTGTACCAATTGCTTATTCCTTACTGATATGGGCTCAGGGTTGCTCACATTGAGCGTCATGACCTCAGACTTCTATAAATTGATGTTCAAGCCCACCTGCTGGCTAAACTTATTAAGTCTATCCGTTTTTTCCTGGATGTGTTGATGTGAATGTGCTAGTAGTGCAATGTCATCTGCATATTCCAGATCTTCCAATGTAGAAAATGTTGTCCATCTTATTCCTCTTGGACTGCCCTCTGTTGTCTGGCGCATCACCCAGTCTATGACTGTTAAAAATAGAGTGGTTGATAAGGGGCATCCCTGTCGTACTCCTGTCTTCACCTCAAAGGTTAGGTTGCTCTGCCCAACACTGCACGTAAAGTTTGCATAGAGGCTTTTTATGATTGACACTATGCAGCTTGGAATTCCATAAGCCCTCAGTATTTTCCATAAACTGTCCCTATGTATGCTGTCAAAAGCCTTTTCAAAATCAACGAAATTAATGTAAAGCTGTCTTTGCCATTCTGAGCACTGCTCTATAATGTTCCTGAGAGTGAATATATGATCTACACATCTCCTGTTCTTTCTAAATCCTGCTTGTTCTTTCCTCAGTTTGTGATCTACTGCCTTTGAAATTCTCTGTATAATTATCCTGCCTAGTATTTTGCTGGGAACTGAGAGAAGAGTGATTCCTCTCCAATTGTTGCAGTCTGCAAGATCTCCCTTCTTGGGCAATTTGACAATTATTCCTTTGTTCCACTCTGATGGTGTTGTCCCCGTTTTCCAGACTTGTGCAAATAGTGGTTCTAATAGTTCTGCTGCTAGCTCAGGGTCTGTCTTAAATAGCTCTGCATTTAAGTTATCATGGCCCGGAGCTTTGCCGTTCTTTAACCCTTTGATTGCTGTGATGATTTCTTCTTTTCGTAAAATGTCTGTATTCACATCTAGATCGTTTTCAGCTTGAGGAACATTCAATTGTGTCTCTGGTGGTTCCTTGTTCAGAGTTTCTCTGAAGTGCTCTGCCCATCTTGTTTTTTGTCCCTCTGCTGTCGTGATGAGATTACCTTGCTTATCTCTTACTAATGTAATATTGTTTGCACCTCGTTTCCCGCTGATGAATTTAGTTATTTTGTATACTGTGCTTTGTTCATTTCTCAGTGCTGCCTCCTCTGCCTGTCTTGCAAGATCGTCTAGGAAATTCCTTTTGTTGGCTCGGGTTTGGTGTTTAACTTCCTTGTCCAGCTGACTGTACTGTTCGCTGTATAGTTGCTTTAACCTGGGGGACTTCGCTTCTGTTTTCTTTCTTTTCATTTCCTTTCTCATCGTTATGGTGTTTAAAGTTTCTGGTGTTATCCAGTCTTGCTTCTTCCTTTCCTGGAATCCCAAGCATGATTTGCTGCTTTCTTTGTATATTGTTGAAATGGTGTTGAAATTCTGGTCTATATCATCAGTCAATGTCTTTTCCTGACTTTTGGCAAATTGATATCGTTTCTTTATGTCGGCCGCAAAAGCTTTTCTGGTAAGGGAGTCCTTCAATTTGCTGATGTCAAACCTTTTCTGTGTAGTTACAATTGGTGCAGCCCTTCTTAGTTTCACTTTCAGTTTTGCTACTACTAAATGGTGATCACTTCCCACATCTGCACCTCTTCTTACCTTCACATCTTGTAATGCATGTCTCCATCTACCGTTAACCATGATGTGGTCTATCTGGTTTCTGTCCCGACCATTTGGTGATTCCCATGTTAATTTGTGAATTTCTTTATGTGGGAAGAGTGTTCCTCCAATGATCAGGTTATTAATGCTACAGAAACTTATTAGTTTATCCCCATTTTCATTTGCTGTTCCGCTGCCGCATTTCCCCATTGTTCTTTCATTATATGTATTGTGTGTACCAACTTTCGCATTGAGGTCTCCCATTACTATAACAAGATCATATCTAGGTGTGTCTTCCATTTCTTTCTGCAGTTGTTGATAGAATTCATCCTTGACCTCCTCATCGCTATCATTCGTTGGTGCGTAGCATTGTATTATTGTAGTGTTGGTGAATCTCCCTCTCAATCTTAATCTTATCAGTCTGTTGTTGATGGGTTTCCATTCCAGTAATGTCCTTTCTATTCCTTTCTGTAGAATAATGGCTAAGCCTTCATTGTGTTGTCCATCCTCTCTTCCAGAGTAAAGTACTGTTTCTCCTGTTGCTGTTTTAACTTTTCCTGCCCCTGTCCATCTGCTCTCGCTTATCCCTAGAATGTGTAACCTATAGTTTCTCATTTCTGCCGTGACCTGTCTTAGTTTACCTATCTCATACATTGTCCTGACATTCCAAAAACCTATTCTTGTATCCTGTTTTGCACGGTATATGATATTAACGCCGTCTGCTAAAGGTTATCAGACGTGCAATTGTAAAGGTTAAGGCATTTAATATATTGCGATAGATGTTTCAATTATTGAACGCTCCATACACGATCGATTATGACGTGTATAGCGTTGTTTGGGTCACAGTCGGTAACTAAGAAACGCTACCCTTTGTTACTTGACCGCCAAGCTGAATAGCTGCGTTTTTCTAACCTTCCAATTCAATGGCACGATATAGCCATTTATATATGCATTTTTTGATGGACCAGGGTCAGTCCTAGAACTCTATATGAGAGGGAAATTTATGGAGGTTAGTATTTAACTAGAATTCTCAGAAGGAGAAGAATAATCGTCAAATTCGTATGAATATATTCAGACTCGCAGTCTACGTTATTGATTAATTTATGCATGACTTATATGGACTTATGCTCTATTCCTATTTGAAATGATCATCCTGTGTGTACAACTGTGAATTAAATGTATGGACTCAATGAAATGACTTATCAAATCAATCGTATTCCAAGGTTCAAGTATTGTTCGGAATCTTCCACCCCCGCATTCGCTTAATCTTCCATCGAAGGCACGATGCACTATCACTGAATAAAAAAACCTAACATATCAAAGAAAAAACAATGGCCAGAAATTTATAATTGTTTTATTCATATCACATGGAACATTGTTCAGAGCAAACCACCTTGCAACACTGGAGGACCAGGGTACCAGCTTTTGTCTGACCCCTACCCACACAGACCAGTCCAGCTTGGTTGAACCTACCAGGAGTAAAACTCCCACTGGCATAGCTCTGGGGATTGTCAGGGTACGCAAGCTGCCATACCGCTACAAGGTATAGGTACCACCAAACAAAACTACATCTTGACAAATAAATGAAGCTAACGGTGTCAACTTCTGTTTTCTTTTAACAGGGCCTATCCCATTTCTTGTAGTGGGAGAAATTTTCCGCCAGGAGCCTAGAGCTGCGGCCATGAGTTTGTCTCTGGCCTTCAACTGGGTGTGCAATTTCATCCTCATGTTGGCATTCCCATTTTTGAAGGTAAGCAAGAGTAGCAGGTCTTTATTAGCTAACATTAGTTTATTTAGAAGGTGCTAGCAATGGTTGACACATGTTGATGAAAGCTGTTGAAAACATTGCAAGGCAGTTCTTGTTCTGGAATCTCCAGGGTAAGAGAGGTAGAGGGAGACCACAAAACACGAGGAGAAAAAAAATGAGATGGAGATGAAAGGGATGAGGAAGACATGGGAAGACCTTGAGCTGATGACACAGGACAGGAGGACATGGTATGTTTTTGTTGAAGGCCTATGCTCCTTGTGGATCTGAAAGGTAACGACGAAGATGATTTGTTTTTTTGCATGGTTTTGGCAAGCAATGACAGTTTATTATTATAGCTACTAGTTGATGAAATGTTAAAAAACAAAGATAAGAGTGTGGAAAATTACAAAAAGATTGAAGAGGACTGCAATTCAACTGATGAACTGTGTAGATACACTTCAAAATGTTGAGTTTCTGAGATACTTTGCCACAAAATTTGCCACAGTTACATCATTCTACATCTCACTATGCTATCGTTACCTGATACCTCCTATATGAAAGGTCTGGCATTAAGCTCCATACAGTGACAAACTAAAGAAGCAGTACAGATGGTACGCCCAAAAAAGGAAACTTCTTCTTGAGACATTCCTTTTCAATTACTTATATACAAGTAATAATGTCAGATGCAGTTTTTATTCTTGTGCAAGACCTGTTGCCCTTAACTAGCACTAGATGATTATTTTAGTTCCTAAGAATTTAGCCGATGCAATATTTTTTTCAAAAACCACTACTTTGAAAGTGTGAATGTTGTTGTTGTTGAGCTTCTCGCTCTTTTGCAGCCAATACCACCTTGAAGACTCCTAGGTGTTTATCTACACTGTAAATCATGGCTGTTCTGCCATTACGAAATGTGTTGAGTTGAAGTCATAAACTCCATTTTCTCCGGCTTAGCTGGCATTTAAAGGATCATCACATCTGATCCCAAGCTGGGAGAAAGAAGCACGTGGCATACTGTGCATTCTCTGCCATCCAAGGGGGCTCTCCAAATATGCATAGCTAAAATGCTGTTCTTTGGTTCTGGGCTTTCCCAAGGAATCGTCATCTTCTACACAGAGCCACTTCTCAGCTCCCCCTGCCCATCAAGGGCCCATAGTGAGATCCTCCTGCATACAGCCAACCAGGTTATAAAAAAAAGCCATAGTTGTGTATGGGGCTCAAGTAACTCCTCCAAGCTTGGTGTGCAATGCTGGGTTTTCAACATATTTCGCCACAGGGGGAATCCCTTATAGTGTGTGGATGATTTCAAGAGTAAATGAGTTTGTAAGTAACCTCACAGACAGGTTCACTTCCACATTTGAATACTGTAGCTTTGTGCTTAGCTGGTGGTCATATAAAGATGACTCCAGATATGCCTCCATGCATGAAGTGTGAATGTAAAAAGTGTAATCACTTTCCATTGTAACTCTGACTTCAATATCATCACCATCATTGCCTATTAGATTCCCCCAAACACTCTGTCAGAAGCACTAATGGAAACCAGCTGTAAATTTAACACAGTGAACATACACTGGATTCCTACTGCAAGATAAATGAATATGAAATGGTGTATATCTATAACGCGGGAGCATAATAGCTTATAACACAATAAGGGTTTCGAGTGAGAAATCATGCACAGCAAACACAGTACAGGTTGTTTGTCATCAAGATTACACTAACAAGACACAATATTTAATTGTTATATGACGAAAAATTAAAAAATTACAGTTTATAAGAACTTTATAATTATTCGAAACCACTCGTGCTGAAATGTCAGTTTGCTTTAGGTTTATTCAAATCATCTTTATTCCTGACAAGATTAAGCTGGCATGGTCCTGCATGTTTTACATGCAACTTTTATTTGAAAATTATTGTGCTGAACATGTTTTTCAATTAAAATAAACCTACTTTGTTCATTGTAAAAATAAGAGTTTAATCTAAGAGTTGCGTTGTTAACATAATGAGATCACAATACAGCATCATCCATATTAACTACTGCATTGTATCAAGAAAAGAACTGTTGTGATTACCTTAAGGACCACATCCATTACCCCCTTTTAAGTATAATGTGCATGCACATTTAAGCATATTGTGAAACATAAGCTTCATCAAATATTATTTTGCATTCTTGGAGATGGCTTATGTTATCCCCTTAGTTCAGAAAGGCAAAAGATTCTAAAGACGAGGCATACGCATTAAGGAAGAGGGAATGGGGCAGAATAACAGCAGTAGAGTTGGAGGAAGAGTGAGCTTGAGTAGAATTCAGTGTAGAATCAAAGCTGTGTGTATATATATATTTATATATGTGTGTGTGTATATACATATATGTATATATGGAAAAACCTGGAAAACGGAAAAAAAATTCCAGGCCTTGAAAAATGGCTAAAAGCCTTGAAATTCCCGCATCGGACCTGGTAAAAAATTACAAATCGAAAGTTGTCAATTTTTCAGTTATTGGTGGTATTTTTCGTTAAACTTCAGTTACCGTAGAATTTTTACTTCCCTTTGCGCACTGAATCCATTTCCAGACGTTTTCGGCGATTTGCGTTTTCTGCGATTTGCGCTAATGATGTGAACGCAGATTTATTTTTAGCGCTCGCGTCTGTTACTCGAAAACTACTGGGAAAAAATTGATTTATAACCTCAGACCTAAGGGTCTTTTATATTTGGACATGTGCCCTAATATAACCGACTATGTTGAACGGGACGCGCCTCGCCAAAACGAGGCAAAACTTTTAAAAATACACCAAAAACTTGTCTCTACGCATTGAAGTTGTATTAAATCGTTCATTTCAACTGAGGTAAGTAATAAATTCTAGTGGCTGGGAATGTGAAGGTCTGATGCTGTTCTTACAATGCATATGACTTTTAACAGATGAAAGTCAATTAAATATCTGTTAAAGTCAGTTATATAACTGGAACCACCAGGCCTTTACACCCCTCCACTTTATTATTCTTGTTCAGAGTTTCTTCTTGATTTTTATTTTATTTTAGCGTATAAGCATAATTGTTATTGTCCCTAGCCTATTTACAATGATTTGTTAAATATGATGCCACTTTCTCATATCGGCAGTTCTTCTTCTTCTTCTTCTTCTTCCGTCCTTAGCCACCGACCGTCAAAGCAGTCAGTGGCCATTACGCCTAGTGGCGTCTTAGGGCAACAGCAGATAGGTTTTCTTTGCCATTGTTTCCCATCACGCCTATTGGCGTCTTTAGGGCAACGGCAACTCAATCCATTTGCTGTTGTTTCCGTAATCGAAGTGACTGGCAAACGGGTGATCAGCCCGTTGGTATATCGGCAGTTGTTCATATTATTTGGAATTGAAAACAATATATATCCTAATTATAACCCATTAGAGGTTGAACGGGATATTTTTCTTCATTAATTTAAAAAAAAAAAAAAGAAGTAATAAATTCATTTATGTCATTTATAAAACATATTTACATAAGTGCAGTTTATAGATAGGCCTACTGCACTTGCGTCTGTAATTTACAATGTAGGCCTATTTACAGTTTTATTTTTAACCATGGCCAAAATTAGTGTGAATGAAATTTCTTGGTTTACAAACTGCTTATGGGAATATGTTTGACACAGTTTAAGATGGTCAGGAATAAAAATTGATGGCGATTCCATATCCTATAGACTACCCTGTTATCAGACCATGTCCCACTGTTCATTTCACCACATTTTTGGGAAATAGGCTAAATATATTTTGAATGCTTTTTTATTATATTTATGATGAAGAGACATATCCCGTTCTCCTCTGCAGGGTTATAATTAGGATATGCCTAGGCCTACATGTTTTCAATTCCAGATAACATGAATAACCGCCGATACATCATGAAAGTGGCATCACATCTGTCAAATCACTGTAATTAGGATAAATGAAAATTACCAATTTTGTGCATAGGCCTATGTTATTTAAAATTTTAAAAATAATTAAAACAATTTTTTTTTTATCGAAACAAACAGAAACGATAAAACAAAACAAACCCCAACAACAAAAATCAAACAAAAATAGTAAAGATGGGGAGGGGGTGTGTGTGTAAAGGCCAGATGTTTCCAGTTAGATATTTAATAGATTTTCACTTATCATAAGTGTTATAAGGATATCATCATACCTTCACCCTCCCAATTACTATATATTAACTTTTGTTCTAGTTAAATATTGTTTGACTATATTATTCATGCGTTTAGAACTTTGACTTGGTAAATTTACATAGCTTAGGCCTACTCATAAGTTATTTGTGTGTTCCATTTTTTTTTTTTTTTAAACAGAACAGAACACAACTCAGAGGAGCAGTTTTTCCCTCAGAAACATCAAAACCATCTAACACTATCCCCTCGGACACGTCAAAAACGTCTAACACTACTAGGAGACCTACAGATGTGACATCATTTGTGACCAAGGAAGAAACTCTCAGAGCTGAGATTATTTGGACTCTTTTTTCAGTAAAAAGTCACCACAGTTTTAATTCAAATTTCATACGCAACAAGGGACATATTCTCTTCTGTGGTAGTTTTTATTCAGCGTTCAGCTTTATTTCAAGACCTGAAATTCAGATTGGTGCATTTGGAACAGTAGCTGAAAATAGGAAGCATTTTCCTGTAGCACTGAAGAAAAAACAACTCAAATTGAAAAAGACAAAATCATCCTGTGTTTTGTGTGACAGAAGATAAGGCATGCCGACAGTCACCTGGCATGATACGAAAAGATTTAAACTTATATCTACTGTTCACTCCAATGATAATATAAACAAGACAGTTAGAAAGACAAATTCTTTAGGGCAGAACAATTCAGAAGCCAGTGCTTGCAGAAAAATACAGCAAAAGTATGGGAGGTGTCGACCACTTCAGCCAACTAGGTGCACGCTACCCCTACCCACACAGATCCTATGTTTATATCATTTCTTAGTTGAAACTGCCCTGGTCAATGGGCACATAACCTACAACACTGCCAACTCTACAAAAAAAAGATCAAAGCAAAGATCAGGATGTCAGTATGACTCTTATTGAACCTGCTATTCTTCGACGCAATGTGACACCTTCAAAACCACAGGTCACAACAACACGACTTGCTGAGCACCATTTCATTGATAAATATGAAAGGGCAAGGTACAAACCAGACTGTAAAGTGTGTAAGGCTGCAGGGAACAGAAGCCAGACTTGTATGTATTGCTCAGATTGCAATGTACCTCTATGCCTGATACCCTGCTTCAAGTTACACCACACAGTCAAGGATTATCAACGATCCAGACGAAGACTATGGCAGAGGCCTACAGCTACAACTTCAACCCCAGTGAATGAAAAAAGCAACTCAGACTCCAACTAGAGATACTTAACTACTCAAACATTTACAAACGCTCATTGTCAGATGCCACAGACGCAGAATACATTCAAAAAAGACAAACACGAAAAATATTTTTTTTTTGCATTTTATTCACAATTTTATTAGCCTTTTATGTTGATATACGTGGTTAATTGTTAAATCAATACGTCAATCAAGCTTATTTTATTCATTACCATCCATGTCACTAACATTTTATTGCGCTGACATTGAACAAATTCACTAAAAACTGGAAAAAGATGTCTGTTTTTCAATCTTTTATGAATTTAAAAAAAAAAAAGCAGTTCTTTTTAAAGAAATCTGCAAACACCCTTGGTAATGGGAGACAGTAATGCTCCAGATTGCTGGTCAGCAAAGCGATAATTATATCTGAGAAAATTAGATGAGGAAAATATTAGAGTTTCCCATCCTTGAAAATCAGGTGCTGGACCTGGAAAATGCTTGAAGAAATTTGCTATGAACCCTGCTCCTAGGTGTTTATCTACACTGTAAAATCATGGCTGTTCTGCCATTACGAAATGTGTTGAGTTGAAGTCATGAGCTCCATTTTCTCCGGCTTAGCTGGCATTTAAAGGATCATCACATCTGATCCCAAGCTGGGAGGAAGAAGCACGTGGCATACTGTGCATTCTCTGCCATCCAAGGGGGCTGTCCAAATATGCATAGCTAAAATGCTGTTCTTTGGTTCTGGGCTTTCCCAAGGAATCGTCATCATCTACACAGAGCTACTTCTCAGCTCCCCCTGCCCATCATGGGCCCATAGCGAGATCCTCCTGCATGCAGCCAACCAGGTTAAAAAAAAAAAAAGCCATAGTTGTGTATGGGGCTCAAGTAACTCCTCCAAGCTTGGTGTGCAATGCTGGGTTTTCAACATATTTTGCCACAGGGGGAATCCCTTATAGTGTATGGATGATTTCAAGAGTAAATGAGTTTGTAATTAACCTCACAGGCAGGTTCACTTCCACATTTGAATACTGTAGCTTTGTGCTTAGCTGGTGGTCATATAAGGATGACTCCAGATATGCCTCCATGCATGAAGTGTGAATGTAAAAAGTGTAATCACTTTCCATTGTAACTCTGACTTCAATATCATCACCATCATTGCCTTTTAGATTCCCCCAAACACTGTCAGAAGCACTAATGGAAACCAGCTGTAAATTTAACACAGTGAACATACACTGGATTCCTGTCTACTGCAAGATATATGAAA
The DNA here is from genome assembly GCA_024509875.1 of Oreohelix idahoensis. Classification (NCBI taxonomy): domain Eukaryota; kingdom Metazoa; phylum Mollusca; class Gastropoda; order Stylommatophora; family Oreohelicidae; genus Oreohelix; species Oreohelix idahoensis. Next base: position 296,343 of record JAMPIV010002043.1, read on the forward strand.
TGGTGTATATCTATAACGCGGGAGCATAATAGCCTATAACACAATAAGGGTTTCAAGTGAGAAATCATGCACAGCAAAAACAGTACAGGTTGTAGCAAACACTGTACAGGTAGTTTGTCATCAAGATTACACTAACAAGACACAATATTTAATTGTTATATGACGAAAAATTAAAAAATTACAGTTTATAAGAACTTTATAATTATTCGAAACCACTCGTGCTGAAATGTCAGTTTGCTTTAGGCTTATTCAAATCATCTTTATTCCTGACAAGATTAAGCTGGCATGGTCCTGCATGTTTTACATGCAACTTTTATTTGAAAATTATTGTGCTGAACATGTTTTTCAATTAAAATAAACCTACTTTGTTCATTGTAAAAATAAGAGTTTAATCTAAGAGTTGCGTTGTTAACATAATGAGATCACAATACAGCATCATCCATATTAACTACTGCATTGTATCAAGAAAAGAACTGTTGTGATTACCTTAAGGACCACATCCATTACCCCCTTTTAAGTATAATGTGCATGCACATTTAAGCATATTGTGAAACATAAGCTTCATCAAAAATTATTTAGCATTCTTGGAGATTTCTTATGTTATCCCCTGAGTTCAGAAAGGCAAAAGATTCTAAAGACGAGGCTTACGCATTAAGGAAGAGGGAATGGGGCAGAATAACAGCAGTAGAGTTGGAGGAATAGTGAGCTTGAGTAGAATTCAGTGTAGAATCAAAGCTCTGTGTGTGTGTGTGTGTATATATTTATATATATATATATATATATATATATATATATATATATATATATATATATATATATGTACGTACGACACGTTAGAACATCTTCTTCTTCGATCCTTAACCACCGACCGTCAAAGCAGTCAGTGGCCATCACGCCTAGTGGCATCTTGTAGGGCAACAACAAATTGATTCCACTTTGCACGGTCGGTGGCCATCCTTCGTACAGTGCCTCAACTCTGGTTCATTCTTTGCATCTCAGCCTCCACAGTCCTCCGCCAAGTTGTTTTTGGTCGGCCTCTCTTTCGCTTTCCTTCAGGGGTCCAAAGCATAGCTGTTCTTGTGATGGCATCGGGGTCTCTTCTGAGGACATGACCAACCCAGCTCCAGCGTCTGCCAGCTATGATGGTGTGCATGTCCTCTTGCTTGCTACGAGTAAGCAGATCTTGGTTGGTGATGGTATTCGGCTAAAAGATGCGGTGAATTTTTCTTAGGCATGTTGTGTGAAAAGAGGACAATTTCGACATTTCCTTCTCTGTAACTCTCCAGCATTCCGCACCATAGAGAAGCACAGAAAGCACGCAACTCTGGTATAATCTTAATTTTGTGCTTGTGCTGTATTGGGTGGACTTCCAGATGTTGTTTAGGCTAAAGAAGGCTGTTCTTGCCTTATTCATTCTGATGTTGATGTCTTTGCCTGCCCCACCGTCTGGTGTTACTATGCTTCCTAGGTATGTGAAGGTATCTGTCTGTACCAGTTGCTGATTCCTTACTGATATGGGCTCAGGGTTGCTCACATTGAGCGTCATGACCTCAGACTTCTTTAAATTGATGTTCAAGCCCACCTGCTGGCTAAATTTATTAAGTCTATCCGTTTTTTCCTGGATGTGTTGATGTGAATGTGCCAGCAGTGCAATGTCATCTGCATATTCCAGATCTTCCAATGTAGAAAATGTAGTCCATCTTATTCCTCTTGGACTGCCCTCTGTTGTCTGGCGCATCACCCAGTCTATGACTGTTAAAATAGAGTGGTTGATAAGGGGCATCCCTGTCGTACTGCTCTGCCCAACACTACACGTAAAGTTGGCATAGAGGCTTTTTATGATTGACACTATGCAGCTTGGAATTCCATAAGCCCTCAGTATTTTCCATAAACTGTCCCTATGTATGCTGTCAAAAGCCTTTTCAAAATCAACAAAATTTATGTAAAGCTGTCTTTGCCATTCTGAGCACTGCTCTATAATGTTCCTGAGAGTGAATATATGGTCTACACATCTTCTGTTCTTTCTAAATCCTGCTTGTTCTTTCCTCAGTTTGTAGTCTACTGCCTTTGAAATTCTCTATATAATTATCCTGCCTAGTATTTTGCTGGGAACTGAGAGAAGAGTGATTCCTCTCCAATTATTGCAGTCTGCAAGATCTCCCTTCTTGGGCAATTTGACAATTATTCCTTTGTTCCACTCTGATGGTGTTGTCCCCGTTTTCCAGACTTGTGCAAATTGTGGTTCTAATAGTTCTGCTGCTAGCTCAGGGTCTGTCTTAAATAGCTCTGCATTTAAGTTATCATGGCCCGGAGCTTTACCGTTCTTTAACCCTTTGATTGCTGTGATGATTTCTTCTTTTTGTGGAATGTCTGTATTTACATCTAGATCGTTTTCAGCTTGAGGAACATTCAATTGTGTCTCTGGTATTTCCTTGTTCAGAGTTTCTCTGAAGTGCTCTGCCCATCTTGTTTCCTGTCCCTCTGCTGTCTTGATGAGATTTCCTTGCTTATCTCTTACTAATGTAATATTGTTTGCACCTTGTTTTCCGCTGATGAATTTAGTTATTTTACGTTAGAACATGGCAAGCGCTAAATGAATCATCCACAAGGAGCTATTTCTTGTGTCCCAGGTCGAAGGGTGGCCTTGGCATACCAAACCCCTTAGTATTATACCACTCTCGGCATATTTCATTCCTTATCAGTATGCTCAATTGTGATGATAGTCTTGTAAAAACTGCAGCAATAAACTCGTTAGATAAACATATGAAAAAACGTAAAATAGACCAAGTAAAAGAAGATAGGAATAACTTTGCAAGTTACGAGCTAAACGAAACGAACCATCTAGTTAAAAGATCGAAGGTGAATTGGCCAAGATCATTTTGGGTAGAACTGAATGAAGAATGCGCGCATGAAGGAGTGAGTGTGAAAGTGGATGATAGAGGCCATTACATTGTACGGTTAGATGTAGATGAAGATGTGAGTCTAACATACAAGACAGCAAACGCTTTTTATTCTGGATTTAAATCACATAAACTTAACCTAAAGACGATGGTCATATATCGGTCATGTCCTACGAATGCAAAACAACAGAATACCACTACAGGCGCTCACTTGGGTTCCTGAGGGTAAGAGGAAAAAAGGAAGACCAAAAGAAACACTCAGAAGAACAATAATAAGAGAAGGAAGAACGTTGGGCCTAAATAATGTGCAAGAGCTAAGAGGAGTGGCGTCACAACGAACAACCTGGAGAGCACTGGTTTCTGCCTTATGCGCCGTGTTTGGTGCTTAAAGAATTTATTATTATTATTAATTATAAATGAACTAAAAAGTAAATCGTCACAAGGGAGAATAGTGCGCGAAATGAAATGTGTAAACCATTCATTGTCATCTAGTTTTCTATCTATTGTTAAATACTTTCATTTGCTGAGAGATCGTGGTTACAGTTGCTGGAATGCGAAAGTCTTTTACATCTATATTACCCACAGACATACACGAAAATGTGCAAAATATGTAACTACCCATACGAAACTCTCACATTTATTGAATGGATGTACCAAATCTCAAACATTATACCAACAGAGGCACAATAGAGCTGTAGACATTATTTATGAGAAACTGAAATCCTCATACAGTAATAAGAGTGACATAACAATAAATAAAGAGATAATAGTTAAACCATCGCTTTTCGGCAGCAGTAACACTTCATTTAAAACACATGCCGTAAAACCTGATTTAACAATAATCAATCGACAGAACAAAACAGCTTTTATAGTGGAGGCAGCAACACCATATGATACCCATTTAGATAAATGTTACCAACATAAATTTGATAAGTACTATCCAATGACTGCAGAAATTAACGAACTAGGCTATCGTACACATGTTATCGTTCTGATAATTAGTAGTTTGGGCCATGTGCATGCAAAGTGTGAGTGGATTAATGTCGCTAGGGTTGCGGAAATTTGAAGCCAAAGTTCTATGTAAATGTCAGCATTAGTGCAATTATAGGTTCTTACAGAATATGGAAACTTCGATGTAAAAAATACCCATTGTTTTTTTTTCGTACGCCCGCTAATACTCGAGGCGAGATCTCAGGTTATTGTTAATGTCTAACCTGACATTGATTTTACGTGAGTATCCCTTTTCTTGTACAGAGACAGGTGTCCCTCACCATTCAGGCAGATACTCGCCGATTTCGGAGGTACCCATTAGAGCTGGGTCGGCTCAGGAGCCGCCTATCCCTGGTCGACGACACTCCTTCAGATGTCCTCGCCAGGTCTCGAGTTAATCCAGTCCAATTCCCGGTCGACGAAAAATCCTCAAATGCCGTCGCCCGAGTTTGATCCTGAATCACCCGGTCGCCAGAACGGTGTTGTAACCACTACGCTAGCGCGGCTCCCTATACCCATTGTAAATTGCTGGAGATGTTTTCCACACAGTCCAATCTCAATTGTGCTCTGTCTACTATACCAAACGACTATTGTATTCGATGCTATATTTATTATCTCACTCCACTAGCTGTCAAAGCTTTTTATGGCAAATAAAAATTATGATAAAACCCCCATGTAAAAACAAACTTATTGCTCTACTTGAATGGTATTCCACACACATCTTTTAGAAAGCTTAAAGATTGTTATGTATGTGTAACACAAACATTAGATGTAAAAACACTCACATAGAACTACTTGAGACCTCTTCAACACTTTATGTAAATTCTATTGATTCTCCTATATGCCATGTTGTATCTATTATATCGTCTGTACATATTAATGTATTTTATGGAGAATAAAGATTCTTATATATGTATATAAATGTATATATATATATATGTATGTGTGTGTGTGCGTGCGTGCATGCATATATGCATATATATATATATATATACATTTATATACATATATATATATATATATATATATATATATATATATATATATATATATATTTTTTCTATATATATTATATTTTTATTGTAATAATATTCTATATATATAATATATATATATATATATATATATAAATATATATATATATAAATATATAATATATGCATTATATATATATATCATATATATATATGTATATAATATATATGTATGCATATATATATAAGTATATAAATATATATCATATATAATATTATATATATATATATATATATATATATATATAATATATATATATATATATATATATATATATATATATATATATATATATGTATGTGTGCGGTGTCTGCCTATGCACTCCACATGTTAGATTTATTAAGTTTGAGTCAGTGCTGATAAAAGCTGCACTATCTGCTATATTGAAAGTGAGATGCGCTAGATATGTGACATATGATTGTTATGTGTAGGACCAAGGTATTGACGAAAACCCTTGAGCAGTGTGACAGCTGGATTTTGGCTGTGTTTTCATTTGCATTCCATTGGGAACACATTACGAAGTGTTCCCCTTTCTTAAGGGATGTGGATTGTACAATAGAAGGGATACTCTTGGAACAGGGTTAATCCTCTCATGATGATGTTCTGTAAATATGGATCAATCTTTACAAACGGATATGTATGCTACAATGGATGTAAGTTTATTAAAGAAAATTGACTTCGTTTATGAAGGAAAACTATCTTATTTCCTTATCTTTGATTGGGTCAGTTAAAGAGCCCGTATTTATGTTGTGGATTTCGGAAGAAAACATATAATCGTTAGGAGATTTCACCCTACACATAACAGAGCAACGAGCATTAGTATGTAACAACAGAAGGAGCTATCAAATACAAAGTAACATAATGAGTATAGGTTTCGAGTGTGGACAGGGGAAGCTATTTACTTGAAATAATAATAAAACGAACACACAAAATGTGGAGACAGCGCCCCGCCACTATGTATGTATGAGGTATGGTCAAAAAGTAATGCCTCGTAATTTTTAATTTCATTCAGTAGGCAAGAAAACAGATAAAATTCACATTGAAATGTAGCCCCAATTCTGAACTTCAAAAATTTATTTCTCATTGTAGTCTCCGTTATTTGTTACAGTTTTTGTCCATCTTCTCACAAGGGCATGTATCCCCGCACGGTAAAAATTTGTGTCCTTTGTCGGTGATGTTGTGTGATGCAATTCCATTGACTGCCTCTTAGATTCTGGTTAAAAAAAAATGAACCCAAGTCTCATCACCTGTCACAATATTCGATAAAAACTCTTCTCCTTCAGTTTCATAACGGTGCAGGAGGTTGATGGCTATGGTCTCGCCTTCAGCATTGAGGAATTCTATGACATAACATTGTTTTAACCGAACTCTTTGGCAGCCATTTTTAAACTTTTACAGTGGTGCCACCTGTTACTGAAACAGGTTGGTAATGCTATACAGTGCAGAAGAGTGTTTGAGGAATCCTGCTAAATTTACAAATTGCACACCGATGCAGTATTTACATACATAAAAAATAGGAGGCATTACTTTTTGACCTTTCCTCGTGTATATATATATATATATATATATATATATATATATATATATATATTTATATATATATATATATATATATATATATATATATATATATGTGTGTGTTTGTAAATATGTATATTTGTGTAAATGGAGACATGTTATATGTCACTATTAAAACATGACAAGTTTTTTTTTTTAAAGTTCATAAGGGGAGGGGGAGGTAAACTCCACTACCCCATAAGAATGAGCCACCACTGAATACGAGAAGGCAGATAGATAAAATTATATGTTGGTAATGAAAGGAAAAAAAAGTTTGTTGATTGATTACATCTGTTTTGCATTTAGTTTTTAAAAATGTTATTTTCATTTACTTCCGCATGGTCAAACCATGTCAGTATTTGATTCAGAAATGTTAAACAACATGAAATAAACTGTTTTAATATTGTTTAAATGTTTATTTCTTGTATCTTTTTTCTAGGACGCACTGGAAGAATTTGTGTACATTCTCTTCTCCGTCGTCGTTGCTCTTTCAATTGTTTTCATCTTCTTCTTTGTGCCTGAGACAAAGAACAAAACGTTTGATGAAATTGCTAACTCCATTTCACTCGGAGGAAGAGCAAAAGGCAAAGCGAAAGCAAATGGCATTAACAGTGATGAGAGTAAGCCACTGAGTACCAGCAAAGTATAATGGGTTAAATGTAGAGACCATTTAACAGACAGCTTGTAAAGCCTACTTGTGTGTTACAATTGTACGCCTCTGTTTAACAAATCCTTGAACTAAAATCATTTTGTGTGTCCTTTGGATAATTTGTACCAGTGGTTCTCAGCCTTGTTATGACTGTGACCCAAATTTCACAGTTGATGAAGCTAATATAGAAATTCAGCCAAAGGCATGCTGCTTAAAACTTGAGTAAGGGAAATGTAAATATTTCCAGTGGCTCAATTTTGGATTGGGACCAATAGGTTGAGATTCACTGATTAAAAACTTATGATGTGGTCAGAAAAATTAAAATTTTAGACTACTATGCATTTCAGATTACTATTTTATCCCTCAATATAAATTTATTTAAAAATCTAGATGTCTTAGTTGACAATAATCTGTGAAGTTATCGGGGGGGTCTCTGAAGAGGCAAAGAAAGAAAAGGGCCTCTGAAAACAAACTACTATAGAAACTACCACTACATGAATGGGCACAGGCTTCCTGGAGCTCCATGAGGGTCAGAAAGGAATAATAGTGATGACGGTGAGATGAGTTGTGTGTCGGTTGCCGTGGAAACATCGCATGTTGTTTAAGGTGGAAAAACTAGTTTTTTGTATATATTCATGCCATTTCAACACATGAGCACTTTTGTGAATTTCCTCTGTACTTCCTGTATGTTTTAACAGAAATTGTTTACTCCATAGCGTGGAAAAGAAATGGTTGTGAAGATTATTGAATGTTTATTTTTCTTACTATAAACAGAGATGCTGTTTTATTGGGAAAATTCCCAATTACCAATGATTTGGAAGGTGGAAAGCGTTAGTGTATGGTTTCATAACAATCTCCTAAAATCTGTAAATCTGAATATACATTCTCGAAATATACGTCCTGAAAGTTGGACAATTAACTAAAGCAGCTTAAATGTGTCATCAGTCAAAATTAAATTTCCAAAAATTGTATTGTTTTTTTATTGTCTTTAAGTAGAATGGATGGGTATGAAAAAAAAGTGAAAACAGGTGATTCGTCTTACGAGGACAAAAGACAAAGAAAATAGCCAACATTACGGCCACAAGGCCTTCGTCATGGAAAGGAAAGAAAGTGAGGGCTAGATAGGACACATACAAACCTAAATAAAAATAAAAACTGGGTACTTCCCTAAAGGCGGCTAAGACCTAGCACGCCTGCCGAAGGAAGGGTGATTTGTTGATTCATTCTTTAAGAAGTAGGCATCTTTGTTGGGATTTATGCATATATTGTCAGTGGGTTGTACAAAACATTCTGGTAAAATTGCTTTTAAATGTTGAGGAAAATTTTGAACCTTTCATGTTAGTGCAAAGAGAAAGGGAGTACTTGTAAAGAAAGATGGGATGGCTGACCAAAGCTCAGGTTGCTCGTGACCTTCATATATATATATGTCATCTTTTTCCCCAAGTTTATCTCCTTTTTTTGGGGCATAATTGCATGACATATTTTCCCAAAGTGAACCCACCTACAAAATTTTATTCCAGGTCTTGCCCATTTCTGTCCACTGTCTTTCACTTACTGCAGTTCTTGTCTGTGTGTTTTTCTGAACCTTGTCCTTTATAACTTTTCTGTACAGATAGATCCATCTTACTGCTAACTGGTGGAATCTGTTTTTAATGCATTCTTAATATGTGTTGTCATCATTTCTGTTTTTTTTAAATTTGAATCTGCAGTGTCTGTACATTTAGTGATCACTGTATTAGACACTTTCTGTTCTCATCAAGTTTAAAGAATTCATCTTTAGCATTGTTCCTTTGTAACCCATTAATCAGCTGTTATTTATTTATACCGCTTTTTAAGCTTTTTTTTTTTAAATTAATTTTTTAATTCCTAATCCACGTAGCAGTAACATATAAATGTATAAATTATATACTTAGTTTAGTTTGTATTAAGTTTATTTTCTAACTTGTACTTTGTTTAATTTATATTGAGTTTAGTTTATAACAAATAGTTAGTTAAGTATATATCGAGTTTAGTTAAAGAAAAAAAATTAATTTTGTTTGTATTGAGTTTATTTTGCAAACCAATTGTAAAGCTTCATCTTCAGATTAGTTTATTTTTAAACCATAGTTACAAACGATACCCGCTTAGGTCTGCACTGTGTTATTTACATATATTTTGCAAGTCCTTAAATAGCACTCTTGTATTCTCATATTACCGGCACCTTCTGTGGATTTTGAATGTCAGAACTTGCCCAATAGTCTCATAAATGTAGCTGTCCTACAGCATTTGAGTGTGTTAGCAAGTGCCTGACAATATTTTTATTGTTCATTGCAGGCTGACATGGTTACTTTCAACTTTGTAGAAATATATTTTGTATGCAGGTCTGTAAACCAGAATCCAAAATGTTTGGGGACAGCAGTGTTTTAAAAATATGATTTTTTCCATTTTTTAATATCGCTTAAAGTAGCCTTCTTCTTCTTTGATCCTTAGCCGCCGACCGTCAAAGCAGTCAGTGGCCATCACGCCTAGTGGCGTCTTGTAGGGCAACAACAAATTGATTCCACTTTGCTCGGTCGGTGGCCATCCTTCGTACAGTGCCCCAACTCTGGTTCATTCTTTGCATCTCAGCCTCCACAGTCCTCCTGCCAGGTTGTTTTTGGTCGGCCTCTCTTTCGTTTTCTTTCAGGCGTCCAAAGCATAGCTGTTCTTGTGATGGCATCGGGGTCTCTTCTGAGGACATGGCCAACCCAGCTCCAGCGTCTGCCAGCTATGATGGTGTGCATGTCCTCTTGCTTGCTCCGAGCAAGCAGATCTTGGCTGGTGATGGCATTCGGCCAAAAGATTCGGTGAATTTTTCTTAGGCATGTTGTGTGAAAAGAGGACAATTTCGACATTTCCTTCTCTGCAACTCTCCAGCATTCCGCACCACAGAGAAGCACAGAAAGCACACAGCTCTGATACAATCTTAATTTTGTGCTTGTGCTGTATTGAGAGGACCTCCAGATGTTGTTTAGGCTAAAAAAGGCCGCTCCCGCCTTATTCATTCTGATGTTGATGTCCCCGCCCGCCCCGCCGTCTGGTGTTACTATGCATCCTAGGCATGTGAAGGTGTCTGTCTGTACCAGTTGCTGATTCCTTACCGACATGGGCCCAGGGTTGCCCACACTGAGCGCCACGACCTCTGACTTCCTTAAATTGATGCCCAAGCCCACCCACTGGCTAAACTTACCAAGTCTGTCCTTTTTTTCCTGGATGTGTTGATGTGAATGTGCTAGTAATGCAATGTCATCTGCTTATTCCAGATCTTCTAATGTAGAAAATCTAGTCCATCCTATTCCTCTTGGACCGCCCTCTGCCGTCTGTCGCATCACCCAGTCTATGACTGCCAAAAATAGAGTGGTTGACAAGGGGCATTCCTGTCGTACTCCTGTCTTCACCTCAAAGGCCAGGTTGCTCCGCCCAACACCACACGCAAAGCCGCCATAGAGGCTTTTCATGATTGACACTATGCAGCTTTAAAGTAGCCTTAGTCGTCCAAAAATTGGTTCAAAAGTCGGCCGAAAAAACTTTTGGTTTTTAGGTGTTGAGATTGTGTTATGGACCTGAACTTTGGTTTATATATATATATATATATATATATATATATATATATATATATATATATATATATATATATATATATATATATATATATATATATATATAGATAGATAGATAGATAGATAGAGAGAGAGAGAGAGAGAGATGATAAATAGCAAAGATAAGTGGATTTTAAACTATTCACAAGATGTAGTGTTCTATGTACTTATAATCTCATTTTTCTTTGCTATTGATATTTTTTGCTTTAATTGTTTATGATTCACGGGTGTGGTTTCTCAAGTGTTATTGCTTTCTGTTTATTTGACAAAGTTTATGAATATCACGGTTTGTTTGGCAGTGTAAGAAATGTATGGCTCTGTAAATACTCCCCTGTTCACAAAGTTCCGGGACTCATTTTTTTGGAATTGAATAAGTAGACTTACATACTAGTTGGTTCTGTCTCCTTCAAAGTAGTTCCCTTGTGAGTGTACACACTTATTCCAATGTTCCTGCCACTGAAGGAAGCACCTCTGGTAGTCACTTTGCGGAATAGCCCTCATTTGTCTTGTCGCATTGGCTTGAATCTGCTTAATGTCATCGAATCTACGACCTTTCATTGTTTTCTTAAGTTGCGGGAACAAGAAAAAGTCACACGGAGCAAGATCGGGTGAGTATGGAGGATGCGGGAGCAATGGAATGTTGTGTTTCATCAAAAATGCGTTTGTGGTGACAGACCTGTGTGCAGGTGCATTGTCATGATGAACAAGCCAATTGCCTGTGCGCCACTTCTCAAGGCGATGTCTGCGCACAGCGTCGCAGGACTGTTTTGTAGAATTCAGCATTGACACTCTGTCCTATAGGGACGTATTCATGATGCACCAGGCCATCAATGTCGAAAAACGCTATTAACATGGTCTTGACATTGGACTTGACCTGTCGTGCCTTCTTCGGCCGAGGAGATGATTGCGTTTGCCACTGGGAGGACATTTGCTTTGTTTCCGGGTCATATCCGTACACCCAGCTTTCATCACCAGTTATTATCGAGGACATGAAATTCGTGTCTTTTTTGCTATCTCAAGGAGGTCAGTGCAAATGGACAACCGATCGTCCTTCTGGTCCTCAGTCAGATGGCGTGGCACGAGTTTCGCTGACACCCGTCTCATGTGCAAATCTTCAGTTACGATTTTATGGCACATACCAATTGATATTCCAATATCATCAGCAAACACAGCGCATGCGCGAAATTACAAACTTCAGGTTTGGTACATATAGTGGCACGTGGTTGACACGTGCACTGTGTTAATATCACCTAGCTCCTTATAACGGTTTTCCGGATACAAAATGAGTCCCGGAACTTTGTGAACAGGGGGGTATATATTCTGCATAGCTGTATTAAAGTGTACCGTAAGCATATATGTAAGGTAAAGGATCCCGTTACATGCCCATTGAGGCATATTGGGAATATGGTGTTAGCCCATATTTTCTTGACCATCGGCACACTAGGGATGATGTGGTCAGCATCACGCCGGCCATCTTAACCTTCCCAGAGTTGCTCTGGTACCCAAGTGGGTCAACCCAGGAGCCGTTTGCGGCCTAAAAAATCCCACCTCATCTAGGGATCGAACCATAGACTACTGAGGTAGGAAGCCAGTGCACTAACCACTATGCTACCGCGGCTCCAAGCATATATGTAGTCAGGACATATTTGTATAAGTTTTGCCAGAAGTAAAAGATAACCAAATATTTATGTGCAGTCATAAAAGCTCCAGGCTGTTTGTGTGCTGTTATTTATGATTTATGTACTGTTATATAAAAATATATATATTTATGTAAACATAAACTGTTATCATTTATTTATGTGCAGTCTGTGACTTCTTTAAAAAAAGAAATGTGATCTAGTCCCCTCCCTTTTAATTCTTCTCTTGTTTTTTGGATCAGAAATTTAGATGAAAGTTATTAAGGTAGAAGGATACCCAAAAATGTTTAAAAAAATAAAAATCCAATAATTTTCATTTTCATGCTTTAAATCATCGTCAACATATTCTTGAACTAAGAATAATTCATAGAAGCTTAGAGATACTCTGGTTTGATAGGAATCAGTGTTTTTCTACACACACCCCCTTGAGTGATTTGCATAGCAACCAATGTTTATAGTTGGTTACCATGTGAATAATGACCCAACATGAAAGTGCGTAATTGTAAAACTGCGAAATTATAATTATACTGAGGCAACAGGAAAAAGATATTTATAATTTTTCCACGGTGAATCACTCAATGATTTCTTATGAATTTTTCAAAAGTGTGTGTCTAGAAAGCTTTGATCGTAAATTTCAACATTTGTCACATGCATTGTGCATTTTCACCAACATCAACTCTATTTATTGCTAGTTTTATACTGATTCTGTATAATAATAGTTAGCAGAGCTTCTTTTGTTCACAATGGGAAATAAGACAAAGACTAGGAGGCGTGTACACCAACAAACCGTTGCCTGAAAATGAGACACCTATTGTCGATAGTGACGCTATAAAGCCTCTGTGCTGCTCAGCAAAGAAAGTAAAGGTCCAAGAAAGTGAAGGACAAGCTAAAAATGACAACAGAGGAAATGGGTTTATCCTTATGGATGTAAAACTACTGTTTGGGTTTTTATGCGCTAACTTTAGATGTGACAAATGTTATCAGTACTCACTGACCTGTGAGATCGTCGAAGAGACTCGGAATGGCTTTTGTCATGAAATGAGTAGCAAGTGCACACGCTGTGCCAATTTCAATACTTCTGATGTTTCATCTTCAGCTACTCACAAACAAAGAAGTAAATGTGCGAATGGTGGCATTTGTGCATTATATTGGGAAAAGGCACAGTGCATTGCAGAATTTTTCGATATACATGAACACAAGTCAACCCATGGCAAAGAAAGCATACAGGAGAACGCTGCACAGGATCTATTCAGCAAGTAAGGACATTGCAATGGAAAGACCATGAGAGCACTCAAAAGGGGATTCATAGACACTGCAGCTGCAGTAGAAGGAGACATTTATTCAACAGGAGCTCATTAAACTTCATTTTGTGAGTTCTTTTTCTGTTTTTCTTTGTTTTCTCGGAATTGTCTTTTTAGCATAATTGGTGATCTTTGAAACAAGATATCTCTGGATCTGTACATTCAATTGACATGAAAATTAACACAGTTGGTTGTCATATAATCTTACAGATTCTGACCTAAAATGGATACAATTGAATTCAAAGTTTTAGTTTTATGACCATCATGCATATATAATGAGGCACAAATATCAAACATTCCAGAAATATAAATTTTGAAAATTCATTAAAAATTAACCTTTCTGTCAATCTCTGTCATTTTAGTTCATGACCTCACGCTATATATAATGATTCAATTTGCCAAGTTTCAGTCAGATCCTTATAAAAATGACATAGTTTTCTCGGAATTGTCTTTTTAGCATAATTGGTGATCTTTGAAACAAGATATCTCTGGATCTGTACATTCAATTGACATGAAAATTAACACAGTTGGTTGTCATATAATCTTACAGATTCTGACCTAAAATGGATACAATTGAATTCAAAGTTTTAGTTTTATGACCATCATGCATATATAATGAGGCACAAATATCAAACATTCCAGAAATATAAATTTTGAAAATTCATTAAAAATTAACCTTTCTGTCAATCTCTGTCATTTTAGTTCATGACCTCACGCTATATATAATGATTCAATTTGCCAAGTTTCAGTCAGATCCTTATAAAAATGACATAGTTATGATGTTTTAAAAAAGGTGTATAATTTAGTCACTACGGCGGCCATATTGGATAGCTAATTTGCATAATTAATGAGGTCATTATGTGGACAAACATTTTAAGTCCATACTAACACTATACCCATGGTTGTTTGATTCTGAAAGGGAAATTTGAGTTTTTTACCCTATCAAGGTATCCTTTTACCTTAACTCTTTCTGTCCCAAGAAGTTTTTAGGTTTTACCCAGACAACAAAATGGATGCCAGTCCTTTTTCCACAGTTGTTTTAAAGCAAGCATTAATCATATACGTGTTTTTGAGAAAATATCTCGTAATATATATTAAACTGTTGTGTATTGGCCGAATAATATTTTGAAATGTTGTAAGTTTTTTATGCAACAAATTAAATTGTTTTATATCATGTAAAGTGTAGGTATGGGGAAATCTAACTATAACCAATTAGGCAATTGAAACTGTCCTTGGGAGAACAAAGTACCAAATAGCAGCATTTCATGCAGCTCGTAGGATAGAAAGAGTAAAATAACTAGTATTCTGAGACAATAAAGTCATCCTGCAGTTCAACAGTAATAAGGATTTAGAAGTGATAAAAACAGTTACAGGTTTTAATGAATGAGGGCAAAATAAACAGAAGAGAATTTATTGTATTCCTTATATGCACATATGCTGTATTTAAGCTCATTTATTGACCACCAGGAAGATTAAGAGTTAATGGTTGAAAATACTTCAGTGTGGTAAACACTGCAGTAAATAGCATCATGTACATCCTTGTGAAAGCAGAGGAATCATGTAGTTCTGAGGGGGGGAGGAGGGGGTGAGGAGACAAAGAAAGAACAGGCCTACTGTACCCTCAGTCATGTCATACGATGTGACTAATATGAGGTTGTGCATTGGGGCTGACAACTTCGTCACATGAAACAAATTGTGACATAATCCACAACTGCAGGAGTATGTGAATGTTTGGTGCAGGCTTCCTGCCAGAGGACCAGCTACAGTGGTGGATCCATGCTCCATAAGGAGCTCAAAGGAAAGTGGAATAGAGACTATACCGCAAGGGTTCCAGGTGAGACAGTTGTGAGATACACATTAGAAAGTGGAATAGAGACTATACCGCGAGGGTTCCAGGTGAGACAGTTGTGAGATACACATTAGAAAATGGAATACAGACTATGATGTGAGGTTCCAGGTGAGAAAGTTGTGAGATACACATTCGAAAATGGAATACAGACTATGATGTGAGGTTCCAGGTGAGAAAGTTGTGAGATACACATTAGAAAATGGAATACAGACTATGACGTGAGGTTCCAGGTGAGAAAGTTGTGAGATACACATTAGAAAATGGATGGAGAGAAATACTTAAATTAAATGAAATGTATGTTTGTAAAATATTGGTTGCATAAAGGGGAGCCACAAAAAAAGATGTCACGTGATGACTAGTTCTGTTTTCTTCTGATAGTCTGGATAGCTCTCTTTTTCTCAGTGTATGTTGATTTCATTATCTTCTTAATCGCATTCTCCTCCCTTTTTTGCAAGTTTATCTGCCTTTTCACTTCCAGGTACACCACAATGAGATGGTACCCACTGAAGTATGGTTCTCTTTTTGGCAGCTACCTTGTTTAGTTCATTTCTCAGATGCGGAAGTTTACCACCCTTGAGAGCTTGCAGGACAGACAGTGCATCTGTGAGCATGACTACCTGGTGGCAGTCAGAGTTTGTGTTATAAATCATATTTGCAGCTTGCTCTAGAGCTTGAACCTCAGCTGTATAGTTGGAACAGAATTTATCAGTGGGAATGTGCCTAGTCTCATAGTGGTTGTCAGGATATAAGATAAAGATACCGGCACCTCCATTCCTAACAGCATTTGTTGCTGATCCATCTGTATAGGCATGTATCCATGATTGATCAGGATAGCTTTCTTGGATCATACTCAATGTAGCAGTTCGTTTTTGTAGATCATTATACTCATATCCACTTGTGAGACCACTGACTGATGTATTAATTTGGAAGGCACTGCTGGCCTGTTCACAGGGTATACGGTGGGCTTCAGTGGTGTTGTCTTCATGGATAGGTCTTCTTGATGCTGTCTTTTAAGTCTTTTTCCCACATGCACAAAGCTGCTACGTTTTAGACGTCCCAATGCCAGATCATCTAGTCTTGCCTTCATTGGGTGTGTTGGCATACTGTTGTAATTTTCCATCTGGATCATGCTTTTTGTGTCTCTTCTATGGGACAATGTCTGTAATCCAGCAGCTTTCTGCATCTCTGATTTCGGTGCAGTTTTCATGGCTCCTATAATGAGCCTGAGAGCTTGATTGTGCACCTTGTCCAATGACTGCAGATGTGAGTTAGCAGCTGATGACCATGCTGCTGAGCCAAACTCTAAGTGTGGTCTTATTACTCCATTATAAATCTTCTTTAGAGTTCGTTCATTTGTTCCCCAGTTGGTACCTGCTAATTTTCTGAGTATGCCTAGTCGTCTTCGGGCCTTTCCCTCTGCATTTTCAATATGCTTATTCCATGTAAGCCTTTGGTCAAATGTCACCCCAAGATAGGTGGGGTAGCTTTCTTCCTTGATCATGGTTGTCCCTAGGTGTATGTTAGCTGCTTTGTCTTTGGAGGCGAGGGAGAACAGTGTTGTGGAGGTTTTGTCTGTGTTTATTGTGATAAGCCATTTCTCTGCCCATGACACTAGCGTGTCTGCTGCCCGCTGCATTCTATAATTTGCTGTGGTGACGTTTTCATCAGCGCACCAGAGTACTAGGTCATCTGCACATAAGGCAGCTTTCACGCCAGCAAGGAGATCTTTCACCAGGTCATTGATGTAAACAAGAAAGAGTGTTGGAGAAATTACTTCTCCTTGAGGTACCCCCTGATAGAGCAACACTTTTCTGCTCTGCAGACCATCAAGAGTGACTCTAGTTCTCCTGTTGTGCAAGTATGACTGGATCCATTTTATCATGTTGCCTTGGATTCCACTTCTCCTAAGTTTTGCAATAAGGCCATCTTTCCACACCTTGTCAAAGGCCTGCGTGAATTTGACCCAGATCCTTAGGACCTTTTTCTCCTGGAAGGCATCTTCTACTGCTTGAGACAAGTAAGTCTTCATTCAGAGAAGGATTAATGGTGTCTTCTTCTCGGCTTACAAGTCCCAAGTTCCTTCATGAACCGGTTGGGCCAAAGAGAAAAATAAACATTAAAATTAAATCTTAACTGGCCTGTACCTTACCCAGAATTATTTATTCAATTTTTCCAGCCCACTGGGCATACGAAAGAACATATATTCCTGACGTTTGACAGCCACATTGACGGAGTGATCCAGAAGGTTACGCTGTTTCAAAATCGGCACTCACCATAGAGCCAGCCTATGGGATTTACCATCATAATTTTTACATATTGTAACATTTTTCTTAGCAACCTGATGTTTCACAGACTGGAATTATTTTTTCTCCTTTTGTAACTGTGAACGCCCAGAGCACGTCTCGCTTCAGTAACTATTAGCGGTGACCTTAGTTTCATCCAGGGAAAATTAAACCACTTAATTTGGCGTCCACCTTGTAATTATCATTCGATATAAAGCCTGGACTGGGGCCTATTTGGGCAACCCACCTGACAGTATAGGTTCAAGAATATTGTAATTTTTTCAAGGGATATCAACACTACGAGTGAGTAAGTGAGATTGTCTGTGGCCATGTATGACAGAGAGAGAGAGATAGATAGAATATTTTTCCTTTGTTACAATCATTGTACTAACTTCCTTTTTTTTAAATTTCGCTAAACTTGTGTACTTTACTGAGTAGTAATTTAGTGGGAACTTGTTCTTCACAGTCTATTCTGTAACTGAGTGCTAATCTTTGACCTTTGGGTTATTAACTTCTTTCGGGATTCTTTCTCAACAACGGGGAGGGCACTTATTTGGTTATTTTCATGTCTGTAAACATGATTTTATTGATTTCTCAATATGTTTGATGTTGTAAAGTTTAATGATAATAAACAACAAAAAGAACTTAACTTTGTGTGTTGGTCAGACCCATACCCATTAACAATAGTTTTTTCACGTGTGTGTGTCTTGTCACATAATTGAGTGTTTGTGTTTAGTTTAACTTATATTTCTAGACATAGGTAGGTACTAGATTGTCTTATTATTTAGTCACATAGATAGGCTGGACTAGAGAAACTACTCATTCCAGAGACACATCTTTTCCTTAAACTATTCACTCGTGAAATCTATTTCTTACATCTTTATTCTCACATATTTACCACTATCACCTCTGCTCAGACGGGACCATAAATATCTTCTAACCTATCTAAAATTTACGACAAAGATGCTGTAGCTGAATTCTTTCTTTGCCTCTTCAAAGACCTCGTGGACTACACGGGGCCTGGGGGCCTGGCTAGTCTTCTTCTTTTTATTTATCCTTGTCGTTCCTCACGGAGCATGGCACCAGTACTGTCGCATGTCCCTAGGAAGCCATCGCCAATCATTCACGTGCTCTTGCAGCGGTGGTT
This sequence comes from Oreohelix idahoensis, assembly GCA_024509875.1. Taxonomy (NCBI): domain Eukaryota; kingdom Metazoa; phylum Mollusca; class Gastropoda; order Stylommatophora; family Oreohelicidae; genus Oreohelix; species Oreohelix idahoensis. The sequence continues at coordinate 315,307 of JAMPIV010002043.1, forward strand.
TCTATGGCTATTAACATGATGAGGTTACCAGCCCCAGGAAAAAGCGCGTTTAAGTAGAGGTTGCTATAAGTGCTTTTCGATAATTACTTTTACTCCTAAAGCAGAGAAGGAAGAAGCTAAGTCTAAACTATGTAGTACAGCTTACAAAACGACGTGCATCCGGCAAAACCGGTTATTACTAAAAACATTCCCTTGGTATGGGACACTCCTGTGGATCCAAACTGGATGGAGAACCACACAGGAGATGGAAAGTATATCCGACACAAGAGATCCCACAAGAAAATATACCAAGAATGTCCCACCTGTAGACCATAGTGTACCAAGGTAGCTAAAGAAATAAATAGTTGACTAGAAACTCACAGAGCGAGCTAATAAGATCTCGAGTTAAACTATTGCCAAGAACATAGCCCTACCCTACAAAATACAAACAATAGGAAAGCAGAATGGCATATATATATATATATATATATATATATATATATATATATATATATATATATATATATATATATATATATATATATATATATATATATATATATATATATATATATATATGCGTGTGTGTGTGATAGACCGAAATAAGAATATGGACTAATCAGTAAAAAAAACCAGACATTTCGGCTTATAATAAGATTAGCAAAAACTATGCCCTAACAAGGAATGAATTCATTTCTACAGCAGGAATTGAACACTGCTGGGAAAAAAATGATTCAGTCACAAACGACCATCCAAATAAAGTAATTACTACAAGAGATTAGCTCTGAGTAATCCATGCACTGATCAGTATGAAGAATCGCTGCACAATAAATGTACCCAATGGGACATCTCAACTAACTACGATCCTAGACACAAAATAATGTGAAACAAAATTGGCACGGATATTAGCACACATTGAAATTAAGAAATGAAAGGGCGGACTAGATGGCTACCAAAATATGAATTAAATAATAACTCAATCAAATTTAGACTAGAGAATTAAGTGTCAAATGAGTCCACTATAATAGAGGAATGGAAACAAGGGTAGGACCAAATTACGTATGGAAGACATGCCAACACACTCTTAAAAAAGCTCAGGCAGGAAAAGCCAGAACTTGAATAGGCAGAAAAGTCCCCTTAACAGAATCGTGCCTAAAACTTCTTTTTCTGTGTTCATCGTCAGACTTCCACATTAATGACTCTAATAAAGGTAGTAGTCAGCTCAAGGTTCCTGACATCTCCAAACAGTTTTTCGTTGACAGAAGTGGGTTGTTGCCATACGCTACTCCGTTCATTTCTGTAGGTTGGACAGGACTGAAGATAATGAATATTCAACCTCCAGTCTGAGGATCTCTTCTGTGAGAACTGTTCGGAACTCAGCTTCACTACTCATGTTCATTGCAGCAAACATGAAGAATTAGGAAAACAATTCAAGGACTCCAGTTCGTGGTATTTATTTACAGCTGAAAGATGGACACAAAAGAGACGAGGTGCAATATAGTAGCAAGACCCTCTGGCAAATAGGAATACAGATACACTGAGATTAATGGGAACTTCTAAGTGGCAGTGTGGTTAGAATGTTGGCTTCTCGGGGCAAATGGATCAGGTTTGAAACCAGATGGCGTCACGCTCTAATTGACCCACCTGTACAAATGTGTAGTTGACTGTATATGAGTTCAGGGAAGGCAAAGGCAGCGAAGAAAGGAACTGGTCACTCAACTGAGATCTAGTATAGGTTAATTCTCTAACACTTCACCACCCTACGACAGTATCTGCTATGTCACTACCTTTTAAACTGGATGGTCACTTTACAGGTAAGGCAGAAAGTCGCTTTTGTTTGTGTGTGTGGAGATATACTCAGGCACTCTAGTCATCCAGAACAAGAGGCACACAATTCACCTTAATATGAACCAGCAAGCTTACTTCCGGTAGAGGTTGAATTGTGACCAATCGTCAGGTGTGGATTGAAAACATAGCACAACAAACTACACTACAGGAACTGGATAAGAAGTTAAGTATCAACGCTTCGTGGCGTTAGGAGTTAAAAAATATTTTAAACAGGCTTTTAATGCACTAACAATAGCTCTGAAACTTGGCATAGTTGTGTATTCCCCATGACAATACAATAATCAGTCGTAAAAATAATAAAATTAATATAAATTTTTTTTGTTTGTATTGTATCATCAGTGAAATGGGCGATAACTGCAAATAATCTAGGTGTATACTTTTCAACAAGATTGTCTCTCTTGAGAGAAATATTGAAACCCCCTCCCCCCCCCCCCCCCCCCCTTTCCACACACACACTATCGCACGCACGTGCACAGACATACTACAACTGACAACTACATTTTTTTAAATGTAACTTACAACTCTTATCAAAATTTTTTTTTAATAAAACAAACAAAAAATATTAACTTTCCATGTAATATACTGAATAATGAAATCCGCCTCCTGTGCTCTGGACTCGTTTATCGCAAACTGATAATGTCATTAGCGGATCGATTAAATTTGACTTAAATTTAAAAACACCAAAAAAATAACACTAAAAAGAAGCAAATAAAAAATATTTTAAACACATGCTTTTAATGCACTAAAAAAACACAAATAATTTTTCAAGGTACTTTTTCATCCCCCGCCTCTTTTCTTTGAACTCAAGTAAACGATGTGTTTACAAACTTTCGTGACCTGCCCGTCATAACAGGTAGCGAATCAGGTTTGTTTACCTCGTCTTCACACGCGAGCTAATCTGTCAATCATACGATATCTGACAGACCGCACGTGAAAAACACAGAATCTTTTGGTCTACGAAGGGAAATCCAAAATTCCCCGAGTACGCTTTGAAGTAGATTCATGGGCAAAATCTTCGAGCGACCCGTTAACACATAAAAAGCCCTGTGATGTCGGTGAGCAACGCACGAAAAAGCCGACCTGTAAGCCTTTACCTTGTATCTTGTAACTCTGGTTTCTGATTCTCCGTTACACACACTAGCGCGAAAATTAACAACATCTATTGATCAGAGAAATATAATGACATATAAACTGTGTTTTCCTAAACCTGCCATCAGTGTCACTCAGAATTTTAGGATAGTCTAAGCACGCAGTTCTAGAACCATTTTGTTAAAAGTGTTATTAGCAATTCGTGGGGATTTTTCCTTCTGATTTCTGGTAATAAAAATTAGTGCTTACGTGTTTAAAAGTGTTAGCTTTTACCATTATAATTCACTTAGATTTTCTAGCTGTTATACCTAGTGAAATAAAAAAAAAACGCGTAGATATTTCATACCAGATGTTCAGTTATAACGTTAATTTTCACCACACGCTTTCTCACACAAGAAGAGACGGTTTTAGCTGTCTGGTTATATGCTAGGCGCGACTGATAGTGACAGAAAAGAATTCATGCTTTATTTCATTGTGCTTATTTATTATAAGTGCCTACTATTTAATATCGTACGACTAAACTATCAGACGCCGACCAAATTAATAGCTACTTAACGACCGGCGATAGTTTGTGATAACTGACACTGTACGCTGATCGTTAACCGCGAGCATGGGGGAGAGTCACATATTCCAATCCAACCTACACTCGCTACGCGACGCACGGTAGGATAGGCTAAAGAAACCACCTGGGCCGTTTAACTTTAATCAGGACTGATGGAGTGGATAAGAGATCGTCTTGTCCCCATCTGTGTGCATATATATAGCTATATAGAATAGAACAATTTTCCATAAATGTTTTTCTTATATTCCTAGCAGACCTGATCAAGAGCGTCCAGCGGTCCTTTTCTTTTCTTTTGTTTGTTTTGGTCTGGAAAAGTTTACTTTGTTAGTTACATGTGCCTCAAATTGGTTGAGCGGTACCGATCTTCATTTTAAGCGTGTGCGCGCCAAAGATACACGAGAACAGTTCTGACACTAAAAGTAATTTAACTGGACTAACCAAACCCAGCAATATTTTTTCAATTTTATCAGCTCACTAAAATGTACAAAAGATAACATTTATTCCGACTTCTGACAGTCGTATTCAAGCGAAGCATCCAGAAATTTACGCTGTTCAGAATCGATACTCTAACATAGAGTCCGCCGATAGGATTATCATCATTTATCATTGTAACATTTTTTGCAACCAGACGTATTCCAATACTGGAAGTATTTGCCTCTTTTTTTAAATTGTGAACCACAAGAGCACGTTTCTATATCGACTATTCACAGTAATATTAATTAGCTAGAAAAACTACCAGATTTGGCGTTCCCCTCAAAAGTTGTTGTTAGATGATGAACTGGGGCTAATGTGGGAATCGAACTGAATAGTTGTACGCTGAGGAATATCTCCTAGGAGGTAAGAGTGAGAGAGTGGCCACTGTTTGCAAGAGAGAGTGAATATTTTTTCTTTGTTACAGAGATTTTACCAACTCTGGATTTGCCTAATTTGTTTACTTTATTGCACCTATAGAGTAAGATTTTGTTTACTCTACTGTCTACTCTGTATTACAGTCGTATAAATAGGCTGGAATTGAGAAACTTACTCATTCCAGAGACATATCTTTTTCCTTAAGCTACCACCCGTGAAATCTATTTCTCACATCTTTCTCGCGTACCTATCGCCATCCACTCTACTCAGACGGGCCAAAAATAACTCACAACCTATCTGTACGACAATGATGATGAGTGCTGTCAAAACATGCAGGTGGACATTACAGAGAAACATGAAATGCTAAAAGATGTCCTTGAATCACTATCTGAAAGTCTGATCATAGTTAAAAGATTGGAGCACACTGACACGGTCTTTGACCTCGGCCTTATTCTAATGCTGAAACCCGAAACAGGCAAAATCTGCCAGGCCCAGAACTGATAACACACAAGTGCATTTGTGATAATGTTGTCTTTACGAAAAAAATTTTCAGACGACAATTTGTGCAAAGCATTGCTTTTCGTCCCAGAGACACGACGATCTGTCGTCATGTTGGATTAGAGGATAGAAATTATACTACTGGAAAATAAAAGTCATTTAAGCAGGATCTAAGAAGCCTCTGCGAGAAAAAAATAGGTGGGGAGAACAGAGAGAGAGAGAGAGAGAGGGAAGCTTTACTGCTAAGAGTGCCTTAAGCTTCAGTCTGAGATTTATTATCGTCATCGTTACTCTTAAGCTCCTTGTGTTGCTTATGATTTCAATGGTGTAACGACAACCTCTCCTTATTGTGCCCATTCAAGTTATGTCAATGTCTTCTTTGTTAAGACTGTTTCCAATTCGCTTCCGCGAGTGCTTTTATGTCACCTTCTATTTCTTTTACCCTGTGCGTAGCTGAACAAAGATTATATTTTATGCTATCGGCTTTACACGGGGGTATCCTTCTTGCATGTGTTATCCAATGCGGACATCTTTGTTTTCACTTCGTGTGGCATTCGTTTCTGACTGGTCCTTTCTGGTAAGTTCCACATCAAGTATTGTAGTGTTGTCTTGTGTCTTTTTACAGCTATGGGACAAAAATGCCATGTCATCGCTAAAAATCTAAGTCGTCCAGCTATTTAGTCAAGTCCACTGAATTTCATTTCTGTTGGTTCTGGTTGATGATTTTATAATCCAATCTGTAGCCAATCGGCAGAAAAATGGTGACAAGGGGCATCCCTGTCGCACTCCAGCTCTTCGTACTGTGTTAGATCATTCATTATTCTCCACTTTGTGGGATATCTACTTGGATCCAAGTTACTTCCCAAATATTTGGTTAATTTCTAACAAAGGTTTTATGTACAAGGTGTGTTCCGTTTTGAGCCACTGCAGTTCAGAAGTTTAAATTCCACCAAGACAAGAGACAGAAGACGTTGGAGATCCATTACAGCCAACCTTCGTTGTGGAGATGGCAGCTGATGGTGAGTTCAGAAGTTAATTCTCATAAATATTGTAGCCTCGCACACCTTCTAACATATCTAACGCACAGTTACAAATTTACATAACAATCGCCATCTCGGCACAAATCACGACGTTATGTAAGGTTTCTGCAGTAAAATGTGGTCCTATACCCGGTACTGACATCGGGGAATGAAGTGTTAAGAGACATCCCTAATTCACGTCTGAAATTTATAAGGTGAGGCGACTAGTTTCTTTCCTCGCTGTCTTTCCCTTTCCGAACTCAAGAGCAGAGTCAAGTAGGCCTACTAATTTACCGCTGAGTAGTCTAGAGCGTGAAGCTACCAGTTTTTGAACCCGGTAAGTTTGTAAAGCAAGGGTTCTAACCACTCTGCCACATGAAGTTCAGTTCTGAATCATTAAAAAAATATGTTCAGCTATTTCAGAACGAAAAACTACGTAAAGAAAATTCTTGTTGAGGTCAGTTAATAAAAATACCATTTAATGTTCAGTTTACAGAGAATTTCGAGAAAAAAAATTTGCAAACTTACAAAAACAAAAAGTTTTTAAGGCAGTGTGTACCATCAGCGTTGCCACTTCCAAGTGAATTCACCTAGATCTAGGTTTTTTTTGTTTTTATTTTGGTCCCGTCTAGTTGTTATTTTCCTTCATTTGGTGAAAACTGCTACCTAGGTCTCGCCCAAAATCGGCCAAAACAGCCCCAAAATTGCCCAAAATAGACAAGTCGCTGACACCTATTTTTTTTTTTTTTTTTTTTTCAAAATTCAGAGTGGACTATTCGTTGGAATTCTTCTTCTTCCTCGTTCGTCCTGAAAAATGACGTTGATGACGTTGATGACGTTGTGTCTGTTTACAGCCAAGCTGCGATATCTGCGCCTTTAGGCCGGTACATCCGACTTCAGCACGGCATTTTTTGGGACCTGGTTTGCCTTCCGTCTTCGAGCCCTACTCTCTCAGCCAGACTGCAGTGATGCAGCCTGTTTCCAGGACCACCACGTGGAGGTGGAGTAGGGTCTTGGTCAGCTCTGGTTCGCTGACGCAAGCAGTCAAGCTATGGGTCGCTGACTGCATTCTCTATTGCTGCGTCTTTGGGTCCCATTCGTTGTAATGAGATTAGTTCTGCCTGTGGTTTTGTGTTTTTGTTTTTTAAATTCAGTTACACATTAGCCAGCGACATCATGAGTTGAGAAGCATAGAGATGACTCAGTGGCGTCGCTCTTATTTTAAAACAGTGACACACTTAACAGTTAACGCTGACAGCAAAATCAGCTGACAAAGAACGTTCACTAAGCTGACAGAGAATAGTTAGATATAAAGGAATGTTACATCACTCGTGCATAGCCGAACGACGGATCATTTGGCCTGTCATGGCGTGACTGTTATGGACATGTGGAAAAATGTGGGTCAAGTACAGAGCTATCGACCAATGAACTCCACGTGCCACTACTATACTCGACCGTTACTAGACCCTGTTGCTTGACCTGATTAACTTATTTCTTCTTCACCTGTTAGTCTGGTAAATTTCTTATTATTGTAGCTTCATGAATATTTGGCAACGGTTAGATTGTAGATTGTTGGAAAAAAATGTCACAGGAAAAACAGTTACAGAAAAAAAATCGCAGGAAAAAAAGGCTGCAGCAGAAAAGGTCAAAATACAAATACAAAGACACACACACTTATACATATGTGTGTGTTTGTATGCATGTGTGTGTACCTCGATGTATGCCTACAATCTTATCCCTTTGCCTGCGTCTTTCTGTAACGGAAAGGTTAATTGTTAAATCTTCTTGTTCGTGTTAATAAGTCAATAAGTCTCGATATAGTGATGTACAGAACTGATGGTAAATTAATGAAAATGTTGCGTAAAAATCTTCAAAATAAAACAGAAACAGTAAATCTTTTGTATCAATGGGTAACATCAACCTGGAATGGATTAAGGTAAGTCAGGTGAGGGTCACTGTCGCGAACGAATACGGATTATGAGAAGATTAAGTTTCACGATATTGTATAAGGTGTTTTCAATCTGTGAAAGTCATGTTTTGTCAGTAAAGTAAAAGGTAATCCCATAGCATTTACTGCCGCAGGGGAGTGAAATGTTAGAGACTTCACCTTACTAGGTCCAGCATCGAGAGATGGGGGTGACCAGTTCCCTTCTTCGCTGAAATTTCCTTCCCTAACTCAAAGTCAGGTACCCATTTACAGCTGGGTAGACTGGAATGTGTCGGTACCGTGATTCAAACCCGACACCTTTGCCGTGAGAGACCAGTGCTTTAACCACCCTGTCAATCGGACGCTCGTCAGTAAAGTACTGCACTGATTTAAAAGTTATTGCTTTGTTACCTTACTTTGCTTGAAAAATTTCATAAATTTTGTATTTTTTTCACATAAAGTGACTTATTTTTCCTAGCCAAAATTGTGACTATTTTTCTGTGACTTTTTTCATGTGACTATTTCCGCTCATCAAATTGTAGACGATGACGAGGTAAACGAAAAATAATGTATAGTAACTGGTCTAAGTCCCATAACCCGTGACCAGATGAAAGACAAAATGAGAATATGTAAAGAACTGGTCATTTAAATTAAGTCTGAAAATACACAAGACAAACATTAAAAGTACACTTACGAGTATATGGCAAATGATAGGCAGATTACATTTGGAGTTTAATCTCTACAAAATGCGAGTCATTGGCAAAAATCTAGACATTTAATCTGTTTTATCAGAGACCAGTTAACTTGATTTCAAGTGTTTGGTGATGTTTTTATCGAATACAGTCTATAGCCCAGCGTTTCTCAGGTGTTCCACGAGAGATCGTGATAAAACATTTTTTTTTTTAAACGGGTTTTTTTTTCAGTCTTGTATAAAACAGTGTCTTAGGCTATATTTTTATTCATATTGCTGCGGCCTAAGGTTTTTAGAAGCTTTACTATTCAACACTGTCAATAAATGTTCAAGCTGTAAATAACATTAATTAAAATTGCCGTGAGCTAAATTAATCAATCAATACCCTTTAGCTCCCCAGGGAGCATAGGCCTTCAACAAACACATGCCAAGTCCTCCTGTCACGTGTCGTCTGCTCAAGTTCTTCCCAAGTTTTCCTCATCATTTTCACTTCTGTATCTAGTTCTCTTCTCCATGTGTGTTTTTTTTTGTCTACTTCTTCTTCTCTTTCCCTGGGGATTCCAGAACAAGGACTGCCTTGTAATGCTATCAACAGGTTACCTCAATGTGTGTCCTATCCATCGCCAGCATCTTCTTCTCATCTCTTGTTCCACTGGCACTTGTCTGGTTCTTGTCATCAGTTCCACATTTGTGAGCTAAAGGTATAACAATTTTTATGCAGGAGTTCCATGAAACCTGAAAAATTATTTCAAGGGTTCCGCCAGAATAAAAAAGGTTGAGAAAGGCTGATATAGCCAGTAAGAAAACGAATGGTGTCAAGGGGCATACGTGATGATGCACCCAAGATCTTATCTTAAGGGTTTCTATAAGTTGTCCTTCATGAAGGACTCTACACTTCATATCTTCACACGTTTCCCTCGTTAGGTTATTCAACTTACACGGGACTTCATTGTGTCTACTCAGTTTTAAAAGCGATTCTTTGTTTTTTTTTGTTTTTTTTTTAAATGGTGATGGGTGGTGAGAGGACACTTAACAGCTGACCATTATTGCCTCTGCTCTTCCACCATCTTGGTCTACACTGTTAAACCTAAGATTTGGTTATAATTAGGGTAGTTAATGTCATTTTATTTTTAGTTTTGTATTTAGCTAACTATTGTCTTTTGCAGTTGATGGTTTTAATTTATGTTAGTATTTCTTCTTTTTAAGTCTTGATTTTTGTTTGTTTGTTACTTCTTTGTCTTTCTTTGCATTATGAGTAAATAATTTTGTTTTTCTTTAATGGTGTGTTAGTTTTTGTTGATTAATTTCTGTGATGGGGCCGTAAAGACACCCCGGCTTCCCCCTTCATGTTCAAGGCATATTTATCGCCCATATATTTTCGATGTGCGCGCAGCACGCTGGGATGTGAAAAGTGAAAGAAGATATATTAGTTTAGGCCACAATAAAGCCTAAACTATAATGGTGTTATATTTGATAGTTTGTGGGCCAAGGGGCATCCCTGTGTGAGCAACACCCCACATAAAGGCATAGATCGCCCCATAATATTTTCGATGTGCGCGCAAAGTTTAGCGCCACAATAAAGCTAAAACTTTGTGGGCCATATTTGTGTTTTCATGCCTAATAGAGCAATAAAGGCGAGTGTTATTTGCGTGGCGCAATTACTACGCGCCGCGCAGTAAGTTGAGTGATTCGCTCGAGGGCTTATATAAAAGAGATGGCGAGCGCAAATCATACGATCAAAAGGTACACTGCGCATTTTCACCAGAAGGATAACAACTTCATACCATTCGAACTACAAGACACCAACGTCCTTTTCAGGACGCCACTACTCGAGATAAGATCGCGTTATCGTCAAAATGCCCAGACATAGGCCACACGCTAAAAAGAGGAAGGTCTACACCAGCCCACCAGCGCAGAACAGCCAGGGTAATCGCAATATCACAATCAACAATGACAGACAGCCAGAGAGCAAGACTGCCCTAAGTACTCGTGCCGGGACCGGCCCTTCTATAACTCCGGACACGACTGAGTTAGCTGTGACATGCGTCGACCCGACTGAGAGTCAGAGTGGCCCGACCCCTTGCCTAGATAAAGAAGACCCAGAACATAAAGAAATATGTAGAGCGTTACGACAGCTGGAGAAAAGAAAACAAGCGCTTCTATCCAGGCTGCACCCACCCGACTCGTCAGCAGTAACCCGGTCTATGACAGAGAAGCCGCACGATGCCGAGATGACAGCCGACCCACCTGCAAGCACTATGAAGGAAGTGATAGAGGCAGATCCTCAACACAGACAGGTACAAGAGGAAGATGTCGCAGAGACCATTTTAGATGCACTTCGAAGACTTGAAGACGGAGACGAGTCCCTTAGGCTCACTCTTCAAGAAGCAACAGTAGAAGTAGCTCCAGACGTGCTGGACATCGAAACCACTGAGAAGCAAGCTACCATTCCTGATCCTGAGGAAAAAACAGCTGACAACTCAAAGGCTCAGACGCAAGATATCACACCGAATAACCAAGAACAAGATTCGAACCAAGCCTGTAGAAGGAAACAAAGACCAAACACTAAAAATACAAGCTACTCAGAAACGATACAGGAGAGGATTGTTAAGATCACCCAGACGTCAGGAAGTGAGGTCTCACTCAGGGCCCTACCCGACAACAAAGTGATCAACATCCTCGAGGTGATAACTGGACGGAGAGGTATCGCCAAAGTAGGGAGGCACGAAAAGGGAGTAGTGCTTTCTCTCAACAACACAGACAAAACAACCTCGCTGATGATCGAACTGGAATCCGGTCCAAAGGAAATCCAGTTGCCCCACCAAATAAAAGTGGTGGTGGAAAAGTACAAGACAACAAAGAAGTTGGTCATCAGAGGGGTGGATACAAGATGTTCCGAAGGCGACGTCCACAGACGCCTTCAAGCTGAAAACACAAATCTTAAAATCACGCAGGTCGAAAGGCTAAAAACCTGGGCCAAGAAAGATACCAATCTGATGATAGTCACGGTAGAAGGATCGACAAGACCCGAGAGACTGACGCTCGAAACCACAACCAAAAAGACAGAAGCCTATATCCCTCCGGTGATGCAGTGCTCCAACTGCCAGCAGTTCTCGCACACAAAAAAGACGTGCAGGAGAGATGCAGTTTGCCGGTATTGTGCGGGTAGTCACCAATATGGCGACTGCCCCAGGGCAAAGGAGGACCGCAACTACAAAGAAACTAACGAAAACCGTATCTGTGCAAACTGCCACGGAAACCACGGGGCAAGGTACAGAGGATGCCCTGTGTTCCAGGAAACTAAGAGCATCTTGAAGGAGGCCGTGTCTAAAAACATACCCTTCAAAGAGGCCAAACACAGAGTGAATGCGGATGCTACAGAAAAACAGCGCACGATTGACAGAAGACAGCTACACAAGCTGACCGCTGAAATCAACGAAATGAAAAGGAAACAGCAGAACGAAAGCAGAAACAAGCAGGATCCCGTAGACGACAAGGACAGCGGTGAAGACATAATAGATATGCAGAGCGCCAGAGAAGTGTTACAGAGCGCCCAGGCAATGCTACAGGAAACAAAATCCATCAAACACGAGATAGAAGTTGACATCGCCAAACTCACAGAGCTAAAGGCAGAGAACGAACAAATACTCAAAAGAATTGAAACAACCATCAAACACGAGATAGAAGTTGACATCGCCAAACTCACAGAGCTAAAGGCAGAGAACGAACAAATACTCAAAAGAATTGAATCAGAGAGAAGGATCGTTGAGGATATCCTTACAAAAACTAGAGAACAAAACAAAGAAACGAAAGACAAAATGAAAATCGACATCGTACAGCAAATGTTACTCAATCAAGACAGAGCATTAGCAGCCAGAAACGCTAGAACAGCTACTACCAACGATAATTGAAAAAGCACTGTCACAGATACAGGAGAGCAAGAAGACAAAAGCAACAGAAACTAGTAGCGTAGAAACACACAAAACTAAACGAGCCAGATAGTTGAGGCAGGACATAAAAAACACCATGAGAGCGACACGGAACCACAAACGGACAAAGAGGAATCCAGACAGCCAGCAAGTGGTCCTTTTCAGGACCAGTCACCTCCAGGACTACGAACGAGATACCAGTGAAGACGATAACACCCTATATACCCCAATTATAACCAAACTTCAGGTTGAACAGGGTATCACAGCAACATAGTAGAAGAAAACAACAACAACAACAATCATACGATACATCGGATCATTATACGATAGCAATATACTAAAATGACTCGTACCAAGCCACAAGCGAAAAAGAGGAAAGTCTATAGAAGCCCTCAAACACTTGTCAGCATCAGCAAACAAGAATCTACACAGAACAAAGAGAGGCAGCCGGAGAGCACGACTGCCCCAACTCCTAGCGTCGGGGCCGGTCCCTCTCAGAAGCCGAACAACGCAACCTTTGACACTACGACCGATGAGCGACCCAAAGCTTCTAAGCCAGAGGACAACCAAGCTCCAAAACCAGACATAGTAACATCACAGCTTACACAAGATGTCGAGGCAGTGGCCCCATTGTGCAGTGACCAGACAGCATCTGCAAAACACGGCCACAAAACATCGACGACAGAACCCGACAAAGCAAATCCACCGCCTAAACGAGATGTCATCTTAGTCGAGTCTCCATCATGCAGTGCCCAGGCAACTTCGATAAAACGAGATCAGAGACAGACAATGAAGCAGAATGTGAATCCGTCCCGCAGACCACACGCTCAATCTGAGACAGAAGTTGGAACGTGCCAACTTCGCAAGCAACAAAATGCCGTTTCTAACGTGGCAATACAGGAGAGGATAATTAAGATCACTTAGATGTCTGGAGGTGAGGCCTCGCTCAGGGCCCTACCCGACGATAAAGTAATCGCTATCCTTGAGACAATAACGGGCAGGAGGAGCATATCTAAAGTTTCAAGACATGACAACGGAGTTATATTAACTCTAAATAACACGGAGAAGACAAACCAACTGATGATTGAACTAGAGTCCGGACACAAAGAAGTCCAGCTGCCCCACCAGATAAAAGCTACTGTGGAGATCTTCAAGAAGACCAAAAAGATAGTTGTAAGAGGGGTCGACAACAATAGATCTACACAAGAAGTCCACAGCCGCCTGCAAGCAGAAAACAAGAATATCACAATAACACAGGTGGAAAGACTGAAGACATGGGACAAGAAGGACACCAACTTGGTTATCATAACTATTGAAGGGTCTTCAAGACCAAGTCAACTAAACCTGGACGACAGATGTAGAAAAACAGAAGTGTACATCCCTCCTGTTATGCAGTGCTCAAACTGCCAGCAATTTTCACATACTAAGAAAACTTGCAGGAGAGATACAGTTTGTCGGTACTGTGCGGGAAGTCACTCATACAACGAATGTCCTCAGGCGAAAAAAGATACCAACTATAAAGTACGCAACTCCAACAGAACCTGCGCAAACTGTCTCGGGAACCACGGGGCAAGATACCGTGGATGTCCGATCTTCTATGAGACAAAGGCCATACTGAAGGAATCGGTAACAAAAAACATCTCCTTCAGAGAAGCAAGAAACCGAGTGGCTTCAGGCGACACTGTCAAACAGGAACAGCACACAAGAGCCCAGCTGGTAAAACTAACCACAGAGATGCGAGACATAAAACAACAACTCAAAGTCGAGACGAACAAGCAACACAACGAAGACTCCGATGCCATAAGAGACGAAACAATAGGAGCTTTATAGAGCGCCCAGGCAATGTTACAGGAAATGAAATCCATCAAACACGAGATAGAAGTCGACAACGTCAAACTCACAGAGCTAAAGGAAGAGAACGAAGAAATCCTCAAAAGAATTGAAACAGAGAGAAGGATCGTTGAAGATATCCTTACAAAAAGTAGAGAGCAAAACAAAGAAATTAAGGACAAAATAATAACCGAAATCGTAGAAGTACTAACAAGACATCAAGAAAGAAGAAAAGAAGCGGAACACCAAATAATCATCAAAACCATAATGGGCTTCTTACCAAAGATAATAGCAACAGCCATAGAACAACACGTAGCCAAAACAGACAACGAATAGTAGAGACCGAACAGGCAGCCAGTGGTCCTTTTCAGAACCAATCATCTCCAGGACTAGGAACGTGATACCAGCACAGACATTAATACCCTATATACCCAAATATAACCTTTTGTAAACCGTAAGGCAGGATATGAACACCATGAGAACGCCACGACACCATAAACAGACAAGCAACTAAGAGGTATCCAGACAGTCAGCTAGTGGTCCTTTTTAGGATTAGTCCTTTTCAAGACTAACAACCGGCTAGCACCGAAGAAACTAAATACAATATATACCCCAATTATAACCAACTTTCAGGTTGAACAGGGTATAACAGCAGCATAGTAGACAAAGGAACGAACGAACCAAACAGGCCAATGGGAAGATAGCACTATAGTAAAACGAACGTCCTTCTCAGGGCGAACGCAGCCGTCGGAATACACTAAAATGGTTCGTACCAAGCCACAAGCGAAAAAGAGGAAAATCTATAGAAGCCCTCAAACACTTGTCAGCATCAGCAAACAAGAATCTGCAAAGATTACTGCAACTACTAGCGTCGGGGCCGGCCCTTCTCAGAAGCCGAACAACGCAACCTTTGACGCTACGACCGATGATCGACCCAAAGCTTCGAAGGCAGAGGACAACCAAGCTCCGAAACCAGACATAGCAACATCACCGCTAAAACAAGATGTCGAGGCGGTAGCTCCATTGTGCAGTGACAAGGCAACATCTGCAAAACACGGCCACAAAACATCGAAGACAGCGGGTAACAATGCATTGAAACCCAACAAAATCAATCCACCGCCAAAACGAGATGTCATAGTCGAGTCTCCATCATGCAGTGACCAGCCAACTTCGGTGAAACTTGACCAGATGCAGACGAGCCAGAATGTGAATCCGTCCCGCAGACCACACGCTCAAACCGAGACGGAAGGCGGAACGTGCCAGCTTCACAAGCAAAGAAATGCCGTTTCTCACGAGAGGGAATGGCGGAAACGGTTAGTATTCTGCAGGCGCGCTGCAGGCGCGTGACTTTTTATATAGCAAAAATTCTGCAGGCGCGTGACTTTTATATAAGCGCAATCTGCAGGGGCAAGATGGCGGACTTGAGCTAACAAGGGGAGGTTATATGGGGCAAGATGGCGGACTTGAGATAACAAGAAGAGGGTATATGGGGCAAGATGGCGGACTTGAGATAACAAGGGGGAGATAACAAGAGGGCGGGATGACTTTTATATAAGGAATTGAGGCGGAGGAGAGGCGGCGGCGCATGACTTTTATATAGCAAAATACTCGATCGATTTCAGGCGGCGGCGTTTCAGGCGGCGGCGCATGACTTTTTATATAGGGAAAATGGGCAGGGGCAAGATGGTGGGGTGACTTTTTATATAAGAAAATACTCAGTGTGCAGGTGGAGCATCAGGTGTTGGTGCATGACTTTGTATATAAGAAAATACTCAGTGTGCAGGTGGAGCATCAGGCGGAGGGTGATGATTTTTTATATAAGAAAATACTCAGTGTGCAGGTGGAGCATCAGGCGGAGGGTGATGACTTTTTATATAAGAAAATACTCAGTGTGCAGGTGGAGCAGCAGGCGGAGGGTGATGACTTTTTATATAAGGAAATATTCAGTGTGCAGGTGGAGCATCAGGCGGAGGGTGATGATTTTTTATATAAGGGATTGAGGTGGAGCATCAGGTGGCGGGTGATGATATTTTATATAAGGGATTGACGTGGAGCAGCAGGTGTTGGTGCATGACTTTTTATATAAGGAATTGAGAAGAAGGAGAGGAGGTACATGACTTTTTATATATAATGAAAATGTGCAGGTGGAGCATCAGGCGGGATGACTTTTTATATAAGGAAAATGTGCAGGTGGAGCATCAGGCGGGATGACTTTTTATATAAGAAAATACTCATTGCGCAGGTGGAGCATCAGGCGGGGTGACTTTTTATATAAGGAAAATGTTCAGGTGGAGCATTAGGTGGGGTGACTTTTTATATAGGGAAAATGTGCAGGTGGAGCATCAGGCGGGATGACTTTTTATATAAGAAAATACTCAGTGTGCAGGTGGAGCATCAGGCGGAGGGTGATGACTTTTTATACAAGAAAATACTCATTGCGCAGGTGGAGCATCAGGCGGGGTGACTTTTTATATAAGGAAAATGTTCAGGTGGAGCATTAGGCGGGATGACTTTTTATATAAGGAAAATGTTCAGGTGGAGCATTAGGCGGGATGACTTTTTATATAAGGAAATACTCATTACGCAGGTGGAGCATCAGGCGGGATGACTTTTTATATATAAGGAAAATGTGCAGGTGGAGCAGCAGGTGTTGGTGACTTTTTATATAGGGAAAATGTGCAGGTGGAGCATCAGGCGGGGTGACTTTTTATATAAGGAAATACTCATTACGCAGGTGGAGCAGCAGTCGGGATGACTTTTTATATAAGGAAATACTCAGTGTGCAGGTGGAGCATTAGGCGGGATGACTTTTTATATAAGAAAATACTCATTGCGCAGGTGGGGCATCAGGCGAGATGACTTTTTATATAAGGAATTGAGGAGGAGGGTAGGATGACTTTATATAAGGAAATACTCAGTGTGCAGGTGGAGCATCAGGTGGGGTGACTTTGTATATAAGAAAATACTCATTGCGCAGGTGGGGCATCAGGCGAGATGACTTTTTATATAAGGAAAATGTGCAGGTGGAGCATTAGTCGGGATGACTTTTTATATAAGGAAATACTCATTGCGCAGGTGGAGCATCAAGCGGGGTGACTTTTTATATATAAGGAAAATGTGCAGGTGGCGCATCAGGCGGGATGACTTTTTATATAAGGGAAATGTGGTGGCGCTTTGTGGTGGCGCGTGACTTTTTATATAAGGAAAAATGTGGCAAGATGACCGACTTGAGATAACAAGAAGAGGATAATAGGAAGATGGCGGGGTGACTTTTTATATAAGGGAAATGTGGCGGTGCACTGCAGGCACAAGATAGCGGGATGACTTTTTATGTAAGGAATTGAGGGGGAGGGTAGGAGGAGGCGGATGACTTTTTATATAGTAATATATTAGTGTTTATTTTTAGATAACAAGAAGGCATTATTTATAAACATATATTAATTCTGCAGGAGTGATGCAGAGACAAGATGGCGGGATGACTTTTTATATAAGGAATTGAGGAGGCGGGTAGACGGAGCTCAGGAGAAGTGGGTGACTTTTATATACCACTATATTAGCTCGCTAATAGTGTGTTGTGGTCGAGTGGAGGTTTTTTGTGGTGGGGGTGACGAGGCATGGGTGTAATGTACCAGGTGGGGTTAGGTTAGGGGGGCTGTTTTTGTGTGATGTGGTAGGGTTTTGGAGGTGGAAGAGAGAGATATTTTAGATGTTGAGGGGAGATGTGGTGACGTTGTCAGGATGCATCTGTGTACATTTTTGGGGTGTAGCAGGTGAGTGGACCAGCATTGAGAGGTGGGAGTGAAGAGACGTCGGTGATGAGGTACGAGTGTAATGTAGCAGGTGGGGTTAGGTTAGGGCGGATTTTTGTGTGTTGTGGAATTGTTTTGTTATGTGTGTTGGTGTGTTTGTTTATACAGTCTACAAAAGCGTGACTTTTATATAACGAAAATGTGTTTATACGTACATATTACAGATAGGTAGCCAATATTACAACAGTTAGACGCTATTTAGTTATACATATATAGAAATATAAAAGAGAAAACACTAGATACATTTTATATATTTATTGACAAAGTTAGTTGATCTATGGGTGACGTATAACCGCACTTCTTTTTCGTATACCACTAGGAGCCCTCAGAACACAGGCGGTTCGGATTACTTGACGAGTCTATCACGTCTTTTTCGCGTAATCATCTTCAACAAGATGAGTGTCTGTCGTTATCACGCCATTGTCTATGAAGAAAAAAAAACAGGCTTGGGGTGGGTTAGCCAGGGTCTGACTAAGCGCGTAATTAATCGCGAGATATGTGTTGTATTATGTGTTGTATGGTTTCTTGGTTGTTGTACAGAGTGGAAGATCTTGTCGGCCAGGTAGTTTATGTGTTGGTGCATATACCTATAGGTATCTGTGTGTGTGTGTGTCTGTAGGTAGTTGTATACAGAGAGTTTAGATGTTGAGCATCACCATATGTTACCTTAGCTTTCTTGGTTAACATAGATTGTACAGGGTTAAATATTTTAGAAAAGTTGTGCCCCGGCTGATCGTGTACAGAATACTTTATTATAGAACAACGTGTCTCAAACGGTTTAGTCTAAGAACCCTGTGATGTCTTACAAATTATTGAGGTCCCAGAGATCTTTTGTAGATAAGAGTTGTACCGCGAGGATATGACAATATCAAAAGAAGGTGTTCGATTATAAGGAACATAGTGTTCACCTCGCCGACCCCCAAATAGGATTTCCGCGCACCATATTTTGAGAATCACCGTTCGTATGTCTTTCTTTATTCAGTCACCGCCTTCCACGCGAATCCAACTTAGAACACGGGGATAATCGATAAGAAATTTCATTACAGGCCATGTTTAATCAGTACGAGGTTCACTTATCAAGAAGAGGAAGCATATTTCTCATTGCGGTCAGTGTATTTTTTTTCCCGGAGTATTTTCAGTTGTCTTCAACGTACTTTCAGGCGTCGTAAATGTACTTTTAATTGTTTTCATTGTAATTTCAGTTGTCTTCCTTGTACTTTTAAGTGGCTTCATCGTACTTTCAGTTGTCGCTTACGTACCTTAATTTGTCTTCAATGCCCTTTCTGATGTCTCGAACGCACTTATGTCTTGAACATATTTGCAGTTGTTTTCAGCGTACTTTCAGATGTCTGCCGTACTTTCTATTGCAAACTGGAGTCTAAATAACCTTTTTACTCAATTTTTAATTTTAGTTATTGATTTGTAATGAAAACACACTCGCAGATAATACACTTGTGGGGCTGTCGAATCGTGGGGTGTGGGTTTTTGTGGGCCGGTATTTTAATTGTTGTATATACAATATGTATAGATCGGCGTTAAGTGTTAGAGACCTGTACTAGTTCTACCATCGAACTTGCGTCCTGGTAGTGAGTGTTTTTTATTTTACATATAGACAGGTATTCATATACACGATGTTACAGCAGTTATACGCTAAATAGTCATACATACATAGGTGAATAATAGGAAGACTTTGAGATTTTTTAGATAACAAGAAACCGATAATAGGGAGACGATATATTTAGACTTTGAGATAATAGAAAGACGATGTATTTAGATATATACGTCTACCATGAAGAAGTGGCGGTTCGGGAGTGAGAGGTGAATGCGTTTCGTGGTAACAGCTGGTTGCTTATCCAGAAGCCTAATCGATACCCAACGTGCTGTTGAACAAATATTCAGTGTTAGAGACCTGTACTAGTTCTACCATCGAACTTGCGTCCTGGTAGTGAGTGTTTTTTATTTTACATATAGACAGGTATTCATATACACGATGTTACAGCAGTTATACGCTAAATAGTCATATATACATAGGTGAATAATAGGAAGACTTTGAGATTTTTTAGATAACAAGAAACCGATAATAGGGAGACGATATATTTAGACTTTGAGATAATAGGAAGACGATGTATTTAGATATATACGTTTACCATGAAGAAGTGGCGGTTCGGGAGTGAGAGGTGAATGCGGTTCGTGGTAACAGCTGGTTGATTATCCAGAATCCTAATCGATACCCAACGTGCTGTTGACCAAATATTCAGTGTTAGCTTTTCTTGATTTGCGAGAGTTTGTCACTATGAGTTATCTGTAAGATTTTACATAGTTTTGTTAAGGCGTTTATTTTCTAAAATATTGTGTGTGTTCGTAAGCAATAACACGGGCTTTACAAATTGATTGTTCCAAAACCTTCAGGCAACTATGTTACTACTTGACTTAAGAAAAAGAACTTTTTATAAACACTCTTGAGTGAATTCCCATTTTTTTTCCTTCCAGCTATAGAATAAAGAGGGAAATATATTTTTAAAACTAATACCTGTTATAGAGGCAGATGAGTAAGGGTTGGTATGATGGGGATGTTTTTGTGTTGTGTTGTGTGTGTAGCTAGTGATAATATGATAGGGAATTCCGTTGTTGGTTGAATGTAACTACATATTAACACATGCACTCGGTCACGTGGTAGTTTTCTTTATTATTTATATTATATCATAAGTAATAAAATCTACTTACCCCAATGTTCAGTTAATGTTATGTAAAGCCATCTCGGATGTGGTGGATATGGTCAACACATCGTAGACTTCCCTGTCTCACCCGGTTATACAGACTTTGAAATCCAATTTAAACTTTAGTGAAAGGTTTTCTGCCAAACACCAAAGACGATTCCAAAATTTTCTCCCAGGCCTCCCCAAAGTGGCCAACCTATAGGTAAATAGATCAACCGTCAAATACTTCTTTAAAAAATTTCTCCCCACTTGTCAAAAAAAAATACCGCCCCTGTGTTAAAAAAATACGTCCCCTGACCAAAAAATACTGCCCCTTGTCAAAAAATTTTTTCGCCCTCTTGGTAATCAAACTTCTTTCTATTGTCAAAAAATTTCACCCTTGGTAATTAAATGGCTACCCCCTTGTCAAAAAAATACTTTCCCTTGGTAAATACTTACAGTGCCGGTCTTCAACCCGCTCCCCAATGGTTTAAGCATATCCTTTCATTCAAATTTCGCCCCCTCGACAAAGAAATTTTGACCCTTTGTTAAAAAAAATACTTCCCCTTGCCAAAAAAAATACTACCCCTTTGTGCGTGTGTTTAAATGTCACTGATAGGGTTGTAGAAATAAATACAGCCGCTGCCTTAAGAATCAGAGTTTTATTGTTGAATCGGGTCGGTTGCGAGTGTGCAAGAGAGTGATCAAATATCACAACATCATCATCATCACCTCGCCCACCCTATCACATTTCTATTTGGTTGAATTTCTTTTCTGAAGTATTATTATTGTTATTATTATTACTAATATTGTCACTGTTATTAACCTTATATGTTTTCCTTTGTTTTGTGTATATATCGCTTAAGTATGGTTTGGGCGTCCCCTGAAGCATCTATACCTAACACCTTATCACCTGTCATGCCTATATTGCGATTTCTAAAGTATGTTTTTAATTCAAGCCTTTGTTGTTCGTACTTTTTACAGTGGTCTATGTTATTTTCTTCCTGACATTCTTGGCATTGTGGTTCCTCTATCATAAAGTATGATGCACCGAGACGGAGACGCCACAGTTTTTTGTTCGAGGGGATGTTGTTGTTGTTGTTTTGAAGAGGTTATGGGTGGAGAGCGGGCACTTAAAAGCTGACCGTTATTGCCTCTTCTCGTTCCATCTTGGTCTACCCTGTTCAACCTGAAATTTGGTTATAATTGGGGTATTTAGTATCATTTTATTTTCTAATTTTGTATTCAATTTAAATAACTATTGTCTTTAGCAGTTGCTGATTTCAATTTATATTAGTATTTGTCCATTTTATTTTCTCTTTTGTATTATATATAGATAACTATTGTCCTTTACACTTGGTTTTAATTTGTCTTAGTATTTGTTCTTTTTGAGTTGTTGTTTTTTTTTTTTTTTTATTATCTCGTTGTCTTTCCTTGTCCTATAAGTAGTTAGTAAGTTTTTTTTTTATTTTGTGTTTTTTAAAAATGATTTGTTAGTTCTTGTTGCTTAAATTCTATTTAGTTGAATGTCTTTTCTGAAGTACTAACCTTATATGTTTTCCTTTGTTTTATGTATATAACTTTTAAGTATTGATTGGGCATCTCTTGAGGCATCTATACTTAAAACCTTATCACCTGTCATGTCTATATTGTGATTTACAGTGGATCAGGTAGCGATCTATATCATTCTTTTCCTGACATTCTTGGCAGTGTGGTTCCTTTATCATAAAGTATGCTGCACCGAGACGGAGACGCCACAGTGTGTTGTTTGATGGTATCTTCAATTCTTCTCTGACCTGGCACGTCCTCGTTGGTTCTTTCAGTAGTTTGAATGCGTGTCTGCCTTTTCTACTTTTCTTCCATGTTGTCTTCCATTCCTCGTTTATAGTTATCTTCACTTGGCTCTTGATCTCCGACTTTCCCAGCCCTGCGCTTATATTGTTTTTACTTGTTCTTCCATTCTTGGCGTTCTGATCTGCCAACTCGTTTCCAGCTATACCTATGTGTGCTGGAACCCACACTAGCCTCACGCTACATTCTCTGTTCCCTAGTGATGTATTAATTGCTAGAATTTCTTCCTTTATGTCTGGCCGGCTACATTTACCTGGGTGTTCTAGTGTTTGTAGTGATGATAGTGAGTGTAAATATCGTAACAGCTTCTGGTGGGTTATCTTCGATCATTTCTAAACTTATAAGAATTGCTACCATCTCTACGGTAAAAATCGAAACCCCTTCTGTTACACTGTAGCTCTTTTTAATTCCCCATTGTGGTATTACGACTCCTGCACCTAGTTGCCCACTATCACCCTTGGATCCATCAGTGTAGACGGCCAGACTTTGTTTAGTTAGTTGATCTATGAACTTTCTACTTATCATTTTGGCTTCCTTATCTTCTATGTTTTTTTTTATCTTATCAGTAAGTGAGTAGTCTATGATTGGTGTTTTTAGTTCCCAGGGTGGTATTTTACTTCTGTATTTATTACTATTTTTTAATTGTGTTTGATAGTTCTTTGAACTGCGTTAGATCTTCTATAGTTCTCCACCCTGTTGGATATCTATCTTTATTTAAGGGGACGTCCCATACACTTGGTTGGTTTTTAACAAATGCTTTATGTGCTGGGCGGGTCACTTCTTGTGCTACTTTACTCCAATAATTTAATCTTAGTTCTTTCCGTCTTAGACCAAGGGGTGGTATGCCAAGAGCTACTTCTAGCGCTTCTACTGATGTTGATATAAATGCACCTGTAATGGTTCTCATTACCTATACCTTGTAACGGTATGGCAGCTTGCGTACCCTGACAATCCCCAGAGCTATGCCAGTGGGAGTTTTACTCCTGGTAGGTTCAACCAAGCTGGACTGGTCTGTGTGGGTAGGGGTCAGACAAAAGCTGGTACCCTGGTCCTCCAGGTTGGGGGTTTTAGCATAGGGCTGACACCCCTGTCTGTGTAAAAAAAAACAATGAAGTTACGGAAACAACAATAAATGAACAAACTTTGCTGCGGGATGGACATTCGGAGTCTGTGGCTCGTATGACTGTCAGTGGTGAAAGCCGAAAGGAAGCTACTGACATGAAAACGGATGTCCTGACCGCAAAAAAGGATACAAGAATAAGTTTTTGGAATGTCAGGACAATGTACGAGACAGGAAAACTAAGACAGGTCACGGCAGAAATGAGAAACTATAGGTTACACATTCTAGGGATAAGCGAGAGCAGAGGGACAGGGGCAGGAAAAGTTAAAACAGCAACAGGAGAAACAGTACTTTACTCTGAGAGAGAAGATGGACAGCACAATGAAGGCGTAGCCATTATTCTACAGAAAGGAATAGAAAGGACATTACTGGAATGTAAACCCATCAACAACAGACTGATAAGATTAAGATTGAGAGGGAGATTCACCAACACTACAATAATACAATGCTACGCACCAACGAATGATAGCGATGAGGAGGTCAAGGATGAATTC
Source organism: Oreohelix idahoensis (assembly GCA_024509875.1). Lineage (NCBI taxonomy): Eukaryota > Metazoa > Mollusca > Gastropoda > Stylommatophora > Oreohelicidae > Oreohelix > Oreohelix idahoensis. The sequence goes on from JAMPIV010002043.1 coordinate 339,498, forward strand.
TATCAACAACTGCAGAAAGAAATGGAAGACACACCTAGATATGATCTTATTGTAGTAATGGGAGACCTCAATGCGAAAGTTGGTACACACAATACATATAATGAAAGAACAATGGGGAAATGCGGCAGCGGAACAGCAAACGAAAATGGGGATAAACTAATAAGTTTCTGTAGCATTAACAACCTGGTCATTGGAGGAACACTTTTCCCACATAAAGAAATTCACAAATTAACATGGGAATCACCAAATGGTCGGGTCAGAAACCAGAGAGACCACATCATGGTTAACGGTAGATGGAGACATGCATTACAAGATGTGAAGGTAAGAAGAGGTTCAGATGTGGGAAGTCATCACCGTTTAGTAGTAGCAAAACTGAAAGTGAAACTAATAAGGGCTGCACCAACTGTAACTACACAGAAAAGGTTTGACATCAGCAAATTGAAGGACTCCCTTACCAGAAAAGCTTTTGCGGCCGACATAAAGAAACGATATCAATTTGCCAAAAGTCAGGAAAAGACATTGACTGATGATATAGACCAGAATTTCAACACCATTTCAACAATATACAAAGAAAGCAGCAAATCATGCTTGGGATTCCAGGAAAGGAAGAAGCAAGACTGGATAACACCAGAAACATTAAACACCATAACGATGAGAAAGGAAATGAAAAGAAAGAAAACAGAAGCGAAGTCCCCCAGGTTAAAGCAACTATATAGCGAACAGTACAGTCAGCTGGACAAGGAAATTAAACGCCAAACCCGAGCCAACAAAAGGAATTTCCTAGACGATCTTGCAAGACAGGCAGAGGAGGCAGCACTGAGAAATGAACAAAGCACAGTATACAAAATAACTAAATTCATCAGCGGGAAACGAGGTGCAAACAATATTACATTAGTAAAAGATAAGCAAGGTAATCTCATCACGACAGCAGAGGGACAGGAAACAAGATGGGCAGAGCACTTCAGAGAAACTCTGAACAAGGAACCACCAGAGACACAACTGAATGTTCCTGAGGCTGAAAACGATCTAGATGTGAATACAGACATTCCACGCAAAGAAGAAATCATCACAGCAATCAAAGGGTTAAAGAACGGCAAAGCTCCGGGCCATGATAACTTAAATGCAGAGCTATTTAAGACAGACCCTGAGCTAGCAGCAGAACTATTAGAACCACTATTTGCACAAGTCTGGAAAACGGGGACAACACCATCAGAGTGGAACAAAGGAATAATTGTCAAATTGCTTAAGAAGGGAGATCTTGCAGACTGCAATAATTGGAGAGGAGTCACTCTTCTCTCAGTTCCCAGCAAAATACTAGGCAGGATAATTATACAGAGAATTTCAAAGGCAGTAGACCACAAACTGAGGAAAGAACAAGCAGGATTTAGAAAGAACAGGAGATGTATAGATCATATATTCACTCTCAGGAACATTATAGAGCAGTGCTCAGAATGGCAAAGACAGCTTTACATTAATTTTGTTGATTTTGAAAAGGCTTTCGACAGCATACATAGGGACAGTTTATGGAAAATACTGAGGGCTTATGGAATTCCAAGCTGCATAGTGTCAATCATAAAAAGCCTCTATGCCAACTTTACATGTAGTGTTGGGCAGAGCAACCTAACCTTTGAGGTGAAGACAGGAGTACGACAGGGATGCCCCTTATCAACCACTCTATTTTTAAACAGTCATAGACTGGGTGATGCGCCAGACAACAGAGGGCAGTCCAAGAGGAATAAGATGGACAACATTTTCTACATTGGAAGATCTGGAATATGCAGATGACATTGCACTACTAGCACATTCACATCAACACATCCAGGAAAAAACGGATAGACTTAATAAGTTTAGCCAGCAGGTGGGCTTGAATATCAATTTAAAGAAGTCTGAGGTCATGACGCTCAATGTGAGCAACCCTGAGCCCATATCAGTAAGGAATCAGCAATTGGTACAGACAGATACCTTCACATACCTAGGAAGCATAGTAACACCAGACGGCGGGGCAGGCAAAGACATCAACATCAGAATGAATAAGGCAAGAACAGCCTTCTTTAGCCTAAACAACATCTGGAAGTCCTCCCAATACAGCACAAGCACAAAATTAAGATTATATCAGAGCTGTGTGCTTTCTGTGCTTCTCTATGGTGCGGAATGCTGGAGAGTTACAGAGAAGGAAATGTCGAAATTGTCCTCTTTTCACACTACATGCTAAGGAAAATTCACCGAATCTTTTGGCCAAATACCATCACTAACCAAGATCTGCTTACTCGTAGCAAGCAAGAGGACATGCACACCGTCATAGCTGGCAGACGCTGGAGCTGGGTTGGTCATGTCCTCAGAAGAGACCCCGATGCCATCACAAGAATAGCTATGCTTTGGACCCCTGAAGGAAAACGAAAGAGAGGCCGACCAAAAACAACTTGGCGGAGGACTGTGGAGGCTGAGATGCAAAGAATGAAACAGAGTTGGGGCACTGTACGAAGGATGGCCACCGACCGAGCAAAGTGGAATCAATTTGTTGTTGCCCTACAAGACGCCACTAGGCATGATGGCCACTGACTGCTTTGACGGTCGGCGGCTAAGGATCAAAGAAAAAAAGAATGGTTCTCATGGCTGCATTTTGAATCCTGTCTAGTTTTGCTTTGTTAGAAGCTGCAGCTGAGTCATAGACTATGCTGGCATAATCCAGTTTCCCCCTGATGAAAGACGTGTAGAACATAAGCATTATTTTATTGCTGGCCCCCCATCCATTACCTTTTACTATCCTTAGTATATTTAGGGGTCCCCTACAGCATTCTACTAATTTGTCTATATGTTTACTCCAATTTAGTTGTTTATCTAAAGTTATGCCCAGAAATCTTGTTGTTGAGGAGGTACATATTTTCTGTCCTTTAATGGTTATATTGATTTTGTTATGTTTTTTTAAAATTTCCTTTGCTGAATATCATACCTACTGTTTTGTTTACATTAATTTGGAAGCCCCAACTTTTCATCCACTCTGAAACTTTGTCTATTTGTTTTTGAAGTTTTAGGTAAACATGGTCCAAGTTTTTTCCAGATCGCCAAATGGCACAGTCATCTGAAAATTGTGATACTGCATTCTTAATGTCATTAAATTCATCTGCTAAATCATTTACAGCAATAGTGAAAATTGAAGGTGAAATCACTGATCCCTGAGGAATCCCATTCTGTTGTTCATATATTTCTGACTTATCATTGTTCACCTGTACAGCAAAATACCTGTCCTGTAAAAAGTTTTCTAGATACCTATAGGTTTTACCAGTAATGCCAATCTTTTTCATTTTGTAAAGAGCTCCATCTCTCCAGCATTCATCATATGCTCTTGCGACATCTAGAAAGACTGCCACTGTTTTCTCTTTCCTCTTGAACCCTAGCTTTACATCGTGTTCTAATCTTACAAGCTGGTCTACTGTACTTCTGTCTGCTCTAAACCCTGACTGGTTTGGGCTATATAACTGATTTTTTTCCAGGTAGAATTTAACTCTTTTATTAACAACAGTTTCCAGTATTTTACCTAGTTGTGATGTTAAGGAGATAGGCCTAAATGAACTTACATCATGGGCTTCCTTATTGGGTTTTAGATGGGTACTATCATAGCTACTTTCCATGCTTTTGGTATCTTTCCTAAGCTCCAGATTTTGTTATAAAGGGAAGTTATTATGTTTATAGTTTTTTTGGGTACTTTCTTAAGGATTTCATAACTAAGTATATCATGCCCTGAGGCAGTATTAGATTTCTCTTTTATTGCACTAGTTACTTCTTCCTCTGTTATATCAGCATCTAAATAGTTTGTTTCATCTATCTGGTCTGGTAGTTCCTTTGAAAACTGTATCCTAAGTCTTTCTCTTCTCTCATTTTCTTCCTGTCCAAGACTACTTTTTGCACTGACTTTATAGAAATACTCTGCAAGGGCATTAGCTTTTTCTTTATCTGTTTCTGCTCTCTTTGGTAGTTTGATTGTTGGCATTATTGTTTTCTTATTGTTAACTTTGATTGCCTTAAGCTTTTTCCATACTTCTTTAATTTGAGTGCTAGGAGGTTTAAGTGACTGACAAAACTCCTTCCAGTTAGTTTCTTTGGCTTTAAATATTATTCTGTTAGATTCATTCCTAATATGTTTATACTCATCATAGTTTTCTTCTGTTCTGTTATTTCTATATTTTTGTAAGGCCCTTTTTCTTCTCTCATGAATTTCTGCACAGCTTTTATTCCACCAGGCAACTGGTTCTTTATTCCACTGAGTTTTTCTTTTCTTATTAATGTTATTTATTGGTTTTAGGTGCTGTGGCATATTTTTTTTTTGGTATATATTTTATTGCTATTTTAAGAATTTCATTGGTCAGTGTTTCTGCCCACAAGTCAGTATCATCTGATTCCATGTCTTTATATTCCATCACCTCCAGCTCTGATTGGAAGGCTTCCCAGTTTGCTTTTTTATAGTTGAAAGTCGGTTTCTCTGGTTCTGGGTTTGGAATGACGTTTTCATGCATGGTTATTACAATGGGCAGATGATCTGAGTTTGTGTCTTGTAACACTTCCCAATTTACATTCGCTAGGTTGTTAGTTGCTATACTTATGTCTATTGCTGAGTCTGCCCTGTTAGCTTGTGGATTAATTCTAGTTGCAGTTCCATCATTTAGAATTAGCAGGTCATTGTTTTCTATTAAGTCAAGTAGGCGTTTTCCTGCATTGTCTGCATGTTGTCCACCCCAAGCATAATGATGGGAATTAAAATCGCCTACTATGACTGTTTTTGGTTCTAGTCTGGTGCTTATGGCTAGTATTTCTTCATCTTGTGCCATCTTTAGCGTATACATTTAAGATTGTTAGATTGTTTGGTTCAGCTGATATAGTTACCTGGATACCTTCTATGTTGGTTGTATCAAATACGAGGTACTTCCCATTCTATAATTTTAAATGTTTCGTTAACTAAGACTGCGACACCCCCTCCTCTACCTTCTTTCCTATCGTGCCTAAAGGTCTAAGTATCTTAAAGCCCTTACAACTGTATCTACTATTTGGGTTTAAATGTGTCTCTTGAAGAGCATATATAGTGTTAGTTCCTACTGTCTCTGCTAGTAGGGGTGCAAAATTCTTTTTGATACCTCTACAATTCCACTGAACATTTCTACATCCTTTCTTACCCATTGTTTATATTAACTAGTATCCCTTTTGTTTTGTGTTATAACTATTAGTTTGCTCTTAGTTTGTATTGGCCCTATCAGTTGCTTGAGGCATAAGGCCTACTCTGCGTGGTGATTCTTTTATGTAATTAAAGACTTTTTTCAATACTTGGGTTTGTGACGATTCTTCTGTTCTTTCCTCTATCAAAACTCTCTCTATGTGCTTGATGGTTTTTGTTACCCATTCCTTCCATTTAGCTTCTTGCTTTTGTTTGCCACTTTCCTCTTCTATTGCTTCTCTGTCTATGTTAATCTCCTGTCTCTGATTTTCTACCCTTTTTAGTGTAATTTCATTATCTTCTTTCAGCTCAATAGTTTAACTAGTATCATTTCATTCTCTTCTTTCAGTGCTGACAATTTAACTACATCCTGGGCAATTTGGTGTTGTATGGCTTTCATTTCTTGAAGCATTGCCGCTGCACTTTATAGTGCATTCGTACCTTCCGAGGATGTAGTTGAATCATCCGACTTTTTTTTTTTTGGTATTGTTTTGTTACTTTCTACCTGGTTCTTACTTTCTTTTGCCAACTGTGATTTAATCATTTTAACTTCCTCTTGCACACTCTTAATTTCTGTTATTACCTTAGTGCTCGTATACGTATTGTTTTCCTTTATATCTTTAATGACTGTTTTGAAAGGGGTTTTGGTCTGACTTAGCTTTTTCACACTGCGTGAAAAGGTGTGCCCCAGCACAAAACCTACATACTGTCTTACCCCTGCAACTGTGTCGACCGTGGCCAAAGTTCATGCAGTTGGAGCACTGCAAAACTGGCGGAATGAAGGCTTCTGTGTTTTTTTTTTTTTTTTTGCTTTTCCAAATAGTACTGTCTTGAGGGGTTCCCTCCCTTCTGTTGTTATTACTATCACTGGGGTGACTATACTCCCTTTCACTGTTATTCTTTCAACGTTTAGCAGCTTTAAATCTGGGTTTTGCTTGGCCAGCTTCTTTAAAACTTCCTCACCTGACAGGGTTGGGTTTATACCTTTAACAACACATCTTCTGGTTTCTTTGGAAATTTCTATTTGTATTTTGATATTGTGGGCCAGTTGGACCAATTTAGGTTTATCCTGCAGTTCTTGTAGTAAAGTTTTCGTTTTTTTCTGTTTCTTTTAGTGATAGCATTATTCCACTGTTTTGTTTTTGTATTTTGGCAATGGCTTTTTTTTTTTCAATTACTTTTTCCAGGATCACCAGGATTTTGTCGTCCGGGAGAGATCTAAGTGTGGCTTCGAGGGGATTCTTTGTTAAAGGTCTTTTTATAGCCCCCCAAACCCAATGTAAAATGGTGAATTCAGTTAGACATTCTCACTTCTACTATTATTGGCACGCATGATAGCCTGCAACGTACTTCTTTATGTGTATTATTTATTTATTATAAGCAGTTTGAATATCCCGTCTGTATATAATTAAGTGATTTGGCCATCTCATGAGTATGAAGCCCGATTAATTACCACTACACGCCTACAACTGTAAAAGATCTGATTTCAGGGCACAGAGAAGACCATGAGGCAGATCGACAGACAACATCACAGGAATCTTACAACAATACGGAGTTAAAGCAGACAATACGACACACTTGGCTCAAGAACGCAAACTTCAGCTCCCCACCACACCTCGCGGCGGGTAGTAAATAAATAAACAAATATAGATAATTAACAGGTACTCGTTGAACATAATAAAAGCCACTTTGTGGAGAACAATGGAGGCGGAGATGAACCAGAGCTGGGGCACCATACGTAGGATGGCTGTCGACCGAGCAAAGTGGAGACATTTTGTTGGTGCCCTACAAGACGCCACTAGGCGTGATGGTCACTGATTGCTTTGTCAGTCAGCGACCAATGACCGACGAGGAAGTAGAAGAAAAAGAATTTGGACATAAAGGAGATCACTAGACAACATAAATGAAATATAAGTGATAGGCTCACCGGGAATCGAAGCGAGGCCCATCCAAACGGCGCCATCGTCTTGCTGTGTAGATAAATTGTGAAAGAACGCACAGCCAATCTTGCACTCCAAAACTAACGGTAATAGTGGAACGACAAAGTAAAGTAAATAAGACAGTGCAGAATCCGTTTTATCAAAGATGATTTTTGTTTTTTTTAAATGAAGTATATATTTAAAATAAACGATTTTCAACTTGTTCAGAAAGACTTTATAGTCTGCTAGATCAGACATACTAGATCATGAAGGAAGCTATTTCATACTGGTCTAGTTAAACCTTCGCCCCCACTTTACAGGCGTCTGATAAAGCGTAGATAATCTTTGCCCTTTGAAACTAGGCGAAACACTTACGTGCCCTGGTGATGAGATGTCGACAAAGTAAACTAAGCCGAGATAGGAAATGATAGCTTTGAACAACAAAATCAATAATAAAATAGTTCTACGATCAGGAAGAGTTGATGTTGAAGTTATATGCAGTTGCTATCTAGAGTTGGACGTCCTTTTATGTTGTATTTTCTGCTTAGTTTTTTTTTTTTTTTTTTTTCAAATTGTTGTCTCTTCATTGTCTTTCTTATTGATTTACTTCGTTTGTTTTATATCACTGTGGGGAGACTTGTTGAGAAGCCAGCATTGCACATTAAGCTTGGAGAAGTCACTTGAGCCCAAGACGTGATTCTTTGACTTTGACCTGGTTGACTGTGTCACGGAATTGCCTCCCCTGCTTTGCAGTAATAATCCAACAGTGGCCAAAACTCAAGAGTATCTAATATGGGTCTTTAAAGGTGTCTACCTTCCCAGAAGATTACTCATGGCAGAGTCGTAGATAGAAGGATAATGATGCTTCTATCTCAAGGTAGTGGTTATAAAATATTTCAGAAGTCAAGAACAATGCTGCGTTGGGCAGGGCAATTGTTAACTTATATCTGATCCACCGCCTTTTATGAAGAATTAAGCAATTATTAATTTCAGCTCGTTCAAGCCCCCACCCTGATTTACTCAGTGGAATTCTTATTATTATGGTATAGCTCTGTTTAGAGTATATTTAGTAAATTGACTGAGACAAACATGCAGCACATGCGAAATGATTAAACTGACGTTAAATTTGCATCTTTACAAATAACAAATTTAATAAATCAACTAAGTTTTGACAGTTTAAAAAAAAAATTGAATAATCTTTAACAGAAACTACTCATCATCGTGTAATGGCAGGGTGTTGATAAAGATACGTTCTGAGCTGATAAGGAAGGTAGCTGCAGCTGGTTCTGTATTTTGTTGAATCGCTAATGCGTGCTTCGTTCGTTTATAATCTTCAAAAGAGGGTCACCGTTATATGGACTCATTATATGTTGAATGTCCAAGAAGACATTGGTTCCTTTCGGAGCTCATTATTATATTATACATCTTCTCATCGGAAGAGTTCTTCACTACCATAATAATCAACATTGTCAATTCAACAGACAGCTGTAACGTATCGATGTGGATAATCTTCAACTTAGAGTCCATGATTTATTAAACAATTCACACACGAAGACATTTCACGTAGGTATACATTCACATACAGTTCATTAGAATTTACTTGCATATATATTCTTATCCGTCCGTGTCATAATGAATTCATGTCGGCAGAACATCATGGCTATATACATGTGCTGCTTGGATTCAGACAGCCAGAAGTGAGCGCATGAGTCATGACGAAAATAATCAAATTACTTATCAACCATCCTTCCGTAACGCAGGTTAATCACTAACCTTATGAATTCGCCTGTATATATTATTATCTGGACTGACCCTGAGTCCTGGTATCACTTTACAGAAATATGGCTATTAGCAAAGCCTATCAACCTTGGAAGGAGGTAAAAACACGACTTCACGGACAACGTAACAAGGGTACAGTAACTAAGTCACGAAGCGTGACCTTATCGACGCTAACACGTCATAATTTGACCGTGTATTTCGCGTTCATTAATCCGTGAAGTATAAAAATCAATTTATATTAATTCTATTGACCCCAAAAATGCGCACTGCCAATTCTAGCAGACGATATCAATAAAACTACCGTAACAGGTGTTTTATGTAAGAAGTCACTTGGTAGCTTTTAGGTTTGACTTAGGTACAAATGGTAGCTTCTGCTCCCGCTTGGTTTTTGGGTTCTGTGCAGATAGGTCACTAGAGTTCTCGCATCTCTGGTCAAGATTAAAGGCGCAGCACGTTCCAAGTAGGATCAAGGAGTAACTGCAAAGCTGGTCCCGCGTCTCTGAGACCTTCTGATGATGGTGTCAAGCTCGACATCAGTCCACTTCTACCCTCACTTTGTTCCAGAGATTTGTACCCTCAGCTGGTACCACCAACTAGTATGGTAAAAGAAGAGAAACGAATACCATCTGAGTATTGAGTTTCCCGACACATAATTATGTGTCCATATACTTATGTGTCCCCTTTTTCCTATTCCCCCTTCCCATCTACGTCATAATTTACCCTCGATGAGAATTAAGCTTAATCTCTCAAGAGAAAATTTTCTTTACATTTAAATTGAATAGCGTTATATTTACTTTACATTTAAATGAAAAGGTTAATAGAATACATAGAATATGTTTTCATTTACATCTACCCTGGTTGAGAAATGTTCACTTTATTGATTGAATATGTTTTCATTTACATCTACACTGGTTGAAAAGCTTGAAACTTTCATTAATTTTAAAGGGAATAAGTTTACACAGACATTTACACTGGTTTGAAAAAGTAAATAATATTAGAATGTACATCATTTCTTTCATCTTTCCCTCTCTGCTCCATATGGAACATGGGACTACCTATGCTTTTAGTTCTCTTTAAGAAACTAGCAATAAAGCAGGCACCAGCCCTTGCAGTAGTGGTTCATGAAATCATCATTTTATACGCTGAGGTTGCCAGCCTCAAATGACTTGGACATCCACTAGCAATTTTCACATATTAATATTCACATGGCAATATATAGATATTAGTTCACATTTTAGTAATGAAAAATATAGAATGTAAAATGCACAAGTTACTCCGATCTTGGCTCACAGACTGTTTGCTCAAAGGAACAAAGTTAAGGCACTAGCAGATTCCTTTTTACACGTTTCTGGGGTGTTGTTATGTTAACAATGAATTCCCACTATGAATCCGTGTTTTCAGCTTCCTCAGATTCCGGTTTTCATATTTAAATGGTTTTCCTGGGCTCTTTAAGTCCATCAAAATGTTCCACAAAGTTCGGTCTGATATATATGAAGTCGGATTCTAACTCTGGCAGTCTGATGGTCTTTTTGGCACGAGTGAATTTTCACAGTGTCTGTCGTGAAACATTCTAAATCCACATATATAAATTAAAAGGTAAATGTAAAGCCTAACAAATAAATTCAATAAAAGGAAAGAAGAATGGTAAAAGTACAGTGCTGTCACAATGGCGTACAAAAATCCCCTTGTTTTCTACTTCGTCTGCAAATTGTAACGTTTCCACGTTGGTAGTAAAGCCTATAGCAGCATACACGCGTTTCCACAACACAATAAAACGTGTACTGCATTTCTAAGAAAACCTTGAGATACGCAAGCTGATTAATGACCTAAATTAATACTAACATTAATTACACTACGTTAACATAAACGAAAGGACAGATGGACTTAGGATAGAAAGAGAGGGAGGGCTGAAAGCAGGAACGCATGCAACCCTACACGCGTCTCGCGATACAAAATTAATACCCTCCCCGCGCGAAAGGCCAGAAGCACTAACTTTTTTTCAAATCGACAGTGATAAAAAACACTACCCATACGAGAGTTAGGTTTAAAAACCTGAAAAACGCTTATTAGGAAACATGACATTATACTGGTTTACGTTTGAAAGCCTGACAGTACAGCAGACACCCTAAAAGTTTGGAAGTGAGGAGGTGGTAACAGCACGACTATCCTAGAAGAAAATAAATATTTTGAACGCAGCCCCTTAGCCCCATAAAAACTTATATATTTGGGTTCCTTAGGACTTGCTGACAAAGAATATGTTAAGTGTTACGCAAATAGTCTAGGAATTAACAAATTATAGCCAAAATAAAATGGTGGTGCTGTCAGACAACACCAACATCAGAATTGCGCAGTGGCAGGTTTTGAAACCACCATTGTACGGGTAATAGGCCAACATGTTACCTCCTATTTGATTGGCGGAAAGTATATGTAAGGCTAAACATGATTAGTCGGTCTGCAAATACTATTTTTTGTTGTTAGGGGAGACTGAAGGAAGGGTACTTTTTTTCAAACGCTTGTGTAAACATGGCTCGATTGGTTAGACCCGCCAATATAGGCAATTAGGAGCGTCAGTTCAGTGCCACATGTTAAAATAAACTTACTAAGAAACAGTGCGTTGAGAGCCAGATCATATTTTTCTAAATAAAAGTCTGGGACAGAGGCAGATCGGAATTTGTGCCATTATTCATCGCCAGTCAACGTATCTGTGTATTATTTCCATGAATTGTGGTAAGCTTGATATATTCAATATCTTTTTAATGAAAATTGAATGTAAATTGATAAATTATGTCTGTATATGTGTGTGGTTCAGTAGCAAACATGAGGCAAGGCCTAAATCTTGCTCCAACCTGAACAGGAGGTGTCGGAGAAAAGTAAAACTGCATGGAATTGCCAAACAGTACACTGACACCTATCTTATTGACTAGAAGGAACTAATGCTGGAATTGCAGAGGCGTAGTAACCATTTAGGAGGAGAATACTGGTGTAAATTGTTTCAGATGAAGCTAGCAGTTGGCCTACCGCTCTGAACTCAGTGTTTGTTATGTATTGTGTTCAGTATGGAAATAGATTATAAATTAGTTATGAAGTAGGAGGTACAACCTTCTTGTTTCAGGGACTGTGGTCGTAGTTATTGAAGCAGCACCTGGTCTGAGTTTTGCTGAATCCAGAGGCTGACAGCATACTCCTTGGTCCAGATAGCGACCAGTGAGGTGTCTCCAGAACACAGGAAGCAATCGAGCAGAGGAGTCTTTTCCTGCCACCATCACGAAAGATAAGCTTCTGTGGCCAGAGTAGCTCAACATTATGTGCCCCCTCAAAAATTGACATTTTGTTAAACACAGAGGGACAATTAATTGGTTCAAATGACAGGAACTGTGAACTTTTCCCAATACTATTTCCCCGATAATCAAACACTTGAAGTCATGATGAAAAACAACAACCAAGCTTGAACAAAACCAGTATTACCTCATATTACTACTGCACAAATTACACACATAGAATAATAATAATAAACTATGTCAATACAAAGTTCATATATATAACCTGTGTACATAATACTTGTAATTACATTTGATTGTGATTCCTGGTTCACTGTGTAGTTGAATCAGGATATCCATTATTGACAAGAATTAATACATATATTTTCAACTTAAACACTTGACTCATTTAAGATAGTCTTATAGAGTGTTATATGTGTGTGAGTGTCACAGTGTTGTAAAGTGTTGTGGAATAAATTAAATTGTTTATCTGTCTGTTGTTGTTGTGACTTACACTTCATCATTTTCAATACCCTAGACATTCAACGTAGTCATCACAATATTCCAGAATAATTCTGACTGAGGTATAAATGTGGTAGCAAGTAAGGTTATCTGTAATACACCACACTTATTAGATACAGATACCTTCACAGCTGATCTCAGTCAGTACACTAAGTCCCCTATAAATATTTATAACATCCCACTTTACCACAGTGTCTTAAAACTGCAAAAAGGTCAGGTTATATTGCCTGTCCTCCCCCGCATTTGTTTGTTACGATGATAAGCAGGGCTCCAATCGTTTCAAACATGCGTGTTTAGGTGGGGTAATTTCAAAACTATTTCCGCCTGAAATTATGTGCGTGATGCAAACGGTCACCTCTCTCATATATGGCAATAAAACATCCGATTGCCTTCTCTGCAAATGCCTACAATTGCATCTTACTTTTCTCAAGGTATGCTGGAAACGATTAATTCATTCCTGTGCGCTGACCAATAAGTTATCTTCCCTTAGCGGCTATCAAACTTTCAGCGTATTACCATCTTCGCGAAGGACGCACCATGGTCTTATCAGCGATTAAACAAATGCGCTGGGCAATTTTAATGCTACTCCGTAGCCTGATGTCGGGCACACCCGAAATTAACCAGCATGGTTGTCGGTTAATATTGCATCACCTGTCTACTCTCTCAGCAGGGATAGGCAGGTAAACAGACAAGACGAATTACTGCTGAGAGAAGTGTAAGAATGTTTGAAAATGCAAAATATCTGTTACATAGCAGAGAAGGAAAGAGGTGTCGACCACTAAAGAGCCCGTAATAAAGCCAGTATAACAACTGTCACATTATACGGCCGTAGTGGAAAAGAGAGCGACCCAAAGATTATGTCACACTCAGTACAGAATGTCCTCAACTTGCGACCCCTCGTACTTAACGACGGTCACTTCTATATTATTTTCGATTATTTTCGACTACCGATGTATGGTCGTAAAGTTTAAAGAAGACCGCTCGATCCTCCGGACGATAACATGAGTACAGTAGTTTTAATGTTGTAATTGGTGCATTGTATTAATTCACTAGAAACAAAGAATAACATTAATTTTTAACATATAACAAAACAGACCTACACATTTTAGAATTCAGGCATATTCAATGTTAACATATCCTTATGGTTCATATGTTCATAAAGTATATAGTGATATTCAACTTACGACCATATCGACTTAAGCCGAGGGGTTGTCGTAAGAGAACTCCGTCGTAAGTCGATGATAGTCTAGTATTTTTGTATCTGTATCCAAGATTAGAATACCCCCCCCCCCCCCCCCCCCCCCCCCCCCCCTCCCCCCCGCCCCCCCCCCCCCCCCCCCCCCCCCCCCCCCCCCCCCCCCCCCCCCCCGCCCCCCCCCCCCCGCCCTTCCCAGGACATGGACGTAATGCGTAAATGAAAACCCTGACTATTTGGTATTTTGCGGATTATATTCGCGTTAAGAAAAGAATTAAGTTACGCCATATCCAGAAGTTTTGACACAATACAAGCTAAGACTGGTTGGATAAGAGATAAGAAATTGTCAGAAAACTGTAACACAGAGCCACGTCGGGTGAGAGTGGGAACGTTGTGATAGTAAAGTGGTAAACTTCGTGTTTTTTGCATTGCTATTCAAGTGTAAGTTTTACCAATAAAGTGCTCTTCTTTTCTTGATATTCATAGCACTAGGGGGATGGGGGAATATCATTATATGTGAAATCTATGTGACAAGTTTGCACCACCACTGTCTTGTGTGTTTTTCTATGTGCAAAGATTTGCAGGCATTTTTGTGACCAATTTTCTTTGCATGGGATATCTTTGTTTTAAAAAGGGTCGTAATTATTATATCCATAACATGTGGTCTATATTATTCTTTCTTGCGTTGCTTATACTATGAAGTTATTGTTCCACAGCACAGAGCTATGTCTGACTTCTTGTAGTGTACTTTTTAATGCGTCTGTTACCTATATCTTTTATTTCTGTTCATTCTTTTCTAACTTCGCACAATCTTATTTCCCTTTTCCAGAATGCTTTTGGCATACTTGTTTCGTCATGATAGGTCCAACCAATTTTTCTGTAGTCTTTCGCTCCCTTCTAATGTCATATCACGTTAGGCAATTCTATTTCTTGCTGCCTGCTTTGATCACAGAATTCATTTCATGTGTGTTGTTTCCTGTTTGTTCATTGTTAAATGTTCACGTCTTCTTCTTCTTCTTCTTCTTCGTACACTCTCAGACGTCTCTACTTGAATATTTTCATAGAAAGCAGTGGTCAGCTAGAAGCTATTTGCATCTCCGTAAAGTGTTCCATGAATGGTACTGGTAACGGCCATATGCGCTTTCTTTGTTCCTCATATGTTGGGCATCTTTGAAGCAGACGTTCAGCAGTCATTTTATCAGTGCCACAGTTACACACATCGGTAGTTCCTATTTTTAGCTTGTTGATTAGATGGTATCCCAATCTGTTGTGGCCCGGTCGGAGTCTGAAGATTACAGCTTGTTCTCTTCTGCTGAGCTGGTAATATGCATCATTTTGTGTGTGGCCCGGATGCTCGGCATCTCATTTGTTCTTGTGTCTGATTCTGATAAAACTCTTTGCCTCTTCGAAAGCTATGCTTGTATCAATTGGAGGTAGCTTTCCATCTTCCTTCGCCAATCTGTCAGCCTCTTCATTGCTGGAGATATTACAATGAGATGGGATCTATTGGATCACAACTCTTGTTTCTATATAGGGTATCCTTAGGTTTAAAAATATTTTCACCGCATTTCCAGGGAAACCTCGCTAAAATTCACTATTTGTGAACTACGTGAGATAAAAACACGATCTTTACGTGGAAATGAAGTCAAAGATTTGGTAAAATTTTCATTTTTAATTGTCCACTACTCTTTTTAGGGATTGTAGGAAGCATATCTTTCAGCAGAGATAAAAATGACCTACAGGCTGCACTTATTTCAAATTCCAAATTCCCTGAAGCCTGAAAACAGACATGATTTTATCAGGGTAGGTCTTTAGAGTGCTGAAAGTTTCTACAGTAGATCTTCACAGCTCCTGGGTTACCTACCGCTGCCGTACACTGAATCTACCAGCCTGAGAATAAGGAATGTACTGATAAAATTAACCGTCCTCAAACACGTGACCTGACCTTCGTCTACCCCAGTGCTTCTTAACCAGGGGTGCATGCACCACATAGGTGTGCGCCACTCACCTTCCTGTGTGCGCGAATCATGCTAGATATACTGTACTAGGTTGATGAAGATGAGGGGGACTGTAGTAAGTCGACGTGGAGTCTGGTGGATGGATATAAAACAATCGGAAAAAAAGGGGATTCGTCTTACTAGGACAAAATACAAAGAAAATAGACAACGTTGCTGCCATGATGCCTTCGTTAGGGAAAGGAAAGAAAGTGAGAGCTAGGTAGGACACGTAAGAAAATAAATTAAAAATGGGTACTACCCGTAAAATCTAATAAGACGTTGCGTGTTCTTCGATAAGAAGGCCCGACACGAAACCGCAACGTTGGCTATTTTCTTTGGCTTTTGTTCTAATAAGACGAATCACTTTTTATCGATTTTTTAAAATATCCATGCACCCAGATATTTTAGAAGACGAATCACCATCAACACTAAATAATACACACAACTCAAATGTATTGTTCAAAATAGAACACTGACAACTTGAGTTAAATATCGAACCTAAGCCCCATTTTGTAAATAACCTTTTCTCAAAATAAACTTTTATCTCTGCAATTCTGGCATATTTTCCGAGCTAGAAGATAATGAACAGTGAGGTTTATTGTGATACTGTATATGGGTGAGAGGCTTCTTGAGAAGCTGTGCAGGGGTGCAAGGTTTATTAAGATGCTGTAAAGGGGTGCATGACCTTTAAAAAGTTCAGAAGCACTGATCTAGTTTGTTGTTCAATCTTGCACTCTCAATTCTGTCGCTCTAATCTGGATATTCTTTCTGGACTTGCAAATACAAGTTTAAGTCTGATGTTTACCATTAATATACTCAGTGCTGAACAAGCCTATACCTGTATGTACCGATTATCTTGTCTAATAAGTGCAGAGATAACAGTAAAGATAACTCGACAAGTTTATCAGACAGTGGTTTAGTTAAGCATGTGGTATGAGGTTGTGTATGGATCTGTCCAGTTTTAGCTTGGGGATAAGTCAGTCAAGACAAAGTGGCCAGATTTCGGTGCAAAACGAAGCTAGTCGGGTAAGCGTGAAATTTAACATAAAATTTTCTTCTTTTTCACTTATTTCCCCCCTTCTGTGTCTATCACTCTGACTGTACAAGTAACATCCTGCTTTTTGTGTAAAAGATATTTCCTTTTCTATTTTTCTTCCGCTTCTCTAACTTTCAAACATTTCGGATCTTCTTGACTTTTTATCTTTGACGCCCTTATGTTTCGCACTCTTTTTATTTAAGATCACGTTAGCGTTGTATAACTGTCGTATTTCTAATCCGTGCCTCTCAGAATCTCTAAAGTTACTCTTCGCAGAGAGCTAAAACTTGGTTCACAGCTCTCTTTCTTTGTACGTTTTAATTTTCAAAATTTTGACCGGCACTGACCCTTCTAATTTTACATAATAACTAAAACAATGTCAAATAAGGTGAAAATAATACCATTACAGGAAGGATTTTAAAGTAAGGCAAATAATGAACAGCAAATATAGATTGCAATTTATATTTAAATGGGCGGGCGTCGGATGGTGAACAGTGATGTGCCCATCAAATTAATTCGTTTTTTTGTTTTAAACAAATAGGTCTCTGAGTCGTGTGTTTTAAACTCATTTCTAGTAATAACCAACTGTGCTGTGAGCTTTACATTAGGCGCTCAAACTTATAAAAGTATTTTTTAATTCAAAGTTGAAGTTTTCTGGACATAAAAGACTGTGGCGTGAGGTTTTATTTGGCTGTAGGATCAGTATAGTACTGACAATTACAGAAATAGAATTTCTGCAGAAAATGGTGACGTCCTAGTGTCTGAGAAAACTACTGGTATCACAAATTAGTTACGGCTGTGAATGGTCTGATCTCGAAAAATTAGTAGAGAGGAGACCGACATAAATTGCCACCTCCGCTGTGTAACTAACTGTGATATTAAGACAAGGAAACAGATTTTTACTTAACAATGATAAAATTGACAAGTCTTCAAATACAATTTCCTTATTATTTATTTAGTATATACACTATCTACTCTTGTGCTGAAGGGTGAATGTTGAAAAATGGAATGTAATGGATTTGTAAGTTTACATATGATTTACAAATATTTATATTTATATAGATATATAAATATATTACAACAAGTTTTCTAATTATAGGAACAAAAATTATATCAGCTGTGCTGTTATTCAATTATAGTACAAGTATCAGCTGTGCTGTTAATTACGTATAATTTATCAGCTATGATCTTATTATTGTCTCTTGCTACGCTAAATCTCTTTTTCGTCACTGACAGTTAATTTGCTCACAATTGCCGACGGAAATGGTAATAATGTGTACTCATCTCTCAAAAGATCTGTCCTTCTTAGTTTGGTTGACACAAAACACCCGCTGTTGATCGTTTCTTTAGCCCACCCAAGACTGAGGGGGACTAAAGATGTATCTCAGGTACAATCTCTGTGCTCCTGTGAAGTTCCAGGCAGCTGGATTGACTGGACATACGACCTCAGGTTTGATGACACGAATAAAACCCTCCAAGATTTAAACAGCCAGGTTTTGACTCGACTTAGTGAAGCAGGCTGCCAGTTCAATGCACTCAGGTAAGCAATAAATCAGGGTTGACAGCTTCTCTTCTTCAGCCGGTCTATCTGGCTTCGTGTAGGTGTTGCGTGATTATGCATAAAATCCGCCCGATTATATAGGCAGGTGAAGTAACTTCTACAGCTTAAAGAAAGCGTTTGGTTGGTTCCTGGCGGGGCAAGCTGATTGGTTGTCTGCAGTTTAGTCCCCGGCGTCGTACAGCCTAATTTTATTCTGTTTTTTTCGCCATCTTGCGTGAACAAGATGGCCACGACCCACATCCGAAAAAACAGGGCTTAAGTTTTTTTCGTGGCGTAACTTCTTGTAATTTATTCCGGCTCAGCAACTGTGCGTTGATTGGCTGGGGCAAATTTGTATCCCGACATAATGATTTAACAAAGTAGTGGGGTTACACACACTCGTTTCACGACATAGCCCCATCCTTTCCTAGCTGTGATCTGTCATAGCTGAAGGGTAAACACCTGCTGTAGTTAATCATTTTGCGTCTGTCCTTCCAGAGTAATAAGGTGTCGAATTAAAAAATCCGCTCCAACATTGTCTCTTCCCGGAACGTAATTCACGGTAAAGGAATAAGGCGCCAGAAGCAGACTTCACCTTAACAATCTCGAATTTAACTTTTTAGATGCATCCAAGAATGTTAAAGGCTGGTGATCGCTTTGGACAATGAAGTGTGTCCAATACAGGGAAGGTGAAAATTTGTCGATGGACCAAATAAGAGCCAAACATTCTTTCTCTATGGTCGAGTAATTCAACTCAGCTGCATTCAGCTTCCTACTGGCGTAGGCGACTGGTAAAAGTTCCTCCGGCTGGGCTTTTGATTTCTGCAAGAGAGTTGCCCCAATACCTATACTGCTAACGTCCGTCCTTAATACAAATTCCTGTGTGATATCGGGTAGCGTAAGGATGGGTTTGCTGGTGAGTTTTGCTTTTAGCTCTGTGTAAGCTTTTTCACAATCAGCATTCCATTGGATTTTGTCAGTCTGTCCTTTCTTAGTTAAATTAGTTAATGGTGCACACAGAGAGTTAAAGTGGGGTATGTACTTCTGATAGAACCCACATAATGACACGAATGATCTCACATCTTTCTTTGTTTGAAGTCTGGGTGCCTTCTTTAACTTCTCTATATTCTTTGGGTCAGGAGACATATGACCTGTAGAAATAGTGTGACCTAAGAATTCCAAATCCTTACAACCGATATAGCACTTGGTTGGACGTGCAGTCAATCCAGTGGCTCTCAGTCTGTCAAACAACATGGAGAGCGCTACTGTATGCTCTTCAAATGTGTTTGTAGCAACAAGAATGTCATCCATAAAGTTAGTGATATGGGGATTTTGTAGAGGTTCCAATAATTTCCTCATCATTCTTGAAAAGATACTGGGAGCATTTTTCAGCCCAAAGGGTAGTACATTAAACTCGTAGTGTCCGTCTGATGTACTAAATGCCAGCATTTTCCTAACTTCTGGTTTCACTGGTATTTGGTAGTATCCCTTGCTTAGATCTACCTTCGATAAATACCTAGCCTTACTCAGTGTAGAGAACAGCTGGTTGGTGTCAGGTAATGGGTCCACCTGAAATTCTGTGATCGCATTAAGCTTCCGGTAGTCAATACATAACCTGTGTTCACCACTCGGTTTTCTTAATAGCACCACACTTGAGCTATAGGGAGAGTCTGACTTCGAGATAATTTTCTCCTTCAATAGATAATCAACTTCCTCCCTTAGTGCTTGGGCTTTCGCATAGGGTATAGGGTATGTTCTCATGCAAACTTTTGTAGGGTCTGTAACCTTCATGTTGTACTCTAACAGATTCGTACGACCTGGCTTATCTGTGAGCACATCAGCATAGGTTTCCAACACTTTCTGAACCATCTTCTTCTGCTCTGGAGTTAAATGTTCACTAATGTTTACTTGAACATAATCCTCTGTAGTTGTGAGTGGATACTCCATACAGTGAAATGGTTCACCGTGCATTTCTGTTGCAATGGCTAGGGTCATGATATGTGCAACTTCTGATGATTCCTTGTCATATTTTTTTTAAGAAGATTGACATGATATACCGTCTCCTTTCCTTTCTTGTCAATCTTTTAATTGGTCCTGGAAAGTTTTTCCAGTATGACATAGGGTCCCTGCCATCCAATCTGCAATTTATTATTGCTGCTTGGCAACAGTAATAACACCTTTTCACCCACCTCCAGTTCCCTATCCTTTGCTTTTTTGTTGTAGTACGCAGCATGCTTCCTCCTGGCCTCTCTTAAGTTATCATTGGCCAGTTTCCAGCCTGCTTTCAATCGAGATGTCAACTCGTTGACGTACTGGTATGAGGAAGTCACTGTTTCCTCTGCCTTTTCATCAGTCCATGTCCGCAGCAATGCTTCCAGTGGACCTTTTATTGGTCTTCCAAACAACAATGTAGCTGGAGCCAATCCAGTTGAATTGTGGGGTACTTCCCTATATGATAGTGCCTGGCTTGAAATATCCTGAATACTTCTTGTGTTAGCTTTCCCTTAAACTGAGACCCATTGTCAGTCAATATCTGATGCGAGAAACCTAATCGGGTGAATATTGTCAACAGGGCCTCTGCCACGTGCTTTGAATCTATAGCTGACATGGCCACTGCTTCTCCCCACATAGAGCAAGTATCAACCAAGGTTAAGATGTAAGCATTTCTCTTCTTGGTCCTAGTGAGGGGTCCAACAATATCTACTGCAACACGTTCAAAAGGGGTTCCCATAATAGGCATTTCTCCCAGTGTTGCGGGTGCAGTCCTATGCTTAGGAGCTACTCTTTGGCATTCTGGACAGGATCTTACATATCTTTTTATGTCCTCTGTAATTCCTGGCCAAAAATAGTGACAGGCTATCCTTTGTCCAGTGGCCCCTATTCCCATATGTCCACTGAAGGGTATAGCATGTCCTAGCGTCATAACCTTCTCCCTGTAAGATTTTGGCACTACAAGCTGTCCATGCCCTTTAGGTCCTGTTCCAGCTTTTCTGTATAGTAGGCCATTCTTCATATACAAGTCTCCTTTCTCTGGAGGGTTATGTGCTTTCGGCAATTTGCCAAAGCAAGGTTTCAAGGTGCTGTCTGCTGCTTGAGCCTTTTTCATCTCTTCTGGATGAGTATTGATGGGATTCTCCTCCATTTTCCTGGAGCTTTCCCTGGTCTGGACTGTTGCCATAACTACAGGTTTTATAGGTTCTCCAAGAAAAACATACCTACACCCCAAAATCAAAGGGTAAATAGGGTCGTCCATCACTGCTGCTTTGATTTCTCCTTCCACATAGCGAGATCTTATGTTGATTCGGGCTATGGGTAATGTCATGGTTCTTGCTCCCTTGATCGGTCCTCTTATTTCCACGGTTTCTGTGGTTATCTGGTCAGGACTCACTAGAGAAGAGCACACAACTGAATCAAAGTCCAAGCCTGTGTCATATAAACACAGTACTTGAGTGCCATTCACGGTCACTTCCTCACAGACAGGGGGGTGATGGAAGTCCTTCTGACTTACTGCCAGTTCCTTCCTTCCCTGCTTCCCTGTTGTAAGACATGCGGCATGATGAGGAGGATTCTTCCTTCTGCAGTCCGCAGTATTGTGGTTACTCATTAGACAAGTTTTACACCACTTTCCTTCCTTCCGGTAAGGTGTCTTATCCGATCTTAGAGGGTTTTTGTCCTTTTAGTCAAATCTTTGTTTGTTCCTTGTGGTATGGTCCTTTTGTTCATATTTCGTATAGTTTTGTGATGATTTGAAGTTTTCACCCTGCTTCTTCTTATTTCCTAATAATTCTGCCTGAGCTGCTTGATATCTCTCAGCAACAGTTACAATATCTTCCAATCTCTCTGCTCCTTGTTCCATGATAAACTTCCTAATTTCTTGAGGCATGGACTCTTTCACTTGCTCCATCATTATTATTTCTTTCAGATCCTGACACTTTCCTAATCTACTCCATTTTTCCAAATAGGTTTCCAATCTAGCAGAGAATTGGTGATAGTTTTCTCCTGGAAGAAGTTTAGCTGTTCGGAATTTCTTTCTATATGATTCCGAGTTCTTTTCATATCTCACAAGCAGTGCCTGCTTCAGGATTTCGTAATCTTCCTGTCATCTCTTGAGAGCTTCAAAGATACATCGTAGGCCACACCTCTCAATCCCTGAGATAGTTTAAGACTCCACTTTTCTTTCCCTAAGCCATAGGTAGTGGCAAGTCTTTCGTATCTATCCAGGTACGACTCAATGGCGTCTTCTTTCTCAACAAATGGGTCCAGATGAAAATTCATGGCCCCACTTGAGGTGCTCTGGCTGGAGCTACTCTCAGAGTGAGGTGAGCTACCACCATTATTGCCAGTATTTGCCTGAATTTCAAGCTCTTTTAATCTCAACTGATGGTCTCTCTCTGCTTGTAATTTTCTTTCCTCATTTTCAGCCTCCCATTTCTTGGCTTCAATTTCTAATCTTTTGGTTTCTCTCTCAGCTTCCAGTCTTTTGTCTTCTCTTTCAGCTTTCAGTCTTTTGTCTTCTCTCTCAGCTTCCAGTCTTTTGGCTTCTCTTTCAGCTTCCAGTCTTTTGGCTTCTCTTTCAGCTTCTACTTGCAATTTTCTTTCTTCCCTATCCATGTGTTTGTCCACTTCTGTTGTGACATACTGAGTAAGAGCATCACCTGTCATATTTAATTCCTTACCCAGCTTCATGATGGCAGTTCTGAACTTCACTAGATCAGCCATGGCGTTACTTAGATAGGGTATGTAAATTTACTATATCCAAATATTATAATTAAACTTAATTAATTTAAATGAACAAATAATTTCCGTGCAACTTTGTGAGCATCAACTATTTACTGAGTACTAAATGGTACTCCTCCTAAGAAAACAATAAAAAAAAATCCTATTATGATTTTCTCCAAAAAAAAAATATTTTTTTCTTATGTTCTCTATGGGTGGCACAAGACAGAGTTAGTAGATAGATGAATAGACTAAGTATGGCTCAAGGTATATAGAAATATCCCGCACGAGCCCCCAGTGTGGCGTGAGGTTTTATTTGGCTGTAGGATGAGTATAGTACTGACAATTACAGAAATAGAATTTCTGCAGAAAATGGTGACGTCCCAGTGTCTGAGAGAACTACTGGTATCACAAATTAGTTACGGCTGTGAATGATCTGATCTCGAAAAATTAGTAGAGAGGAGACCGACATAAATTGCCACCTCCGCTGTGTAACTAACTGTGATATTAAGACAAGGAAACAGATTTTTACTTAACAATGATAAAATTGACAAGTCTTCAAATACAATTTCCTTATTATTTATTTAGTATATACACCATCTACTCTTGTGCTGAAGGGTGAATGTTGAAAAATGGAATGTAATGGATTTGTAAGTTAACATATGATTTACAAATATTTATATTTATTTAGATATATAAATATATTACAACAAGTTTTCCAATTATAGGAACAAAAATTATATCAGCTGTGCTGTTATTCAATTATAGTACATGTATCAGCTGTGCTGTTAATTACATATAATTTATCAGCTATGATCTTATTATTGTCTCTTGTTACGCTAAATCTCTTTTTCGTGACTGACAGTTAATTTGCTCACAATTGCCGACGGAAATGGTACTAATGTGTACTCATCTCTCAAAAGATCTGTCCTTCTTAGTTTGGTTGACACAAAACACCCGCTGTTGATCGTTTCGTTAGCCCACCCAAGACTGAGGGGGACTAAAGATGTATCTCAGGTACAATCTCTGTGCTCCTGTGAAGTTCCAGGCAGCTGGATTGACTGGACATACGACCTCAGGTTTGATGACACGAATAAAACCCTCCAAGACTTAAACAGCCAGGTTTTGACTCGACTTAGTGAAGCAGGCTGCCAGTTCAATGCACTCAGGTAAGCAATAAATCAGGGTTGACAGCTTCTCTTCTTCAGCCGGTCTATCTGGCTTCGTGTAGGTGTTGCGTGATTATGCATAAAATCCGCCCGATTATATAGGCAGGTGAAGTAACTTCTACAGCTTAAAGAAAGCGTTTGGTTGGTTCCTGGCGGGGCAAGCTGATTGGTTGTCTGCAGTTTAGTCCCCAGCGTCGTACAGCCTAATTTTATTCTGTTTTTTTCCGCCATCTTGCGTGAACAAGATGGCCACGACCCACATCCGAAAAAAACAGGGCTTAAGTTTTTTTTCCTGGCGTAACTTCTTGTAATTTATTCCGGCTCGGCAACTGTGCGTTGATTGGCTGGTGCAAATTTGTATCCCGACATAATGATTTAACAAAGTAGTGGCGTTACACACACTCGTTTCACGACATGTGTCACAGAATAAGAGAGCATTTCTCGTTTTCATTAATGTTTGTTTCGCAAGTTTAAATAATAATAATAATATTCTTATAATATGGCGTTGTTTGTGCCTTTAACTTCTACATTTCCGATTTTTTCATGGTCAATTTACGGTGCTACTTTATTTCTCACACTTCTCATTGCAATTCTTAATAGTATTTATGTCTTACTTACTTACTTATTCGTTCCTCTTCTACCCTGGGTGTAGAGGTTTTCCAGAGAGATCACCATACTATTCTCTCGGCTGGCTTCCTCCTGGCCTGGTTCCATTCTAGTCCTTGGTCCTTCAGAGATTGTCTAATGTTGTCCTCCCAGCGAACTCTGAGTTGTCCTGGAGGTCTTAATCCGTGGCTCTTGATTACCCATAATTGTTGTGGTAGCTGATCTTCTCTTATTCACCAGACATGCTCAAACCACCGTAATTGATACCGTTCCACTTGGGTCTACAAGGGCTGGATTTTGAAGCCATAACGTATTGTCTGGTTGCGGATCATGTCTCTTCTTGTTACTTCAACCACCTTCCTCAGATATCTCATTTCTGAGGTGTGGAGCTGGCTTTTGTGGGTTGTAGTCAATGCCCATGACTCACATCCATACGCCAAGACTGGAGCATAGGTGGAGCGGTGTACAGCCATCTTTGCCTTGTTGCCAATTTCTCTTTTGCTGAGGAATGCTCGATTTATGGCCTGAAAAAGTCTCCCAGCTGCTACTTTTCGGGTAGTCAATTTCTTTGATGCTTCCCTTCTAGTCTTTTTTTTTTTTTTTAGATGTTTCCTACTTTCTTTTGTGTAGCACGCCCCTTTCATTTACCATATACATGGAAATGTTGGTTATATCATGACTTTTTTTTTCATTTAGTAAAGTATTTAAAGTGGTAGACCTGCTTCAGGACCTATTCTCCCAGCATAATATGATGTAGTATTTAGATCACATAACGTAATTGTGCCGTGACATTCACGTTTTATCGATCCAGATTTTGTTGGTCACGTGTTGGTCCCGGGGGTTTCTTGTGAGGCAAAAAAAAAAAAGACCTACTGTTCCCAAGTGAATGTCGTAGAAGGCGAATGAGGTTGTGCATTGGACTGGCAACCTCATCATGTAACACACATTGCTTCAGAAACCACTGCTGGAAGAGCAAGGGAATACTTTCTCTAGTCTTCCTACAAGGGGCTCAGCTGCAGTGCTACCTCTATGCTCCACAGGGAGCAAAAAGGAAAATAATAATTATGAGGTTTCGCTGGAAAAAAACAACAATTGTGGATAATGATATCAGTATGTCATTAAGTATGTCTCCACCGCTGTGATGTCTGTCAACAGTTTTTGTTATCTGATCTACATCAAATTCGTCCATAGACTCGTATTCTTCTAAATTCTCTGCACAAGACATCAGGAGGCTGACACATGGGAGTCATGACCCAAGTGCATCCCACCCTTAGAGTGTAAAGGAGATTAAGGGGCCGAAACAACTGATCGACGGGGGGGGCACCCTTATCGATTGCTTCCTGTTGTATCGGCCTGTATAGAGTTTCCTGTCATCTTATTTTGACCTAGGGGGATTGTTGCAAGGTGGTTTGCTCTGAACAATGTTCCATGTGATATGAATAAAACAATTATAAATTTCTGGCCATTGTTTTTTCTTGATATGTTAGTTTTTTTTATTCAGTGATAGTGCATCGTGCCTTCGATGAAAGATTAAGCGAATGCGGGGGTGAAAGATTCCGAACAATACTTGAACCTTGGAATACGATTGATTTGATAAGTCATTTCATTGAGTCCATACATTTAATTCACAGTTGTACACACAGGATGATCATTTCAAATAGGAGTAGAACATAAGTCCATATAAGTCATGCATAAATTAATCAATAACGTAGACTGCTGGTTTACGTGTCAATGTCCGTTTAAGGATACAATGCAGTATTGTCGTCAGAACATCACAGCTATATGCACGCGCAGCTAGACATGGCTACCTGCCGACAGTGAGACTGCGAGTCTGAATATATTCATACGAATTTGACGATTATTCTTCTCCTTCTGAGAATTCTAGTTAAATACTAACCTCCATAAATTTTCCTCTCATATAGAGTTCTAGGACTGACCCTGGTCCATCAAGAAAATGCATATATAAATGGCTATATCATGCCATTGAATTGGAAGGTTAGAAAAACGCAGCTATTCAGCTTGGCGGTCAAGTAACAAAGGGTAGCGTTTCTTAGTTACCGACTGTGACCCAAACAACGCTATACACGTCATAATCGATCGTGTATGGAGCGTTCAATAATTGAAACATCTATCGCAATATATTAAATGCCTTAACCTTTACAATTGCACGTCTGATAACCTTTAGCAGACGGCGTTAATATCATATACCGTAACAATTCCCTGTACACCGGGGAAAAAAAAATCGATAGATTTTTTTTCAAGATT
This sequence comes from Oreohelix idahoensis, assembly GCA_024509875.1. Lineage (NCBI taxonomy): Eukaryota > Metazoa > Mollusca > Gastropoda > Stylommatophora > Oreohelicidae > Oreohelix > Oreohelix idahoensis. Next base: position 366,702 of record JAMPIV010002043.1, read on the forward strand.
TATCCGACTTAACAATTTTTCAAAAAAAATTTAACACAATTGTGACATATGGCCGACGATGTTCTGAGTAGAACCGTGTTGCGGTCATGTCAACTAACTATTTGTCATAGTCATCTAACATTAATCACATTATATATCAATATTATACATATTATTATATCAACTAAATAAAAAGTCCAATGTTAACAGTGAATGATAGAATTAAATTAAAGTAAGGTCTGTCGTATTAGTATGTCATATAGGAATTAATTTGACTAATTAAAATTTAATTAATTAATTAAATTAAGAGATAAATTATTAAGATTCTAATGTAACGCGAATGTTATGAGAGAAGAAAAAAACAAAATAAGTGAGAAGAAATAGAAAGAAATTCGAATATAAGTTTAACTTAATTGTGTGTGTTAAGTGTTAGTGAATAATAACTATCTAATTTAACTAACTAAATAATGTATAGGTACATTAAAAAAAAATATTAATCTAATACTTGTGTGAGATTTATTTTCTCTTTTCATAATTTCTTCTTTTTATATTTCGTTCTTTTTTTTTTGTTCTTTCATTTCATTTTTTTCTCACATTTAATTTTATTGATAATAATTCAATTAAGAAGTTAAGTTAACCAATTAATTAGTATAGGATATGATGATCCATCCGTAGTCTTGATCCTGATGAATTCTTTTAGGCAAAAATGTTCAAACGTTTACGTTGGAAAGAAATGTCATTTATCCCAGCATCCAAGAATTAAGTGCACATAGGATAATAAGTTCGACTTGTCGTCAGATATTGTTCCATGATTGTTCAACGAATATTCATATATCGTGTATGGACGTTAGACGAAGTTTCAATGACAATATGTATACCTTGATTGTCTTTTAGTTCAATTCTGTGATGCATATAGTGTTTATAAAGTTTAAATTGAAGGCAAGGTTAGTTCCTTTATAGTTGATATGTTTTAGGAATGTTAATGTTGATTATTCGTCGTCAATAGGATTACGTGACAACGCATCCGCCACAATGTTTTCAGTGCCAGGAATATGTTCAATGGAGAATTCAAATGGCTGTAGGATGATTGCATATCTGGCGAGTTTTTGGCTCTTATGATTAGATCGACGCAAAGATGCTACAGCACGTTGGTCCGTCTGTATGGTGAAGGGAGCACCAAGCAAAAACTTTTCGAGTTTAGTTATTGCCCATATCACAGATAAAAGTTCCTTGTCCACTGTGGAATACTTTGTTTCTGCCGGCTTTAGCTTTCTTGATATATATAAGGTAGGATGTAGAATGCCATCATGGTTCTGGAGCAGGCATGCACCAATGCCGTAGTTACTAGCATCTGTTCGTAAGAAAAATCTTTTGGAAGCATCGGGAAGTCTTAAAATTGGTTCATGCGAGAACAAATTTATAATTTTGTTGAAAGTTTCATTGCATGTACCAGTCCATGTCACCTTCACCGGCATGTCTTTTTTTAACAATGAAGACAATACAGCCGTGATGGATGACAAGTTTGGTATGAATCTACTGTAATATTGAACAAGTCCTAACAAACTCCTGACCTGTTTCTTCGTCTGAGGAACTGCTATGTTTAGAATTTTGGAGACTGTACTAGGTAACGTTAGGATATATTCCGATCCAATGATATGTCCCAAAAAGGTTATCTCATTACACGCGATTTGCACCTTTGTAGGTTTAGCAGTTAGATGATAATTCCTTAGAGTGTCGAAAACATATCTAAGTCCCGAAACATGTTCCTCAAACGACGAACTAAACAAGCATATGTCGTCAATATATGTAATAACGTCTGGTCTACCTGATAAAATTTGTCGCATCAGGCGAATGAAGGTAGCTGGCGCATTAACAAGCCCAAAAGGCATCACATTCCACTGGTATAGACCTTGTGGAGTGGAAAATGCGGTGTAGTACTTAGCCTTTTCGGTCAGTGGTATCTGCCAATAACCTTTAGTTAAGTCTATCTTACTAAATATAGTTGCGTTGGATAGACGTGGCAGTAAGTCGTCGATAAGTGGATGTGGTTCGCTGTCAACTATAGTCTTAGCATTTAATTTTCTATAATCAACACATAGCCTGATGTTATTGTCCTTCTTCCGGACAATCACTAATGGAGAAGAGAATGGCGAATTACTAGTCTCAATGATTCCCAGAGACAACATCTGTTCAAGTTCCTTAGTAGTTTTAGCAAGGAAATGTAAAGGAACAGAATAGGGATGTACACGAATAGGTGTATCATCATTGAGAGTAATGTCATGACTGATAGCCGATGTGCGACCCGGGACGTCGGTCAATACATCTGGATAAGATTGTAATAGATTAGCAATCTGTAGACGCTGTTGCGGTGTAACCGTTGAAGAGATGGTTACATCCCGCCAAGATTCAGTAGGTTGAACTACTGGTACCGGTAACGGTAACTGTACCTCAGGAAAAGAAGATTCTTCTTCCTGGATGACAGATAAGTTAGAATAATAACAAGTAGATACTGTGTTGTCATCTAGTTCATGAAAAATTGACTGTAAGTGTTCAGGACGTGTATGAAATTGCTTGAGCATGTTAATATGAAATATCTTTTTGTGTCCCTTGATATCTAAGACGTAATCAACGTCGGAAATTTTATCAATGACTTTGTAAGGACCAGTAAAGAAAAGAAATGATGAATGACTATTATGAGTCATCAATGATATGAGACAATTGTATTACCATAGCATGTTATCTGCGTGACGCAGCATTAGGTACTAATTGTAACCGTAGACAATGATGGTTAAAGTAAGCACCATTATCATACTCGATGACAATTCGAGCATTTCTATTGTTACGAAATGTAACTATAGCTTCACCATACCTGTCATTGGTAGGTGACAACAACCGTACAAACATAACGTCTGCCGTGTCATTAAAGAAATTGCTAAGTGCTTGCCATCTGGTACCTTGTATCAGATTGCGCACTAACACGGTGCGAGAATATGCACCCTTACCAATGTAAGTGGGATCAGTGTCACTAACGTGATAAATAGTTCTTCTATTTAATCTTTTGGATATGGTAGTCTTATGAGATGATGTCTCATAATGATTGACATATTTATTTGTCCTAATTTTATTAGTTAAGTTCATAAGAACTTCACCATCATTACCTTTGTCTGGGATATTTTCTCTTTGCCCATTTTCAACAATTTCATTCAGATCACTGTTAATACGATCTTGTCGCCAACATTTATTTTCTGACTTGGCAGTATTCTCTTGAGAAAAGGTATATCTGCCTCGAAATGATTTTCTAATCTTCCTAGGATGGACTGGTAGCTTAGTATACTTTTTATCCTGTAGGAGAGTCTTATCCTTCTCCTTATCGATTTCCAGAATGGTACTGAGACTGAAATTGGAGAAAACTGTGCCACATGTATTTATTTTGTTGACCCGTAATGTAGCTGTTGCAATGACAGCGTTAGCATTGCAATAAGATTGCACATTCTTTAATTCCCATTCATCAATTTCCTGTGGGGAATAATCCTTACTACCATGGATGCGTCCCAACATCAGGTCTGCAATTGGATTCTGAAGCATGCATACCTTAACTTGTCCTGAAAAGAAAGGTGTATTAACATGGACAAGAGCTGTGGGGTAAAACTCAATAGTTCCACCAAATGTCATGCAGCGTACATATTCTCCTGTCGCACAGCTAGGATTTACACGCGACTGTCGTACACCAATCGTTGTGGATCCTGAATCCCTCAGCACTGAGACGACGGATCCATTAACTAATCCCCTGTTAAAAATTAGTAGGCCTGTTCCATCGTTGACTGCAAGACCTACCTCTGGTGTAATATGTCCGCAGTTAAGCACTGTTTCTTTCGCCTTCTGAAAAATAAGATTGCATTGTTGGCAACTATTTGCCACATTATAATTAATAGCAAAACATGCAGCAGAAGACTGTGTTGTATTATTGTCAAGTGGGACCTGAGCTATAGGGGTAGTATTATTTGTAACTGCCGCCCCTGTATTATGGTTGTAATGAGATGATCCCCGAGAATGAGATCGATTCCGAGTATAATTGTTAGAATTATCTCGTCGTCCTCTATAGTAACTATTATCTCGATGTCTCGAGCCATGATTATTACCATTCCAGTTACTATTATTATTGGGAGTATGTGATCGATTATAATTAGTGTTATGTTGACCATTGTGGTAGTTTGTTTGAGGTGAATAATTTCTATCTCGTGATCTACCTCTGTTGAACTCATTTTTATTGTTGAAATCATTATTATGTCCCTTCTGAAAGTTAACATTGTGATTTCTTTGGAACCTGCTTCTGTCTACACTGTGATGTCTTTGTTTGTTATTATGATTGTAGGCCATATTAGACGCCACAGGTAGAGGTTCTCTTAATGAGGAGTTAGAAATGGTTGCATTCGGATGTGCCGAACAGTAGTTTAAAGAAATTTTTTTCTAACTCGTCCATAGTACCTGGTTTACGCTCCTGCAGATATGCAAAAAATGGCTGGCTAACCGAAGATAATACCTTATCCCGTAGTAGTAAATCAACTAATTTGTCGTATGATTTGTTGACGTCTGCCAGTTCAACCCATCTATTAAATGTATTGCGTATGTTCGCAATGAATCCTGCAAAATCTTTTGGAGATTCAGGTAAAATTCCCTTAAATTTCAACCTACAGTGTTCCTCGTCCAGGTGAAACCTTCGTAAAAGCAAGGACTTAATAGCACCGTAGTTATTTGCTATTGATGGGTCAGCATTTTGAGAAGCCGTCAATGGTTCTCCAACCAAGAATTCATTTAACTTGAGTACCCATGACTCTTCAGGCAAATGATTTGTTTTGCAAGTCTGTTCAAAACGTGACAGGAACGATGAAAGGTCGTCCACGTTTAAGTTGAGAGTGGGTAATTTAAAGTTGTAGAAATGTTTAGTTTGGCTGGATGACGATCCATTTTGTGCGTTATTATTCTGGTTTGCATCAGCACTTTGTGCTTGTAATTTTGCTGTCTCCAATTTGATACGCGCCAATTCCATTTCTTGTTGTAAAATAAATTCCTCTCGTTTCAATTTATTCTCTTCTTCCTGTCTGGCGATTGCTCTTTGCTCTTCTCTTTCACGTTGAGCAATCTCTCTCAATCTATTTTCCTTGTCAATTTGCTTCATCTCACGTTCTGCTTCCTCTTTCTTTAATGCAGCCTTTTGTTCCTCTTCCTCTTTCTTCAATGCAGCTTTTTTCTCTGCTTCTTTTCTTTCATGTTTTTCCAGTTCTGCCTCAGCAAACTGACGAAGTTCTTGAGATTTATAACCATATTCCCTACCAATTTTAACGAAATGGTCTATAGTAAGCATTTTGACTTTTATCTGTAAGTAATTATTGATAATTACTGATTAAAATAGTCAATAGTAGCTTCAGAGTAATTATTATACTTACTCAACTTAGAAATATTTAATATAAATAATCACAATAGTACTGAACTCTAATGTCTAAGTTCAACTAATAGACAATATTTTGTAACAATATTGTATCTAAATAATACTATATCATAACTATTTATGATATATGTTAACTATTATGTAATTACTTCACACAATTAATCTTAATATCCAATAATGTTGGGTATGATTCCTAGTAATTATATTGTTCAATGTACTAAGTCACTCTCTTAGTACCAGAAAAGTATATTAAATAATATACAATGGGTCTATTACCTCAAAGGTAGACTATAAGATTATTTTATTTGGTCAATATATATATTATATTATTATGCCCTAGGCATCTCTTATAAATTGTAGTGCTACTTTCTTGGACTATCACTGCATAATTATGCAATGTCCCATATTAACCTTAAATATCAGAAAAAAATTAATTAAATTAAATTACAAGTGTATTATTGCATATAATATCATATTATTAATGTAGTATTTAATATATATCATGAGGACAAACAAAACAATGATGCAACTAAAGGGTACAAACAATGTTAAGACGCAAACAAGACATTTTCACAATTAAAAATGAATTTATGAACTAAATAAAACAAGCGGAAGTGTCACAAGCCAAATGAAGGGTCAAGGTCTGACCCGAGGTCAACTTAATATTCAAAGTACACAAAAAAAAATGACTGCAAAAAATGATGACATCACAGGACTCATAACGGACGACCATTTAACAATCATCAAATAAATGATAGTAAGAGGAGACTGGACGAAATAGTTAACGAATATGATACAAAACTGAATAAAATTGTTAACTGAGTACGAATAAAATACACCAGTTATCTACGGAACGGTACAGCTAACACAAATCGTCAAACGACAGCAGATTTGGACAGATAGTCCAATGGCAAACCTCAATGGGGCTTCCAAAAGTGCAATCGTTTAACTGCCCTAAGAAACGACCGAAATCAATTCAGGCATCGTGAGAGCCACAGAATCTAATTTCGGTTCATCCTCCCTACCTCCCACGAATTAACAACACATTAAGACAACAAAAAGTACATTAAACATAGGTAAAAACATGCCGATGTAGGCAGAGGGCATGGACTCAGTTAGCACTGTTTGCAATAACAACAGTTAAACACCTAGACTTATCTTTTCCGTTGCTTATATCAGTGCTAGAGGTCGTCAACAGCTAGGCCTGTGCCTTTGACTGTCTGCTCCTGATGGGCAGGCAACGGTAGTCCATCTTGTGCATCTTGATAAATTTGAAGCGAACTAGAAAGGCGTTGAAAAGATGTCTTCTTCACGGCGACAATGCAACAGTGACGTCATGTTGACCTTCGTAGTTACGCGTGCCACGTCATATTTATGAAATCACGTGATTGTTTATCGAACGTAAATAATTCATTCGAAAGTCATGAAAAAAATTTTTGGTTTTTGGTTGTTTTTCGTCCCCACATACCGGGCACCACTGTTGCAAGGTGGTTTGCTCTGAACAATGTTCCATGTGATATGAATAAAACAATTATAAATTTCTGGCCATTGTTTTTTTCTTGATATGTTAGTTTTTTTATTCAGTGATAGTGCATCGTGCCTTCGATGGAAGATTAAGCGAATGCGGGGGTGAAAGATTCCGAACAATACTTGAACCTTGGAATACGATTGATTTGATAAGTCATTTCATTGAGTCCATACATTTAATTCACAGTTGTACACACAGGATGATCATTTCAAATAGGAGTAGAACATAAGTCCATATAAGTCATGCATAAATTAATCAATAACGTAGACTGCTGGTTTACGTGTCAATGTCCGTTTAAGGATACAATGCAGTATTGTCGTCAGAACATCACAGCTATATGCACGCGCAGCTAGACATGGCTACCTGCCGACAGTGAGACTGCGAGTCTGAATATATTCATACGAATTTGACGATTATTCTTCTCCTTCTGAGAATTCTAGTTAAATACTAACCTCCATAAATTTTCCTCTCATATAGAGTTCTAGGACTGACCCTGGTCCATCAAAAAAATGCATATATAAATGGCTATATCATGCCATTGAATTGGAAGGTTAGAAAAACGCAGCTATTCAGCTTGGCGGTCAAGTAACAAAGGGTAGCGTTTCTTAGTTACCGACTGTGACCCAAACAACGCTATACACGTCATAATCGATCGTGTATGGAGCGTTCAATAATTGAAACATCTATCGCAATATATTAAATGCCTTAACCTTTACAATTGCACGTCTGATAACCTTTAGCAGACGGCGTTAATATCATATACCGTAACAGGGATGCCTTTCTTCGTGTGGTGTGTGCCGTCTTTTAACAACCGCCACGAGTGTTGGAGATCCTTCACAGTTATCATCAATATTTTTTTTAATGTATGGTCTTTCATCATCTTAAACCTAGTTTATGCATTCTACTTAGGATTTTTTTTTAAACACATACTTAGAATGTGGTCTGGCAGTTAATATTTACATCTTCAGAAAATCATAAATTTTTAGAAAATAGACGAATTCCAATTTAAATTTTTTTTTCTAACTTAAAGTGCATTGCCTCCCCCCCCCCCCCCCCCCCCCCCACCCCCCCCCCCCCCCCCCTAAAAAAAATCCTGTTAAAGACAAAGTAACACAATATTGAGGTCGTAAAGAAAAGCTCAGTGGAAAATTCTAACTATCACACCTGACACATCCGACACACACACACACAGACACACACACATCAAAGGAGACTGCTGAGGAATTAATTCATAAATTCAAGTCCTTGCATGTCACTTAATGCTTACGTCTCCCAACTCCAACGGTAAAGAGATATCACGCTTTTCTCCTTGCGTTTTGAGGCCAGTGGTAACATCCGGAAATAGGTACCAAATTTAGTTCCGCCCTCTGACACCATGTTCAGGCTGTTATATAATATTAAGAAATAACTAAGATGTGTTACTCTAACGACCTACTTGCATTTTGAGTTATTGGATTGCCGTTCTTTATGTGCAGGACGAAATATTTTGAAGATCATAATGCACAGACAGTACATTCACACTTTTACTGCAGCACAATCGATATGATTATTACGGTACAATAAATGTAAATGATAAAAAGGGGCTGGCGTAAAACTTGAAGATGAAGTAAAAAAAAATAATAAATTAAAATGACTAAGTAGTCAGTTCTACAATAAACGATGTCACCAAATAAACACTGGCTGATGTGATTGTGGCTGATGAGGGGATAAACCCCGAAACGTCTCATGTTTAGGGTCAATCGTTTTAGTCTAAAGCTGACTCCATATCTATTTTTCTTTTTCCCCTTTATCTACATGCTTATCTATCTATCTATCTATCTATCTATCTATCTATCTATCTATCTATCTATCTATCTATCTATCTATCTATCTATCTATCTATCTATCTATCTATCTATCTATCTATCTATCTATCTGTCTGTCTGTCTGTCTGTCTGTCTGTCTGTCTGTCTGTCTGTCTGTCTATCTATCTATCTATCTATCAGACTGTTTGCCTGTCTGTCTGTCTGTTTATCTATCTATCTATCTATCTATCTATCTATCTATCTATCTATCTATCTATCTATCTATCTATCTATCTACCTATCTATCTATCTATCTATCTATCTATCTATCTATCTATCTATCTATCTATCTATCTATCTATCTATCTATCTATCTATCTATCTGTTTGTCTGTCTGTCTATCTATCCATGTATCTGAACGTCCCAGTCACATCCACACACGGCTCTTTTCTGATGGTGTTATTTTTCCCGTGCTCTTCAAAGAATATTGGGCGAATGAGACTGTCACGAGAGGGTTGATTGTTATTGAAATTATAAAGTATCCTGGACACAAAGTTGTATCAGGTGATACCAGGATAGTGCCAGATAAGAGATTGGTCTTACAAGTAATACCCCCTTCTCTGAAAAGAGTAAAGGTGTATAGACATCAAAGGTAAGATCAAGCTGTATAAGTTCCTAGGAATGATGATAGTGTTTTATCCTAGGTCCCTGTAAAGTGCAATCTTTACTATCTTGCAATATAATACATTTATATACTTATTATGTTCGCAAATATTTTGTAAACAAAGTATTTCCTTTTTTAAGTGCTTAAGGAGAAGTCATTTTTTGAGTTACTTCCCTTGAAAGGAGTTCCGTCATCTTCGATCGGATTCCGCGGACGAATCTAGGCCTACTGCGATTTATTCTTTGGCTGGGTAGGAATAGATTGTTCTTGCTTCAGTATATCTATGGCCTGAATTTATACGTAGTGTTTGTATGAGTAGGACGAGTCTGTCTTATATATGGATATCTTTACATTTCTAAGTCGAACTATGTTGGTTGTCGCTAGAAAAGGTCAAAGGCTATGCAGCGGAAGTATCGCTAGCAGGGGGTGTGATTCATGGCTGTCATCCTGTCGGGATGTCGAATTTTGTTGTAGCCGGCTTATCGCCGAAAAGTGATCTATAAGTAAATGGGGAAAAGTGATAGTCATTTAGACATGTTGTATGTACTTTACCCCAGTGTTTATTCTCTTTTGCCAAGGAATGGCAAAGTTATATTTCGCATAGAAAGGTAAAACCACAATTTATTATGAACTTGGGCTTCGCCATCGTTGTCGATAAGCAGATGCACAGTGGTACTTTTGAAAAGAATATTTATTCAAAGGAAGATGACATTCCTATGTATCAGCACTAGATTATATGATATTATTCAATTACCTCTATGATAGAAGCTATGAAGAAATGAGGACATTTAACGAATGACCAATTTTGGTCTGTATCCAATAGTGAGTGAAGCTCACGAGAGAAGCACAGCCATGTTGAAATCCATATACTTTGTATTTATCGAGTGAGAAAAAGGGATGCCTGTACTATCGCTCGATGAACCAAGAGATCACTGCTACATGTGAGAATCCATGTCTGGGATTCCTATATCTTTATGAAAAATATATATATTGAACTTTACGTGAAGGATATTCGCTAGACGAGGTTAAGTCTAGGAGCCTTCCTATATATTGGTTATGGACTGACGTGCCCAGTCAGTAAAGCCAGATGATTTACATGATGGAACTCTGAATGCTTATTTACGAATGCTCCATTATGATATTTGCCAAGCATGAATGCTAACTTAAGATGATATTCCTGTGATCAACATTATGCTGTCTATGTCGACATTTGTTCCTGTAACCATACACGTACTGTCCAAGTGTGCGTCTCATTAAATGTTATAAAAAGACCACCGTAGTTCCAGTACTTCTTGAATTCGAACAGTGTGAGTATGAGTGATGTACTACCAACCTGTCAACTCTATCGAATCATTCTACCATTCGCGTTCTGACATTCATATACACACTCATTGTCTACACTCACATTCTTGTCGGAGCCTCATCACGTTCCAGGACAAGATGACCTGTATGACCAAAACTGTGCTGGGTTTAATGAGTTGACAATCGTTACACTTTACTACACCAGTCCCAACATCTACATTTATCTTAACAACTACAGGGTTTAACAACTGGTGTGCCAGCTTCCTGGGTCAACCTGCACAGTGACCATATTGAGAAGTAAACTACTGAGACCAGACGTTCCTTGGGGTCTGTTACGACACACAAATACATCAACAGTACAACTCTACAGTGATGTCAGCGTGACCTGTCCTGTCGAGAGTATGCAGTAACTAGGTCAGCGTTTGTTGACATTTGGTTCGTTGGACATTTGCCATACAACTGACAGTGTTACACAGCAAGCTTGGTTGAAACATAGAACATTACACATCAAGACTGGAGAATATTTGACAGTGTTTGCGAAAGGAAATGTTATTGAACTGAGAAGTCCTACATCGATTGTTATCATTCACATCAACGATGGAGCTTCTATTTCTGTGTTGAATTTAAAATAATTAGACCAGAAGTATTTGTTTAATAAAGTACCACAGTACTGTACTATTAGGCAGTGTAACTGAGCCTTCATTCCAACACATTCTTTCTGCAACACTCTATTTACATCATATTGCCATACTATTTATGCATTTATGTATTTATGTTTAAATATTTATATGTGATATTTGTTTGTATCCAGCGGGTTGTTGTTTTGGTTGGGCGGTGTCACACAACAGAGTATCCCACGTAATAGAGGGTCTGATGTGTGCGTTTCTATAGGTGCAATTTTCTTGATTGAAAATTTGCTGCGACAGCTGTTGCTATTAGTGTTAGCTGTGAAGACTGTACTCATTGTTGTTTTTGTAATATTCCTCTGTTCTTTAGTTTGTTTTGATTTGTTTGTAATTTGTTGGTCTACCCTATTCTATCTTTCAGTTCTATTCTCAATTTATATTTATATACTGTGGCGTTATTTGTATTTGTTATCCTCTTGCGGTTTATCTTTTGTTTTTGTTCCCATTTGATTTATTTCATTTCCGCAAATGTTTTCATGTTCTTCTGTATAACTGTTTTGTTTTGTGCCTGATCGACATACACTATTTAAAATATAGTTGATCATATAAATTGATGTACAAGAATCAACTGATAGTTAATTGCTATTACTAAAGGTACACAGTTGATGATATAAAACACTATTTCTGGTGCACTGCACTTATATTATAGAGTGAACCAGCAACTTATAGCTGTTATTATATAAGGATTTATACAAGACCTTTGTAAGGCTTGTTTCCCACAGTGATTGGGATAGTTAAGTACTATTTTCCACAGGTTACAAAGTTATCATACAAGGTCTTTGATTAAGACTAAGAAAGTGAATTTATTTACTTTTGCAAATTACTGATCTTATTAGACAAGATGTCTACATTAGATTATTTTATCACACAAGGCAGGGCTCTTGATAAGACTGGTCAGCAATTAGAAGAATGGGCAGTTGCTCAATATGACAAAGCATTAGCTGCAGAAGAGAGAAAACTTGCTACTGCTGCTGAAGAAAGAAAAGCATTGATTGAAGAAAAGAAATTAGCAGCTGAGGAAAAAAAATTACAAAGAGAGGATGAACAAAAGAAATTGCAGATACAGACTGATGAAAAAAGATTCCAGATGGAAATGGAAAAAGAGAAAAGAAAAGATTGAAGCTGCTGCAGAAGAAAAAAAATTACAAAGAGAACATGAACACAAAAAAGAACTTTTAGCATTTGAGTTAGAAAAGTTAAAGTTAACAAACATAAGTAATGTTAATCAAGCATCTGGTGGTAATGGTAAACCCTTTACTTACAAGGTCAAGGTACCAGCGTTCAACCCTTCCAGTGATGACATAACATTCTGGCTAAACAGATTTGAACGCTCGTGTCGAGCCCATAATGTGGACAAATCACAATATGCTAACCAGTTATCAGAAAATCTGAAAGGTGATTCTCTGACTAGTTTAAGTTTGGTTGAAGAGGCTGACAAAGATAACTATGATGTTATTAGGGCAGCCTTATTAAAGAAGTATCAGTTGTCTGAAGAGGGTTATCGGAAGTTGTTTAAGACAATGGTGCCTGAGGCAGGTGTAGAATTCTCAGAATTCATTGCAAGGACACGTCTTACATTTGATCGTTGGATTGAGCTATCCAAAACAGAAAAGACTTATGAAGCACTTATGGACTTGATACTCAGAGACAAGATTATGTCAAGTATAAATAAACCTTTCCTCGAATTCTTACATGAGCGTAAACCTAAGTCTCTAAAAGAAATGGAACAGTATTGTACCCAATACGTCACTGCACATCCGGACGTAGCTATTAGCAACAGTAAGGTTAAAGAAGGTATGCCAGTTGCTTCTGCAACACCATACAACCCTAATCACTCTCACAAATTCCAAGGACCTCAAAATAGGTTTAATAAAAAAGGTAACTATTACAGTTATCAGAACCAAGGTAACCAATCATTTCAGGGTTCTTCTTCGAATACCTGGAGAAGAGCTGACAGCCCTCGATTCAGGGGTGGTCATAATTACAGGAACTTTCGCAAAGGAAGTCATTCTAGAAACTATCCAAGTTTTCCTTCATGGAGACAACAAGATCATAATTACCGAGATACTCATTATAATGAATATGATGATAGTAACCAAAGGAGCTATGATTCAAACCCGAGTAGGGGTTATAATAGTGGAAACAATGATAAGTACAGAGGCAATAATAACAGAGGTAGAGCACAATTCAAAAAACATAAAGCTCATTACCAGGCGAACTCTGCACAGCAAGAGTCCCACGAAGCCTATAAACAAAATAAAGATAATGATGACTCTAATAATATGGCATGTGCCGCTTTTGATTTTGGGAGAGCATCTCAGTGCCCCCAATGCAAAACATTATTTGAGCCAACCACAGTGTCTACTTTAAGCTGTGGCCATCCTCTTCCCGCTCTTCCTGCGTCAATCGCGCATGATGGGAGAGGTTCTCTTGTCTTACACAAAGGTTTAGTAAATGACAATCCAGTCTCAGTACTTTTTGATTCTGGATGCACAACTATTGGGGTTAGGCAGTCACTCATAGATCCTTCTCATTCTACAGGCAAAGTAGTCAAATGCGTAACATTTGGCGGCACCATAGAGAAATACTCTACCGCTATCATTAGGATTGCTACTCCTTTCTTCACAGGAGATGTACACGCATGTCTTTTGCCGAATCCGATCGCTGATCTTATCATCGGTCGCATTCACGGAGTCAAAGAATGCACTCCGGAGCAATTTCCGTTTGGGAAAATCAAAATATGCAATCTGCTAATGCGGTAGTCACTAGAGCTCAAGCTCTCAATATGCCTGAAACTTCATCTGTTGAAGATAATGAAGTGCATAACCAAGATGATCCCTTGGTAATTTCTCGTGACTCGTTTATAAAACAACAAGAAGAAGATCCGACTCTTAAGAAATTCTTCACTCTTGTAACGAAAGGTGATCCGAATAAAGATTCAAATTGTAAATCTTGGATTACAATGAAGAATGGCGTACTTGTACGTATGGTGCAAGACTCCACTAAGTCAAGTCATTCTCAGATTCTTGTACCCAAGAATTTGAGAGTTAAGATCTTACAACATGCACACGACTCTCAGTGTGCTGGTCACATGGGTTTTTCCCGTACAAAGTCAAGAGTTCTTGCGGCTTTCTTTTGGCCTTTTGTGAACAAGGACATACGGATCTATTGTCGATCCTGTAAAGTATGTCAAGAAGTCAAATCCAAAGGTCCTCGTCATGCTGCGCCTATTCAGGCTGCAGATATTCCTATTCGTCCATTCCAGAAAATGGCGATAGACATCATTGGTCCATTCAAGATCAAATCTGCTAGAGGACATCAGTTTATCTTAACGTGTGTAGACATGTGCACACGTTGGCCAGAGGCTATCCCTCTAAAGAGCATTACTACCGCTGACATTGCAGATGCTCTTTGGCTTATATTTTCTCGGCTGGGATTCCCCGGAGAAATATTATCAGATCATGGCACCCAACTGATATCGGATACCATGTCTCAAGTAATGTCTACTCTACAGATAGAGAGATCTTTGAGTAGCATCTATCATCCTATGTCCAATGGGATGGTCGAGCGACTAAATAGAACACTTAAGAACTTATTAGGGAAGATAACTGAGGATCATCCTCAAGATTGGGATAGGGTTTTACCCGCGGCCCTCTTCGCGTACAGAGAGGTCCCCAATGAACATACAGGGTTTTCTCCCTTTGAACTTGTCTTTGGCGCGCGACCGCGCGGCCCAATGTCTTTGCTGCATGATCTTATAACAGCTGACAATATTGACGATGACACAAAATCTTCTTACGAGTATGTCATCGCGCTGAGACAAAAGATTATCGAAGCATGCAAATTGGCAACGTCCTCTTCTGAATTTGCTAAGCAGAAGGCAAGACAATTTGCTAATAAGAAGAGAACTTTACGACAACTTTGTCCTGGTGACAAAGCATTTGTTTTGCTACCTTGTCGTGAAAATAGACTCCTTATTAGTTGGAAAGGTCCGTACGATATAATATCGAAAATTTCAGATGTTGACTACATCGTCGATATTAACGGGAAGCATAAAACCTTCCACATCAATATGCTTACGGAGTTCCATGAACGTCCTGACTATCTACAGCCTATTTTCCAGGCAACGGACGATTCTCATGTCAAACATGGTCATTACTCATCACTGTCTGTAATACAGGATGAGGAAACAAGTTTTTCGGATGTTAATCTTCCGCTTCCAATGATCCCACTTCATTCTAGTGAATCATGGAAAGACGTTACTGTTTCTCCTGATTTGTCTCTAGGAGAACGGCGACAAGTTTCGTCTATGTTACAAACATTTCAGGATGTCCTCACTGACATCCCTGGGCAAACTCATGTCATTGAGCATGACATTGTTCTAACTGAACATACTCCAATTAGGGTTAGACCTTATCCTATCCCTATACATTTCCAAACACAGGTTGAAAAGGAGTTGGATGAAATGATAGATTTACAAATAATCGAACCATCCACTTCTGCATATTCTTCGCCGATGGTTATTGTTCGAAAAAAAGACAATAACATACGTCTTTGCGTTGACTATCGCAAATTGAATCAAGTTACGAAGTTCGATGCTGAACCTATGCCTTTACTAGAAGAGCTACTTACTCGTCTTTCTAAATCGCATTTTTTCACTAAACTTGATTTGTCTAAAGGATATTGGCAAGTTCCATTATCCGAACGCGCCAAACCTCTTACCGCTTTCTCTACTCCCAGAGGCCTTTTCCAATGGAATTTTATGCCTTTCGGCCTTATGAACGCACCAGCTACATTTGTACGCATGATGCGTCGAATCCTATCGTATCGGTCAGATGTCATTGCTTATCTAGACGACATCTGTCTTTTCAGCGATACTTGGGAAGATCACTATTCAGGGTTAGTTGAATTATTATCAACTCTGCGTGAGTATAACCTGACAGCAAAACCATCTAAAGCTTGTATTGGCTTTAGCGAAATTGCTTTCTTAGGCCATCGAGTAGGTCACGGTTTCTTGAAGACAGAAGACCATAATATCACTAAGATACTTAACATCTCTATCCCTAGGACTAAAAAGCAAGTGCGAAGTCTTTTAGGTCTCATACAATTTTATGGACGTTTCATTCCGAATCTGTCCTCTATCATGGCACCTCTCTCTACACTATTAAAGAAAGGGTCGCCTAACATGGTTCACTGGTCTCATGAATGCCAATCTTCACTAGAGAAGATCAAAACTATGTTTTCATCACCACCTATTTTAGTGTTACCTACAACAGATAAGACATTTGTTCTTCGTAGTGACGCTTCATCCACTGGGATTGGAGCGGCACTAATGCAAGAGTACTCTGGAACTCTGCATCCTGTAATGTATATATCCAGAAAACTTAATGCTGCAGAAAGGAATTACTCGGTTTTAGACCGTGAATTATTGGCAATGGTTTGGTCAATTCTCAAACTCCAAAGATTCCTTCTGGGCGCGCATTTCGTAGTGGAAACTGACCAAAAAGCTCTTACGGCTATCCAAAGTAAGAACTTGAAGAGCTCGAGATCAACTCGATACGCAATCGCTCTTCAACCTTTTCATTTCTCGGTACGAGCTATCCGTGGTTCAGAAAATGTGATGGCGGACATTCTGTCCAGATGCCCACATGATGCCACTTAACTGTTAAATATTGGATCTTTTTAATATGTATAACTTTACAACAGTTATTTTTTGTTTCTTTACTAAGATACACATTTGTAATTTAATAATAGAATGATGGTATCGCTACTTAGCGGTTTATTGATGTTTATTCACCGCTGTTCTTTGATGATTGTTTCTTCATAAATCATAAATTTAAGATTATAGTGTGAATTTTTGGTATGCATTGTATAATTACCAGAATTGTATTATACGTACATCACACCTTCCTGGAAACATTTATTCGTAGAGAAACAATTTCTCTCAGATTTTGAGATATATTCTCACTGGTCATATTAGGAATTATAGTTATTCCTGATATTTTCATCTGCGCAGTATTCTTGCGTTGTGAGCCTATTCTACGTTGCTCCTAGATGTATTTAAAAAAAAAAAAAAATTTTATTTTTTTTTTCCCGGGAGGTGTGGTAAGACTGTAAAGTGCAATCTTTACTATCTTGCAATATAATACATTTATATACTTATTATGTTCGCAAATATTTTGTAAACAAAGTATTTCCTTTTTTAAGTGCTTAAGGAGAAGTCATTTTTGAGTTACTTCCCTTGAAAGGAGTTCCGTCATCTTCGATCGGATTCCGCGGACGAATCTAGGCCTACTGCGATTTATTCTTTGGCTGGGTAGGAATAGATTGTTCTTGCTTCAGTATATCTATGGCCTGAATTTATACGTAGTGTTTGTATGAGTAGGACGAGTCTGTCTTATATATGGATATCTTTACATTTCTAAGTCGAACTATGTTGGTTGTCGCTAGAAAAGGTCAAAGGCTATGCAGCGGAAGTATCGCTAGCAGGGGGTGTGATTCATGGCTGTCATCCTGTCGGGATGTCGAATTTTGTTGTAGCCGGCTTATCGCCGAAAAGTGATCTATAAGTAAATGGGGAAAAGTGATAGTCATTTAGACATGTTGTATGTACTTTACCCCAGTGTTTATTCTCTTTTGCCAAGGAATGGCAAAGTTATATTTCGCATAGAAAGGTAAAACCACAATTTATTATGAACTTGGGCTTCGCCATCGTTGTCGATAAGCAGATGCACAGTGGTACTTTTGAAAAGAATATTTATTCAAAGGAAGATGACATTCCTATGTATCAGCACTAGATTATATGATATTATTCAATTACCTCTATGATAGAAGCTATGAAGAAATGAGGACATTTAACGAATGACCAATTTTGGTCTGTATCCAATAGTGAGTGAAGCTCACGAGAGAAGCACAGCCATGTTGAAATCCATATACTTTGTATTTATCGAGTGAGAAAAAGGGATGCCTGTACTATCGCTCGATGAACCAAGAGATCACTGCTACATGTGAGAATCCATGTCTGGGATTCCTATATCTTTATGAAAAATATATATATTGAACTTTACGTGAAGGGATATTCGCTAGACGAGGTTAAGTCTAGGAGCCTTCCTATATATTGGTTATGGACTGACGTGCCCAGTCAGTAAAGCCAGATGATTTACATGATGGAACTCTGAATGCTTATTTACGAATGCTCCATTATGATATTTGCCAAGCATGAATGCTAACTTAAGATGATATTCCTGTGATCAACATTATGCTGTGTATGTCGACATTTGTTCCTGTAACCATACACGTACTGTCCAAGTGTGCGTCTCATTAAATGTTATAAAAAGACCACCGTAGTTCCAGTACTTCTTGAATTCGAACAGTGTGAGTATGAGTGATGTACTACCAACCTGTCAACTCTATCGAATCATTCTACCATTCGCGTTCTGACGTTCATATACACACTCATTGTCTACACTCACATTCTTGTCGGAGCCTCATCACGTTCCAGGACAAGATGACCTGTATGACCAAAACTGTGCTGGGTTTAATGAGTTAACAACTACAGAGTTTAACAGTCCCTAAATGCTCCTTTCAAGATCCTCCTCTGTTTATATTATTAGCTCTGCTAGGGGTATTAAACTAAACTATTTACCAACAAGAACTGTAACTTAACTTGAATAATTTAAGTAAGTCTGCTGGTAAATATTTACAATTTATTTTTACAGGTTTTCTTTTGTGTGTGAAAATCTTTCACAGAACTTAAAATTTAATTACATCATTAAATGAATAAAATCACTTGTAAAATGGTCAATAGTATCTAAATTCTTTAAAATTTTAAGAAAGTTCTTCTCTCTTGGTTGAACTCACTCTGGTTGTAGAATATCTATATCTTAATAACACTTTTATTTCACTGTCCTTGAATTTTAGGCTATAACTGGCTATAACTATGCCCAACAAGATTTCATCATTAGATATGTCTTTCTTAGAATAGGGGTTTTACTGGGTGCTCTGAACAGTAGCCTTGTTTGGCCGCGTATCTGGTGAATTGAAGCCTGTCACACTCCTGACATGGAAGGAAAGGTCAAATGAAATTCCTCCAGGCCGTGGGTGCATGATGGCTGTCCCTCTGAAGTCAAAGGGCGCTCGCATCACTAGTTCCTTTCAGTAGTGGCTGACTCTTTAACGTGTACTTGGATGACAGGATATAACCTGAAACATATTTGATTAACCACTATATTGTCTATCACTATCCCTTTATTACAGATGTAGGGGATGAGAGACAGTTTCAGACAGTGTGCAGATAGATGCACAGGGAATAATATATCAGTAACAACACAATCCAGTTCACTGTGAATACAATTTTCTCCAAATCCTTAGTTAGAGCCATTTATCCATGATTCGGCTCCATAAAGTTATTAGGTTTTGTGAAAAAATACTAAGTGATATCTTAAACAATACAGTAAAGTAATTCCTTTCACCCTTTCCTTTGTTCCTGGTGTGTGTCTCATTCCATCAAGAAATAATTCTTTAAATACTTTTCTAAAACCATGGACACCCTTTCTGCTTCCATTCTTAATTTATCTGAATATACACAGGCTTGGTTTAGACTCCAGAAATTACACAGTAGTTTGAAACACATCTACACACTTCCTAACGCACAAGTTAATTAATTAACTAGAATTATATATATATATATATATTATACCTTCTTTCTTACCATTAAGTACATACAGTCGAGCTGTTAATGGTCACACGTCTGCTCTCAGATGCAAAAGGCAAAGAAGTCTCTTGCTGACAGAACTGGCGCTTCTCGCTGTATTTAAAATTTTTATATGGCCTGCTTTCCATTTAGGGCACGTCCTATATATAGGCCAAGGCCGAACGACAGAGGGAGCTTTACTGCTAACGTGTGTTTGCGTTCCGAAATACAGGCGTACATTTGTCCAGATGTGCAAATATGAAACACTAGTAATCTAAATATCCTCCTTATTCCTGGACCGATTTCCTTCATCATAGGCTTAAATTTGCCCTGGATTATTCTTTCTCTATCTAGATAATAGTCTTTTATTATCATACTTCCATCTTTTCCTAGGCGTAGCCTAAACAGTAAAATTTGTGACTTGCCTGATGTCTCGATGCAGTCCACTCGAGATTTCTCCATTCCTATATTGCTTCCCGTTGAAATATTTGCACACACTATTAAATGAACATTCCTATTAGTGAATTTTTGATTTCTGCCATGCTGTACTTCGCCCATAAGTCTGTAGCTTACCTCCAATTGAAACAAGGTTACACAGATTTGAGCTCGCCATTGTTAGGCTAATACGTTTGTAAACACTATACATGAAGGTGCGATTCCATTGGTCCGTATATCATACAGTTTTTATAAAGTATGGCGTGCCGGTGGGGTAAGAATGACGTGTTGTGAATCAGATTTCTCGACAGAGACCCATCAGTGTATTCATTTTTCAGAATGTATAGGTCTTTCTTCAACTTCCTGAGGTGGTTGTACCCACCAGAAGACGTTTTTAGAACTGATTTAGTCCGTGGAGATCAAATTTAGCCTCGTCAGACATCAAAAGAAAACTAAAAAAACTTTACAATCCTCAATTTGAGCAAGCATTCTGTCAACCATTGCATTTCTTTTTTGTTTGTCCTCATCACAGAGCTTCTACTTGGTCTGTATACGATATGGGTATTTCTTGAGACCATCAAGAAGGGGTTTCCTGAGCGGTTCTCTTGCGATTTTCCAAGTATTTTTTTTTTCTAACGAACCGTTTTGGGCTGAATTCCACATTCTAGAACCATTTCGACAACTCCTTCTGTTCGCTTTCTGGGTCTTCCTGGTTGGCCTAGACGATCATCAGATGTTGAATTAATAATAATAATAATAGTTGCCCATCGCAAGCGAAGATGACGACAGCTTCAGACTTGAGTTGTGACACATCTGTGCCGTGATCTCATGTGGCTAATTAGTCCTATTTTGGCCCTACAGGCCCTGGCACATACGGGGCACACATGGTTAGAGTCGATAGTAGTGTTGCTGTGCATTCTGACCTTTCTTGCAGCACGCTTGCCTTCTGCCTTATCAGCTAAATTCTGTTCTGCAATGTGAGCGCCTTGAGTAATGTTTGTCCGCCAGGCAGAGCGATCCTGTGCAATAGTCTGCCAGGAGGAGACATCAATTTTGAAGCTGCTCAACGATGCTTTCAGTGTGTCTTTGAAGCGTTTCTTGTCCCCATACTGTTCGCTTACCCGTGGAGAGTCCGCTGTGCATCAACTGCTTTGGGAGACGTTTTTTGGGCATGCGAACAACATGTCCGGCCCATCTAATTTGGGCCGTCTGCAGCAATGTGTAGATGCTTGAGATATGTTCTCTGTTGAGGACCTCAGAATTAGATACTCTATCATGCCACTTGATCCTGAGAATCCTGCGAAGACAGCTCATGTGGAAGTGATTAAGATTCAAAACAATCCCGTATTTCCTGAAATTGTCCACCCAAATTTGGACGTTACTTTTAAGGGGCGCTTTAATTAAGTTTAGAACTCGTGATGAAGCAGCTCATTTAAAATCTTGAACGACCCATGATGGAGGAAGCTGGTTCCCTCTTGCAGAAAACTTACAATAAAGCCCTCATGAGCTCTTGCTGCAGTGGTTTTTGTAGCAATTTGTTTGACATGATGAGATTGCAAACCTCGTGCACAAACCTCATATTAGTCGCCTCTTATATCTTATCTGAGGGACCATCCTATATATAAAATCCCAGCTTTTTCTGTCTGTTCATAACGCAAAGGGAAGCAACTTTGATTGAAAGTTAGACATTAATTGTATCTTCTTCTTCTTTGATCCTTAGCCGCTGACCGTCAAAGCAGTCAGTGGCCATCACGCCTAGTGGCGTCTTGTAGGGCAACAACAAATTGATTCCACTTTGCTCGGTCGGCGGCCATCCTTCGTACAGTGCCCCAACTCTGGTTCATTCTTTGCATCTCAGCCTCCACTCCTCCGCCAAGTTGTTTTTGGTCGGCCTCTCTTTCATTTTCCTTCAGGGGTCCAAAGCATAGCTGTTCTTGTGATGGCAACGGGTCTCTTTGAGGACATGGCCAACCCAGCTCCAGCGTCTGCCAGCTATGATGGTGTGCATGTCCTCTTGCTTGCTCCGAGAAAGCAGATCTTGGTTGGTGATGGTATTCGGCCAAAAGATTCGGTGAATTTTTCTTAGGCATGTTGTGTGAAAAGAGGACAATTTCAACATTTCCTTCTCTGTAACTCTCCAGCATTCCGCACCATAGAGAAGCACAGAAAGCACACAGCTCTGATATAATCTTAATTTTGTGCTTGTACTGTATTGAGAGGACTTCCAGATGTTGTTTAGGCTAAAAAAGGCTGTTCTTGCCTTATTCGTTCTGATGTTGATGTCTTTGCCTGCCCCGCCGTCTGGTGTTACTATGCATCCTAGGTATGTGAAGGTATCTGTCTGTACCAGTTGCTGATTCCTTACTGATATGGGCTCAGGGTTGCTCACATTGAGTGTCATGACCTCTGACTTCTTTAAATTGATGTTCAAACCTACCTGCTGGCTATACTTATTAAGTCTATCCGTTTTTTCCTGGATGTGTTGATGTGAATGTGCTAGTAGTGCAATGTCATCTGCATATTCCAGATCTTCCAATGTAGAAAATGTAGTCCATCTTATTCCTCTTGGACTGCCCTCTGTTGTCTGGCGCATCACCGAATCTATGACTGTTAAAAATAGAGTGGTTGATAAGGGGCATCCCTGTCGTACTCCTGTCTTCACCTCAAAGGTTAGGTTGCTCTGCCCAACACTACACGTAAAGTTCGCATAGAGGCTTTTTATGATTGACACTATGCAGCATGGAATTCCATAAGCCCTCAGTATTTTCCATAAACTGTCCCTATGTATGCTGTCGAAAGCCTTTTCAAAATCAACGAAATTAATGTACAGCTGTCTTTGCCATTCTGAGCACTGCTCTATAATGTTCCTGAGAGTGAATATATGATCTACACATCTTCTGTTCTTTCTAAATCCTGCTTGTTCTTTCCTCAGTTTGTGGTCTACTGCTTTTGAAATTCTCTGTATAATTATCCTGCCTAGTATTTTGCTGGGAACAGAGAGAAGAGTGATTCCTCTCCAATTATTGCGGTCTGAAAGATCTCCCTTCTTGGGCAATTTGACAATTATTCCTGTGTTCCACTCTGATGGTGTTGTCCCCGTTTTCCAGACTTGTGCAAATAGTGGTTCTAATAGTTCTGCTGCTAGCTCAGGGTCTGTCTTAAATAGCTCTGCATTTAAGTTATCATGGCCAGGAGCTTTTCCGTTCGTTAACCCTTTGATTGCTGTGATGATTTCTTCTTTTCGTGGAATGTCTGTATTTACATCTAGATCGTTTTCAGCCTCAGGAACATTCAATTGTGTCTCTGGTGGTTCCTTGTTCAGAGTTTCTCTGAAGTGCTCTGCCCATCTTGTTTCCTGTCCCTCTGCTGTCGTGATGAGATTTCCTTGCTTATCTCTTACTAATGTAATATTGTTTGCACCTCGTGTTCAGCTGATGAATTTAGTTATTTTGTATACTGTGCTTTGTTCATTTCTCAGTGCTGCCTCTTCTGCCTGTCTTGCAAGATCGTCTAGGAAATTCCTTTTGTTGGCTCGGGTTTGGCGTTTAACTTCCTTGTCCAGCTGACTGTACTGTTCGCTATATAGTTGCTTTAACCTGGGGGACTTCGCTTCTGTTTTTTTTCTTTTCATTTCCTTTCTCAGTGTGATTGTGTTTAATATTTCTGGTGTTATCCAGTCTTGCTTCTTCCTTTCCTGGAATCCCAAGCATGATTTGCTGCTTTCCTTATATATTGTTGAAATGGTGTTGAATTTCTGGTCTATACCATCAGTCAATGTCTTTTCCTGACTTTTGGCAAATTGATATCGTTTCTTTATGTCAGCCGCAAAAGCTTTTCTGGTAAGGGTGTCCTTCAATTTGCTGATGTCAAACCCTTTCTGTGTAGTTACAGTTGGTCCAGCCCTTCTTAGTTTCACTTTCAGTTTTGCTACTACTAAATGGTGATCACTTCCCACATCTGCACCTCTTCTTACCTTCACATCTTGTAATGCATGTCTCCATCTACCGTTAATCATGATGTGGTCTATCTGGTTTCTGTCCCGACCATTTGGTGATTCCCATGTTAATTTGTGAATTTCTTTATGTTGGAAAAGTGTTCCTCCAATGACCAAGTTGTTAAGACTACAGAAACGTATTAATTTATCCCCATTTTCGTTTGCTGTTCCGCTGCCGCATTTCCCCATTACTCTTCCATTATATGTATCGTGTGTATCAGCTTTCGCATTGAGGTCTCCCATTACTATAATAAGATCATATCTAGGTGTGTTTTCCATTTCTTTCTGCAGTTGTTGATAGAATTCATCCTTGACCTCTTCATCGCTGTCATTCGTTGGTGCGTAGCATTGTATTATTGTAGTATCTTAATCTTAATCTTATCAGTCTTGTTGATCGGTTTCCATTCAAGCAATGTCCTTTCTATTCCTTTCTGTAGAATAATGGCTACACCTTCATTGTGCTGTCCATCCTCTCTTCCAGAGTAAAGTACTGTTTCTCCTGTTGCTATTTTAACTTTTCCTGCCCCTGCCCATCTGCTCTCGCTTATCCCTAGAATGTGTAACCTTTAGTTTCTCATTTCTGCAGTGACCTTTTTTAGTTTACCCGTCTCATTCATTGTCCTGACATTCCAAAATCCTATTCTTGTATCATGTTTTGCGGTCAGGACGTCCTTTCTCATGTCAGTGGCTTCCTTTCGGCTTTCACCACTGACAGTCATACGAGCCTCAGACTCCGGATGTCCGTCCCGCGGCAAAGTTTGTTTATTCGTTGTTGTTTCCGTAACTTCAATTCTTTTTTTTTACATAGACAGGGGTGTCAGCCCTATGCTAAAACCCCCAACCTGGAGGACCAGGATGTCTGCTTTGGTCTGACCCCTGCCCGCGCAAACCTGTCCAGCTTGGTAGAACCTTCAAGGAGTAAAACTCCCGCTGGCATAGCTCTGGGGGTAATCAGGGTATGCAAGCCGCCATACCTCGACAAGGTATTGACACCGGTGATGGCAGATTAATTGTATAGTTTACCTTATATGTACTCTCCCGAAAATAATAACACTTACCACAGGAGAATGCGCAAATGAAGGTGTGCAAAAAAAATATATTTATAGAATGTATGATCACGTGTACACACATTGGGATCTTTGCTGTTGCTACGTAGTTCGTATATTGTGGTGATGCACGGTTGGTTTTTTTTTTATACTTTTGTTGCCATTAGGTATTGGTGCTTTTGAATTTAATTCCCGTCTTATGGATGGCTTTTACACTACTTGGTCATAAACTTTCTTTGGCTCCTCAGCGAACCCCGCTAACCACGAGGCTAGGGCTCCGAGGCAGATGCTTGAGCTACTTTCAACTTTCTAATTTGGTATTTAGGAAATGCTTAGAAAAAAGACAGTCGACCTATTCTTTCCTCGCTTGACTACAGTTAAGGGCAAGGTTTCTTAACCTTTTGTGTGTGTGTGTACGTGTGTGTATGTGTATGCCATGGACACCTTTGATTATCCGGTGAAGGATGCGACCCCTTCTTAGAAAAAAAAATGTTCACAAAAGTATAATAAAAAATTTTACATATTTATTAAAATGTGTGCACACAAGTGATACATTGTATTACAAAGGAACATTGTTAAGC
Source organism: Oreohelix idahoensis (assembly GCA_024509875.1). Taxonomy (NCBI): domain Eukaryota; kingdom Metazoa; phylum Mollusca; class Gastropoda; order Stylommatophora; family Oreohelicidae; genus Oreohelix; species Oreohelix idahoensis. Next base: position 392,839 of record JAMPIV010002043.1, read on the forward strand.
TTATATACAGTCATACTTAAAACAAAACCAATGTGTAAAAATAATATTTTTCTTAAAACGCAAAAATCTGTGATAATTTTCAGAGTAATTTTTGGGGGAAAATAACAGTTTTTAGGTTATTTACCAGTGAATCTATTCATTGAACCCCTACGAGTCCGTGAACCACAGGTTAAAAAACCCTATCCTAAATATATTTACAGACCCTCCAAGGGGCCAATCGACCACGTGTTTAGAAGCTCTGGCATCACTATCGGTTAAATATTTAACTGTTTAACATAATAATATGTATCGTCCAGTGTTGGAGTGATTAGAGTGCTTGCTTCGCGAGGTAAAGTTACCATATTCGAAATCAAGTAGTATCACGATCTAGTCTACCCAACTGTAAATGACTCTGCTGTTGTTAATAGATAAAAAAAGTTATAACAAATATAAATTTTTTGCATATATAATTTAGCTGATTTTGTGGCGAACATGAAAATTTATTTTAAATATTTATTAAGCTAGAATACTGCAATAAAAAACATAGCGTTAGGGAGGGTAAAGGAAGCGAGGGTAGAGAACCGGTAACCCGATCTCATCAAGCTGAGACCTACTTTAGTGAATTCTCTGAACAGGTCACTCCCTTCCGGCAGTATCTGCTTTTGGACCATCTTTGCCTTATCTTTTAAAAAATATATAGATACATGTTCAAAACAGGTATTTAAGACACTATCCCATATCCTCTTCAGAAATGTACTCCTGCTTCTCCATTGCCGCTTTATCATTTTTTTTTCCATGACAAATTAAAACACCACGATGACCTGTAATCTGGCACCCTTTATCTCACAATCGATGGACAAGTATAACTGAATTGACACTTTGTTGACACCTAGACGGTATCATCAAATTATCATGTGCAAATTCCATATTTTTCATGGTCCCTTGTTATTTCTAAAATGGAAACCACAGGTTTTGAGAAGTTGCCAGACTGGTAGCTCCGGACTATTTCAGCATTTAAAGTGATCCAACAACAACACTGAATGCTGCTGTGCTTATCTGTGATTTATATTTAGAAAATTATGTTCGTGTACATCTCATTTTTTTAAGCTATTAAGCTATTTCTATCATTGTGAAGCTTATTCTGATAAAGGCTTGTTTGCCTGGTTTGTTGGCTTTTTGTGCTAGATCAACGCTTCACGAAGCAAAACTGCAGATTTTCTGCACACTAGAGGCGTGTTGGGACATATAAAAAAATAACGGCTGGCTACTGTGGAAGAGACTGTGGCTTCATCATATAAGTAATCCCGAAGAAAGTAATGGATCTATAACACAAAGACAAGAACAGCTATGCAGATAACTCTTCGTCCCCTGGGGAGGAGCCTACTGTACAAAAACACAGGGAAGTTGTACTTCCTCTAATGAGTAAGGAAGTCCACAGTGACGAATGCTTCCGAAACAGTATTTTGTAAGAGAACACACGTAGAATATATATATATATATATATATATATATATATATATATATATATATATATATATAAATATATATATATATATATATATATATATATATATATATATATATTGATTTATTTATTTATATATAAGTTCAATAAAGTACTTATGCATGCTTCATAGACTGTACGAAGGCTTTTGACACAGTTCATCATGATAAACTAATTGAGTGCCTTTAAAAAGTAGGGATTGATGCTTAAAGACATAAGCATACTCAACAACTCAAACTGAGAACAAACTACAACAGTAAGATCTGGCAGGTATTATTAAAAATATATAGACATAAAAGATGTGTGAGACAAGATTGCGTACTATCCCATTGCGTATTTAATACTGACACAACACAAAGTTTTTAAACAGACAGAAGGAATGCCAGGGCAGAACATTGGTAGAAGATCAACAAACAGCCTTTGATATACGAATGATGCGGTTTTGTTAGTTGCAAGAGTACGTGAATTATAAGAATCATTGAAGCAAGTAAACAGCATAAGTCGTGGATATGGATTGTACATTAATAATGTACATTAATACTGAGAAAACGAAAACTATGATCATTAGCAAAGCAGATGCTAAGCCAACGTTGCAAAAAAGAATAAATGGGAAGACATTGGAAACATGTAAAGAGTTTGTCATATCATAGATGTGAATGTGGCCGGGTTCAGAAGGGTAATAATAATATGCAAGTAATACTACTTAGGTAACAGTAGGAGCAAGACCCCCCCCCCCCCCCCCCCCCCCCCCCCCCCGAGTCAATAGTACAAGCCACTAGAACTTACCAATTGCCCGGGAATCACTCTGTCATATGACGTGAGTTGTATTCAGATTGTATCAAACATGGTTTTTGTTCGACACATGAAGGGAAGAGTAACGTAGATAACGCAACGATGTGTGCTTAGGCAGTTCTACCCAGGTCTTCGTCTAGCCAGTCTGATGAGTTTAGTTTGGTCGCTTTGCAATGCTTGTGCAAAGGCGAGTCTGTGGAAACAGATGCAAACCCAACACCAAGTGAATGATTCAAGAATGAATCGTGTGTGAGAAGAAGTTGATTCTTATTTTAGTCAGATGATCATTGTGATTTATTTCGTTGGGCGGAGATGTCTACATTTGAGAGCAGGTACAAGTTATCCCATTTATAAACTTTATGCCTCACAAAAACTACGTTAGATAGTCGTATTGAGTACCAGCTTAAAACCAACAAGGTATCAGTCTTGAACCTAAATCAAGATTCCCCAGTGTCGAACGGTCAACTGATAATTTCAAGCATCACCTTAAACACAACAGAAATGAGGTATTATATGAAAGTCGGAACCAGAAATCAAGAAGAGATTAGGAATGGTCAAAGCTACATTCAACCGCATTAGACAGATTATAACATCAAAACAAATAACTCCAAAATTAAAAATGATATTCATGAATTGTTACATATATTCTTTATTACTGTCTGGTATAAAAGCAACTGCAGTGAAGATGCAATTAAAAAAGAGAATTGGAGCTCTTCAGATGTGGAGAGTTGGTCTGTTTCACCACTCGGCCTTCTGTATAATTCTGAGTAACTCTGACCACACCGCGCGCCATACATTGTAAGAACTGTATGATACATTGGCCAATGGAAAGACTTCCTTATTCGTGTGTTTACTACCGCCTTGGACAGTCAAAATTGCTAGGACCTATCTGTGCAACCGAGTGAAGGATGCCATTTAATTACATAAGTAGGAAAGAAGTACCACCGGGAAGAGGTCTATAATTCAACAACAGGAATGTTACTTTAGAGGTAGGTGTAAAGACTTCCTCGAAAAGTAGTTTATTAAGAGAGAAATATCGAGTGGAAAGGCCTCGACACATCAGGTTAGTCCCTAATTTAGCTGGTTAAAGTATGCATAAATTAAAATGCACTTAGGAGACTAAAAGATTATTAAATAGATAGATAAAGAATAATTCAGGGTATAATTTAAGCTTTGGATGAATAAAATCGCTCCAGAAATAAGAAAGATAATTGGGAAAATAGTTTTTCATAATTGAACAGAGAGACAAATTATGCTTCATTTTGATATTCTCAATACCGCTTTAGCCCCTGCGTTCCGATACGCCGGATGTACTAGTATAAATAGACCTTGCCCTTGCTAAATTGAGGCCATAAGATTTGAAAAAACACAGCGAGCAGAAGAAGAGGTAAAATTGTTAATGAAGTGTGCCTTTGCCAACTGCATCAGAAGAGCAGACCATAGATGCCCATTAACAGCTCGTCTGTGTGCGCCTGAGGGTAAGAAAGAATATATATATATATATATATATATATATATATATATATATATATATATATATATATATATATATATATATATATATATATAATTATATGTATTTCTATTAATTCACTATAGTGTGCGATAGGGAAGTGGGTAGACGTGTTTCTGCAACCATTGTGTAATTTCTGAAGGACTTACCAGACTGTGTATATTCAAAATAAATTGCGAATGATGGCAAAAGTGTGTCTGTAGGTTTGGAAAAGCATTTAAAGAATTATTTCTTGTTGAAATGGGACACATATCAGGAACACAAGGAAGGATGACAGAAATTGTTTTAATGTATTGATCAAGGTATTACTTAGTATTTTATACTAGACCAAATCATTGTATGGAGGCGCAGCATGGACAAATGGATATAACTAAGGATTTAGAAGGAAAGTGTAGTCACGGTGAACTGGCTGTGGGTAATACTAGTATAAATTGTCCTGTGCATCTGCTAGCACATTATCTGACACTGTCTATCATCTCCATCTTGTGTAATAAGGGAATAGTGATGGACCATATAGGGGTTACGTTTATTTTTGTTTCAGGTTTTATCCTGAAAACTACACCAACTTTAAAGAGTCATCCACCTCTGTTGGACTCTGTGGTGCGAGTGCTCTTGTGGTCAACAGAGCCAGATACCCAGCTTCCACTGCCTGGAGGAATTCATAATACTTGTCCGTCCATGGCAGGAGTGTGAACGATCTCTAAACAACAGATAAGTGGCAAAACAAAGCCACTAGTCATCGTATCCAGATTATACCCCGACATTACCAAACAAGATACTAATAAAGACAGCCTACAGTGTATGATGAAAAGTGTGGACATATATTTACCCATTACTAGCTTCACAGTCAAGAAATAGTGACAACACTCATTAGTATCATATAAATGTTCTTTAAAAGGATATAATTAACCAAGGTGATAATCTTCAATAAATGAATGACTTTTGAGATTGTTAATTATTTTCAATGTTTATTGATTTATTGTTGTAAATAAATTTGATTTCATTTCAAACTTTCCAGACCGAAAAGAGAAACGGTATAGACTAAATAAATTGTAAATATTTACCAGCAACAATAATAATAATATAATAATCAAGGGAGGATCTTGAGAGGGAGCCCATAGGGATCCAGGATAATACAATAACATCATACCTGGAAACTTATACAGCTTGACCCTACCTTTGATATCCATACACCCTTACTCTTTTCAGAGAAGGGGGTATTACTTATAAGACCAGACTCTTATCTGGCAATATCCTGGTATCACCTGATACAACTTTTTGTCCAGGATATCTTATATTTTAATAACATCTCAACCCTCTCGCGACAATAACATCTTGCTGAAAACCATAATGGAAGACAGAGTTAAAGGTTAACGTGCAAGAGGAAGACAGCGCTATAAGTGGGAAGATAACATCAAGAGATGGTCAGGAAAGTGTCTATCAGAGTGCACCATCAAGACAAGAGACGGAAGACGTTGGAGATCCATTGCAGCCTACTTTCAATGCGAAAATGGCGGTTGATCTGATAGTATTCTTTGTCATATATATTTTGCTAGTATCTAAATCACCAGAGCAAATGAAGTCCATCCAGACAAGTATACACCATCATCACTTTTTGCTCCCTATGGAGCATGAAGCAACTATCACAGCTGGTACCTTTGCAGGAAGCCTGCACCAAATCATTAGCAGTGATTTCTCTAGCAATGTATTTGACTCTACTAGTGTAAAAGCCCGCCATAAGACAGGAATTAAATTCAAAAGCACCAATACCTAACGGCAATTTTACTGATTCAAAAGTATTTTTTTTAAAACCACTGTGCATCACCACAGTACACGAACTAACTTAGCAGCAGCGAGGATCCCAATTTGTGTATACGGGATCACATATTCTATAAATATGTTTGTGCACACCGTCATTTGAGCATTCTACAAATAAAAGTGTTACTATTTTCTGGAGAGTACATATAAGGGACACAATACAATTAATGTCTAACTTTCAACCAAAGGTCTAACTTTCAACCAAAGTTATCCCTTAACGTTACTGACAGAAAAAGCTGTGATTTTATATATATTGACTAGTGTAAAAGCCCGTTATGAGACGGGAATTAAATCTAAAAGCACTAAAACTTAACGGCAATTTTACTTATTCAAATACTTGTGAAAAATAATGTTAGGTGTTAATATCTGATTGTTCGTCAGAAGAGTACACTGATTTTCTGTTGTTTTAATTTCTAATTTTGCGTTGTTGTGATTTCTTGATCGAGACAATGCGACGTACAGCTTGTCCGTGAGAGAAAACTGGCTCGATCAAGAAAATATTGTTAAACTCTAAGTGATATAGAACATGGCTGTTTGCCCGCTATTAAAAGTCGCTACGTTAGTTCTGGAGCGTCCGATTGGCAGAGTGGTTAGAGCTCTGGTCTCTTGCGGCAAAGGTGCCGGGTTCGATTCACAGTATCATTACGGTTCAGTTTACCCAGCTGTAAATGGGCACATGACTTTGCTCTTGAGTTAGGGGTGGAAAAGGCAGCGAGGTAGGGAACTGGATACCACACCTATCGATGCTGCTGGACCTAGTATAGTGAAGTCTCTTAATTCCCCATACTTGTCGTGGTAACCGATCATTAGGAAAATACCAGTTGATTTTATTCTATGGCAAGGCACAAAAAGCAAAGTTACAACTGTGAAAAAGTCATGGCGCATGTACACCGTGTTTTGCGCACTTTTCTTTGTTGCGTGTTACTATTTTAGGGAGCGTTACGTACAGACAAAAAAAAGTTGGGATATTTTATATAGGATGATGTTGCCAGCCCAATGCACAACCAGAAAGCTTATTCTTTTCTGTTTTTAAATTTTTTGTTTAGTCTTTTCAGAGACCACCCGGAAACACGCAGTGTGGTCCTACATGTTGTTATGATATTACATATTTTCAAGAAGTATATTACAATTTTAGAGGAAAAGAAAAAAAAAAACATTCTGTTGTCTTTTAGAACCGACACAATGTTTTGCCTGGCCTACAAATAATTCAATGGTTATCTCTCTTTGAACACTTAACATCGGTCGTGATCAATTTGATTACTTCCTCTTAGTATTCCCAGCTTGAGGCTCTTATACGTGTTATCGGTTTACATTATTCTGTTTGGTTTGGTTTCTGTTTTAAGGACTAACTTCATTGCACACGGACATCTCCATCAGTGCTCCGATCTCCTCCCTTAGATCACAAGGAGGATCTCATCTCAGTGCACGAACTCCGTAACACCGGCGAGAGTCCCAGTGTGTATATGTAGGAATCACACATTCTATAAATATTTTTGTTGTTGGTAGGTTTCTAATTTTTAAATTTTGCCATGGCAGCGGCCTTATGGCCTACTCTTTACGATTTTCAACTGCCGTGGAATTTTTAACGTTTGCAATTTGCACACGGGACCTCCTATTTTTTCGCCCTTAGCCGATAAGGCTAGGTATCCGATCTCACTACCCAGGAGACTGGGGAGAGTATGACATAATTAGGACCACTTGTTATGAAAATAGAAATTTCCATAAATTATATTCCCGCTACTGGGAATAGAACCCGGTACCCTTAGAATTCAAGGCGGAAGCCATACCTCTTAGCCACTCCAACCCCCAAGTTATTCTGTTACCCTTTATGACCTGTTTTCAGTTTACAGTTTAGATTTCTGAGGTCCATCCATCTTCTTCAGCTCAAGGGTTATTTTTCCTGAAATCGCTTAGCACAAACTTTTCTTGTCGGTCATATAAATATGAAAACAGGATTAATTTAATACACTCTCTGTATTATTCATAAAGCAGAATGGGACATGCACCCTTGTATAACCGACGGTCCCTGTGTTTAGGTTGAACGGTGCGCGCCTCGTCAAAGCGAAGCAAACAAAAAAAATTTTTTTAAGTGTTAAAGAGAAGGGATGCATTATCCTGTTATAATTCTTCATTAGTACATTAAGCTGTCCAAAGAGCACATGTCTTCAACAAATACATATTATGCCCTACTAAATGTGCCTTCCATTCAAAATCTTTTCTTGTCGCCTATATCACTTTTATGTATATCTCAAGTTCTCTCCCCCATCTGTTGTTTTTGTTTTCCCTTTATTTTTTTATTTATTTTGTGTCTCCTTCTATTTCCCTTAATTTTGGTGATTCCAGAATAACGACGACCTTGAATGCTATCAACTGGTTTTCTTAATTTATGTCCTGCCCAACATGAATGTCCTTTCCTCACCTCCTTTTCCGTTGTAGTTTGTCTGATTGTTTTCATTAGTTCTATATTTGTGATATTGTCCTATCATTTCAACCTTTCTCTTCTGTGTAAGCACCCATTTTTGAAGGTCTGTATCGTTCTGGTTACCATGTCTGTAATTCTCCGTGTTTCACAATACAATACAATAGGACTGATATCCCACGTGAACTGTGAATTCTAACTAAATATGTAGTAACTGCAGGAGAGATTGCGTTCATTTGATGACCACTCGAGAAGTGACAGCATGCTTTCTGATTTCTTAGAAAATGTTCTTGTTCATGTTTTCAATTGTTGTTGTTGTTCTTGTTTAACTAGGGCTGCTGATCTTCTCGCTCTTTTGCAGCCCATATTAAGTTGAAGAGTCAATTGTAATATCTACACTGTAGATCTAGGCTTTTCCTGTGGCTTTTCTGCCATTTTGAAACGTGTTGAGTTGAAGTCATAAGCTCCAGTTTCTCCAGTTTAGCTGGCATTTAAAGGATCATCACATATGGTCCCAAGCTAGAATGAAGAAGCGCATGACAGACTGTACATTCCCGGCCATTCAAGGGGGTTCTCCAAATATGCAGAGCTAAAATACTGTGATCTGGTTCTGGGCTTTCCCAAAGAATAGTCACATGCTATACAGAGCCACTTCTCAGCTCCCCTGCCTATTATGGGCCCATAGGGAGATCCTCCAGCATGCAGCCAACCAGGTAAAAAGCCAGAGTTACGTCATGGGGCTCGTGACTCCTCCAAGCTTAGTGTGCAATGCTGAGTTCTCAACATTTTCATCACAGGGGGAGTCCCCTGATTTCAAGAGTAAATGAGGGTGTGATTAGCCTCACAGACAGGTACACTTCCAAATATGAATACTGTAGCATTGTGCATAGCTGGTGGTCATATAAAGTTGACTCAGATATGACTTAAATCAGCGACACAACGATGTTTCTTCTGCTACTCATGTCACGTGATGCTTTACTGTTGACAACAATCTGTTGTCGCTAATGATGCATCACTGACCAGTCCAGTTTATTGCCCCCTGGTCTCATCTTATTGACTTAATCTTGACACTAGCCTGTGAATTTGTCACATTCTCACAATTTAAAAAAAAATTTCCAACTAATATTAAAAATGCATTTAATAATATTTATGTTGATATCTGTGTTAATATTTGATGTATTAACATAATTTCAGCGTGGCTTAAATGCATTTGAAACATTTGATTTTACATATTTTTTCGCGCAAGACCCTTTTCTCTATATGGTAATTGTAAAAGTCTGTTTGACAGGAGATGTAACAGGTTGTTCAGTGTAAATGCCCAGATGTAACGTACTGTTTTGATGTTTATGAATGTTAGTACGTGGAGCGTGTCGTGTTGTCCTGGACAGTACCAAGTAGTAGCGAGGAATTAGGTCACTAGCGTGAGGTGCCGCCAGGGTATAGTAGACACATATATAATGTCTGTATTCCTGTAGATTCAGACGTGTAGTACTTGTATAACAATTTGGTTGATTGTGTAAGTGAGTAATTAACAGTGCTGATAACACGAAGGCCGTATAGGCTCTTGGACGTCTTTACATTAACTCACACAACCACAAGTAGAAATCAGTGAAGTAGTGAATGCTGCTGACGTTTACAATATTTATTCATGACGTACGATAATACGATGATGATGGACAAAACAGTCAATAGTATAAGATCGAGTACATAATGGGTGTAGTTACAAAGGTCAGCTTCAAGCATCACAGATCCCAGACATGTAACAATGGCTTGACCAATGTTTACTGTTCATGCAATAGCTCTAATCCCTGACTGAGCCCCGTCAGGTAAGCCCTAGCAAACATCTTGCTTACTACGGGCGATATCAGTTATTTAAACAAAGTCAATGCCATTGTCCTACAATTAGCAAAAGACATCAGGCTGGCCTCACATGCCAGATACTTCATTCTGGTGAAGAATATTGGCCGTAAATACGGACCGATATGATGACAACGAAATCAGGCCGCAGGTCGCGGGCCTCGATAATCAGGTCACTCTCAGTTTACACAAGCTTCTGAGATTAAATATACTTTCTGCCAAACCATATTCCGCCTGCATTGCGGATCCATAAAGATGATTCCTAGGCTTATGTATGTAACAGGTCAACTTAGACCTAGTCTTTCAAATATGAAGCCATACTGGAGTACAGTATAATAACTCCTTGTGAGCTTCGCTCACTATGTCGCCATCAGCGATAAATGTACCTGAAAGATCTAAACGAGACGAAAAGATCGAATAATGTTTCAGTTACCTTCTCAAAGAATCCTTACACTCTAAGGTAACACAACACAGCCAATACTGGCATAAAGAAACACTCAGGGACGGAAGAATGACAAAACTGTCATTCCCAGAATTTCCAATCCCTATCGAAAACTTGGCAGAGAGAAATCTACGGATCGGTACATCCGTTCTAAGCCATAGGTACACTCTCTCTGAATCAGTCTCCCGGCTTTTGCCGCCAAGACCCGCGCATGCCCAATGAGCATGGACCAGATCGAGGCAAACCCAGACCAGGCATTTCCGCCCAAACGGGTGATAAAGATACTCCGTATATGATCCTATAAATAGACTTAAGACATGTCAACTATAAGACATTGCCTGAGACAGGACAACATAAGACAGGAGAAGATAATCACCAGTCAAATCTGTCACAGAAAGATAATAACCATTTATCTCTCTTTGATCACATTAAACCAAACATACATTAGGTTGGTGTTTTTTCCACCGTCCAAAATGACGGCAACAGTAATATATTTTATATATGCGATTTCAATCTAAATGAGGTTTTCGCATTACGTAACACTCGCATAATTCGCGGGACAACTTTATTCACAATCTGTCACTGCTTCGCACTATTTATAGCGCTGTGACCTTTGTTCCCCGACACATTTACTTTTCAATGACTGATGGAGCATAACATGTACCGGTAATACATCTATGTACTACTAGTTAAGTCCCAGCGTCGTCGAGAGAGGAAGGTGACGGTAATATATGCAGGGAACTGCAAGCGATACCAAAGTTTCGCATCACCCAGTCTGACTATCAAAAATAAAGTTGTTGATAAGGGACATCCCTGTAGCACTCTTGTCTTCACCTCGAAATATAGGCTGCTCAACCCAACACTCCCAACGGGCTGATCACCCGTTTGCCAGTCACTTTGATTACGGAAACAACGACAAACGGATTGATTTGTCGTTGCCCTAAAGATGCCATTAGGCGTGATGGGAACAACGGCAAAGAAAATCCATTTGCTGTTGCCCTTAAGACGCCACTAGGCGTAATGGCCACTGACTGCTTTGCCGGTCGTTGGCTAAGGACGGAAGAAGAAGAAAGAACCCAACACTGCATGTGAAGTTAGAATAGATGCTTTATATAATGGAAACAATGCAACTAGGAATTCCATAAGTCCTCAGTATTTTCCATAGGCTGTCGCTTCGTATGCTGTGAGCACTGCTCTATAATGTTCCTGAGGGTAAATATATGATCTGCACATCTTCTGGTCTTTCTGAACCCCGCTTGTTCTTTCCTCAGTTTATGGGTCTACTGCTTTTGAAATTCTCTGGATAATTATTGCCCTGGGAACAGTAATTTCCATGTTGCAGTCTGCAAGGTCGCCCTTCTTGGGCAATTTGACAATTATTCCTTTACTCCATCTCAGTGCTGCCTCTTCTGCCTGCCTTGCAAGGTCATCCAGAAATTTCCTTTTGTTGGCATGGGTTTTACGTTTTACTTCTTTGTCCAGCTGACTGTACTGTTCGCTATATATTTCCTATAACCTGGAAGACTTTGCTTCTGTTTTCTTTCTTTTCGTTTCTTTTCTCATCGCTATGGTGTTTAACGTTTCTGGTATTATCCAATCTTGTCTCTTTTTTTCCTGGAATCCCCAGCATGATTCTCTGCTTTCCTTGTATACTGTTGAAATGATGTTGAATTTCTGTTCAACATCATCAGTCGCGGCACTTTCCTGGCTTTTGGCAATTTGATATCGTCTCTTTGCATCAACCACAGAAGCTTTTCTTGTGGGGGCGGGGGGGGAGGGGGGCTGGGCGTCCTTGAGTTTCATGATGTTATATCTTTTATATTTGATTGCTATTGGCCCAACAGCTCTGAGTTTCACCTTTAGTCTTGCTACTACAAGATGATAATCACTTCCCACATCTGCACCTCTTCTTACTTTCACGTCTTGTAGTGTATGCCTCCATCTACCATTGACCATAATGTGGTCTATCTGGTTTCTGTCCTGTCCGTTTAGTGATTCCCACGCTAACGTGTGAACTTCCTTTGGTGGAAAAAGTGTTTCTCCAATGACCAGGTTGTTAATGCTGCAGAAGCTTATTAGTTTGTCCCCAATCTCGTTTACTGTTCCACTGCCGCATTTCCCCATTACTCTTTCATTATAAGTATTGTGTTTACCAACTTTCGCATTGAGGTCTCCCATTAATATAATAAGATCGTACCCAGGTGCAGTTTCGATTTCCTGTTGTAGCTGTTGATAGAAATTGTTCTTGATCTCTTCTTCGCTGTCATTTGTTTTTGCATAGTATTGTATTATTGTGGTGTTGGTGAATCTCCCTCTCAGTCTTGCTCTTATCAATCTGTTGTTGGTGGGTTTCCATTCCAGTAATGACCTTTCTATTCCTTTCTTCGGGATAATATCTACGTCTTCATTGTGCTGACCATCCTCTCTACCAGAGTAAAGTACTGTTTCTCCAGTAGCTGTTTTTATTCTCCCCGTCCGGGTACATCTGCTCTCACTTATTCCCGGGATATGTAATCTGTAGTTCCTCATCTCTGTTGTGATCCGCCTCAGTTTTCCTGCCTCATTCATGGTTCTGACGTTCCAGAATCCAAATCTAGTTTTCATGCCAATAGCTTCCTTTCGGCTTTCACCACTGACAGTCACACGAGCCTGAGACTCCGGGTGTCCGTCCCGCATCAAAGTTTTTCTATTTGTTGCTGTTTCCATAACTGTTCAGATTTTTTTAATAGGCAAGGGTGTCGGCCCTGCGCTAAAACACCCAACCTGGAGGACCTTTTGTCTGACTGTCCAGCGTGGTTTAACCTACCAGGAGTAAAACTCTGGGGGTTGTCAGGGTACGCAAGCCACCATACCGCACAAAGTATAGATACCATTGATGCAGAGCCGGATTAACGTAGTCGCAAAAGTAGCATATGCTACGGGCCCCGCGCTTTTAGGGGCCCCGCGCCAATAAATATGTACATAATTTTTTGGTCATCTTCTAATACGAGCGTTAAACCAATGATCTTGTGATTTATGCCATCTTTAGCGCCTTTTCATTTGGTGTCACGAAATTGTGAGAGAAAGAGCATAAGAGGGTGACTTGGTGTGACTCTTCATTATTTTTATATTAACTGTTTGCGGACGGAAGCCATTTAAGTGGCGTTGAAAATTTGGTCAGTTTGGACGGAAGCCACATTTTTTGGCTCCAGGCGACTGCCCCTCTAATTTGGTTTCGTTCTTTGTGAAATGAATTTGCATTAACAATAAAAACTAGAATTTAGGAAACGGAAACTTCCGGTTTTAATTGAGGTATACGGCGTGCTCGCACTCTCTTTCGATCTATATTAAAATTTCTTGATTTGTAAGGTTAGAAAACTCAAAAAATGAGCAGTAGACACAGAGATATTGGACGTAATTATGCTTCTGGAAGTGAAAAACGTAAAGTGAAGAAAGAAAAAGAAAGAAGCGATCAACTTGTGATATCAAAAACACGTAAGCTGACATAATATTTTGATGTTCATGGTGGTGGTACTCTAACCGCTGAAGCTGGAAGTACAGGAACAACTAGTACTAGTGCAGGATGTGCAGCAGAAAACATACAGCAAAACCCAGTATACACTGAGTCTGAATGTTTTTTTTTTTTTTCGTACGCCCGCTAATACTCGAGGCGAAATCTCAGGTTATTATTAATGTCTAACCTGGCATTGATTTTACGTGAGTATCCCTTTTTTTCTTGTACAGAGACAGGTGTCCCTCGCCATTGAGGCAGATACTCGCCGATTTCGGAGGTACCCATTAGAGCTGGGTCGGCTCAGGAGCCGCCAATCCCTGGTCGACGACACTTCTTCAAATGTCCTCGCCAGGTCTCGAGTTAATCCAGTCCAAATCCCGGTCGACGAAAAATCCTCAAATGCCGTCGCCCAGGTTTGATCCTGATCATCCGGTCGCTAGAGCGGTGTTGTAACCACTACGCAAGCGCGGCTCCCAAGTCTGAATGTGAAAGAATAAGTGAAACGAAGAAGTACTCTAATGATATTGGTGACTGGCCGAACAATATAGATGACTGTGAGCGTGAATATTGCATATCCAAGGGAAGTGAAAAATGTCAACATGTTGATAGTGCCTTCTCTTCATCCGTGCGATTGTATGACACTGAAAAGAAAACTCGATACTGTCAGAAGTCTTATTTTACACATATTCATAAACTTACAAACAAGCAACATGCAAGAAAGTGGTTATGCTATTCAGAAAGTAAAGGGCGCCTATTCTGTTTCCCATGCAAGCTTATGAGTTCAGAATGTTCATCAAAGTTTACTGTGGAAGGGTTTAATGACTGGAAAAATGCAAGCAATGTATTGCGTCGACATGAAGAAAGCTCCTCACATAGACAAGCTTTAATTTCACTGTTGATGCGTAAAAACAAAGGTGAACGTGTCGATTCCCAACTTGTGAAACAAATGGACATCCAAGAAAAGTATTGGCACAAACTTCTAGAGCGAATAATTGAAGTTGTGAAGTTTTTAGCAGAACGAGGCCTTTCATTTCGTGGCAGTGATGAAATTGTTGGGTACCTGTTGACTCCGTTTTATCGTTGAGTTCAGTTTATACTAGTGAAGAGGTAGCTTAAAACGCGAATGGTTAAAAATGAACGAATGTCAACAATATTCTTCAAACGAACTTCAACAAGTAGTATTGAACTGGGTGAACTGGGCAAGTACTGGCAGTACAGAAGTCGGTGGTGACTGTACATAGATTTTATTCAACACAGCACATACGGAGTGGACAAGACTAACATCGTCACAAGGCGCAGAAATCATACGTCAACATGTTGATAATTACTTTTAAAGTTCCTGAAGATTCTCTACTAATAAAGTCCTCTGACTCAAGTGACTGAGGATCACAAAACTGTTACCATATAATATTCCGCTCATTCAAGTCCATTGACCTTCCTTCAAGGAC
The DNA here is from genome assembly GCA_024509875.1 of Oreohelix idahoensis. NCBI lineage: Eukaryota > Metazoa > Mollusca > Gastropoda > Stylommatophora > Oreohelicidae > Oreohelix > Oreohelix idahoensis. Next base: position 408,104 of record JAMPIV010002043.1, read on the forward strand.
GTACATCATGGTAACGTATTCATACTCCAGGATAAAATTCTTCCATATCATACTTCATAATCCCAGACTTTCTCCATACATCCCGTTATATATAGTATATAGTTTTCAAACAAAGTCATACATGATAATACGAACAGGTTAGAGATTCCAGTTGACTAACCTCTCCCATTCTATGCCACGCTTCTGGCATTGTAGTAACAGCATATTAAACATGTGAAGCATTTAAATTCATTAACTTGATTTCTTGTAGGTATTCTCCCTCTACGAAAAGATTCAAAGGCTATCGACTCCGTGTGTCCAATTCTAGGAATGTCATCTACGATGAATTCCCGCTAGACCATTAATAGGAGCGGCCTGATACTTTAATGTACATAAATAAACATGCCATAAGAAATGGGGCGACACTTACTTTATACTTCCACTATTGACTTCGCCATGAAGATCAATAGATACGAATACAACTGATGGCTACTTCACATTTGCCAAGAATCAAAGGATAACACAGCGGACATAAATATGGTCCGAGCTGCCCCTTACATGACGTCAGAAACTACTCAACTAGGTTACACGTGCGTCCAAAGCAACTCACACAGCATTGTGCACGTCAGTGCGTGAATCAATCGAACGCACAAATAATATAACTATATAAAACTGGTGCGTACATTTGGCAGGACCGAAGACTACCCCCGTAGGTAATAAATGTACGTAACAGCTCCCTTATCACCTCCCCTTAAAAAAATTAATTCTATTAATTTTTTTCGAACTAATTACTCGAGAGAGGTGAGTCAAAACTACAACAAGATTTATGACATGCATAAAATTATATCATATTAAGAAAAGAATATTAAATGAAAACAATATAACTAAATGATAGTATGCATTAAAGCACACATCCACCATCGACCTACTTTGGAACGATGTGGTAATATTCGAAGTAAAAAGAAGTTGAAAATGAAAATGAAATAAACCATAAAAAAAAAAGATGATAATAAAATTCAACCAAATTTTTTTTTTTTTTTTTTTTAAAAAGAAATTTGAAACATATGATTTCAAAAATGAAAATGAACAGCAACACTGATGATGATCAATGATAAAAGAATCAATAAAACAGAAAATTTTAAAATACAACATGCAAAATGAAACAAAGCATAATTAAACACTTTAAGAAGCAACGCACTTACTATTTCCTAACATTAGTAAGTTTGACTAGTTATCTAAAAGTGAGATATCATGTAGTGGGATACGTGAATACACGTATTGCGAAACACTATTAAAGTTAGTAGATGTGTGATTTATAATCAATCAAATTGATTAAATTGAATTATACTAATTAATAGTACTTAATTTATGAACGTTTCAATTATTTAGGCAGTAAAATGACTCAGGATGGTGACACAACAAGAGAAATCCATACTAGAATTGCTTTGGCAGCTAGCGCCTTCAATAGATTATCTAACATTTGGAAATTACGATCATTGAATATACATACCAAGCTTCGTCTGTTTAATTCACATGTTATCTCAGTGTTAACATACGGCTGTGAGAGTTGGAAAATAACAAAATCATTGGAGAACAAGCTGAATACATTCGAGAACAAATGTCTTAGAAAACTCATGAACATCAGTTGGAAAGAATTCAAGACTAATCGACAAATAAGAGAAGACTCTAGGCAGAAATATGTCTCCGACTATATAAGGAAAAGACGATGGTCATATATCGGTCATGTCCTACGAATGCAAAACAACAGAATACCACTACAGGCGCTAACTTGGGTTCCTGAGGGTAAGCGGAAAAAAGGAAGACCAAAAGAAACACTCAGAAGAACAATAATAAGAGAAGGAAGAACGTTGGGCCTAAATAATGTGCAAGAGCTAAGAGGAGTGGCGTCACAACGAACAACCTGGAGAGCACTGGTTTCTGCCTTATGCGCCGTGTTTGGCGCTTAAAGAATTTATTATTATTATTATTAATTTATGAACAAATAACTAATTACTAATTTATTCTAAGTGATTTCAATTTCACTCATTGTTAATATTCTTTTAGAACTAGTTAAATCAACAAGAATATGTTCTAAATGTACCATGTCTGAAATACGTTTACGAACACGATATGTAGTGTAATATGTTCCATAACAATAGTGAATGTCTATTTGTCACTCTTACCAATGTTTCCATACTAAAAAAAAAGTTACTTTAATATCACTGTTCCCGTTCTAACAAAACGTTACTTCACAAGAAATAATGTTATAATCCATACGTAAGTATATTCTGAAAGTTATATATATACGAATACTGCAGAACTACACATAGTCTCCACAGATGTATAATCAGTGACCATGTACAAAGTTATTCATGTTTCTGTGAGGACGTTTCACCATCTGGAAGTGGTTTAATTTCGACATGTTCACTAGGGCATCTTGAAAGACAGTCTGCAAACACATTCTGTACTCCAGGAATAGCTCGTATCTCAAAATGGAACGGTTGAAGCGCAATAGCGTAACGCGCTGACTTTGATGACTTCACGTTCCCTGTGTTCAGTGCTGTAAGAGCTTTCTGGTCGGATTCCACCACAAAGTGTGATCGAGGAGATAACGATCCAGTTTTGTGATTGACCAGACAAGAGCGAGGAGCTCTTTATCCAGAACGGAATACTTCATCTCGCTCGTCGTAAGCTTTCTGGATACGTACATAACCGGAAATAAGGTGCCTCCGTATTCCTGCATCAAAACTGCCGCGATAGCGTAGGAAGAAGCATCACTGCGAAGAACAAAGGTGAGATCTTTGTTAGGCAACCTTAAAAAAGGCTTATTTGAAAAAAATTGTTTTATATAATCTAAAGCCGTTTGATGATCCTGCGACCACTTTATTACATTAGTTGTACCTTTTTTTAGTAACGAAGAAAGAGGTGCAGTTATAGTAGACAAATGAGGGATGAATTTAGAATAGAACTGTATTAGTCCTAAGAGCGACCTCACTTGTTTTTTTTGTCTTAGGTGCTGAGATGTTTAAAATTTTAGAGACGTTACTGTCTTCTGTATACATTAAACCGCGACCTATACGGTGACCAAGAAATGAGATGTCATGAAAACCGACAAAAGCCTTTGAAGGTTTCGCTGTTAAGTTATAATCCCGTAAGGTAGAAAGTAAAGATTTTAAACCCTGAATATGTTCATCCCAAGAGTCACTGAAAAGACAGATGTCATCTATATAAGTAATGACATCGGGACGATGAGACAATATGCGGCGCATCATGCGTACAAAGGTAGCTGGCGCATTCATTAGACCGAATGGCATAAAATTCCATTGAAAAAGACCCCGTGGCGTCGAGAAAGCGGTGAATGGCTTTGCTTTAGGGGTTAATGGCACTTGCCAATAACCCTTTGAAAGGTCAAATTTCGAAAAGAATGTGGCATGAGATAATTTCTCTAATAAGTCGTCTAAAAGAGGTAATGGTTCCGCATCGAATTTTGTAACTTTGTTTAATTTCCTGTAATCTACGCAAAGACGTATATTGTTGTCCTTCTTCCTAATGATTACCATAGAAGAAGAATATGGTGATGAAGATGGTTCAATTATATTTAATTGAAGCATCTCATCCAATTCCTTATCAACCTTATCACGAAAGTGTAAAGGAATAGGATATGGGCGAACTCGAATCGGTGTATCGTCAGTCAGAATAATGTCATGTTGGATGACTGACGTATGACCTGGGATGTCAGTGAGGACATCCTCATACGTGTGTAGAATATTAGAGACTTGCTGACGTTGATCATCAGTAAGAGTAGATGAGATAGTAACATCATTCCATTTCTCAGTGGAATGGAGTGGTACAACTGGTATTGGTAGTTGTACATCATCGAAAGAAGATTCCTCTTCTTGGATGACTGACAAACTAGAATAGTGTTGAATAGGAGGTGTAGGATCGTCAGTTGCTTGGAACACTGATTGTAGATAATCAGGACGTGAGTAATATTCCTTCAACATATTAATGTGGAAGGTTTTATGTTTACCATTAACATCAACGATGTAGTCGACATCGGATATTCTTGAGATGATCCTGAAAGGACCTCTCCAGGTAATTAAAAGACGATTATTATGCGCAGGGAGTAATACAAAAGCTTCATCACCAGGTATGAGCTGGCGAAGACGTCTATATTTGTTTGCAAATAGACGAGCTTTTTCTTTGGCTTGTTCGGATGATGCAGTAGCTAATCTACAAGCATCTATGATTCTCTTTCTCAGAGAGATCACATACTCATAAGAGGATTGAGTTTCCTCTTCAATATTCTCGTCAACCAATAAGTCGTGGATTAACGACATCGGACCGCGTGGTTGCATGCCGAAAACAAGTTGAAATGGAGAAAACCCCGTTGCTTGATTTTGTACTTCGCGATACGCAAAGAGACAAGCGGGTAGGACCCGATCCCAGTCTTGTGGGTGGTCTTGAGTCATCTTACCCAACAACTGCTTGAGTGTCCTATTTAGACGCTCAATTAACCCATTTGACATCGGATGATAAATAGAACTTAGAGATCTGTCTATACCTAATGTCTTCATAACTTGAGACATGGATTCAGAAATGAACTGAACCCCATGATCCGACAAGATTTTCCGTGGAAAACCAATGCGTGAGAAGATTAACATCAATGCCTCTGCTACACTGGCAGATGAAGTGTTCTTGAGAGGGATGGCTTCAGGCCAGCGAGTGCACATATCAATGCACGTAAGGATATGCGTATGCCCTCTAGCAGATGGTAGCATAGGACCAATAATGTCTATAGCCATTTTATCAAATGGTCTAATCGGGATGTCCGCAGCTTGAATAGGAGCCGCATGAAATGGACCCCGTACCTTAACTTCTTGACATATCAAACAGGACCGACAATAGAGAGTGATGTCCTTATGGACGCCTGGCCAGTAGAATGCCGAAAGCACTCTGGATTTGGTACGCGAAAAACCCATATGGCCCGCACATTGCGAGTCATGCGCATGTCGTAATATACGAGATCTCATACAGGATGGGACTATAATCTGAGAACATAAGGATGAATCCTTTTCTCGTATTACTCTAACCAATATCCCATTTTTAAGTATAAAGTCATGGCTAGATTTTGCAAGTTTGTTGCTGGTATTATTTTTGTTCACATACTGAAAAATTTTTTTTAATGAATCATCATTCTTTTGCAATGTTGCAAACAACTCCCGTGAAATAGGAGCATCATCATCACAAGTGGTATGAACTGTAGGTTCCATAGGTGTATCATGCGACATATTAGTAGCTTGCGCTCTAGTCACTACTGCATTTGCAGTTTGAATATGTCGCTCTTCCCATTCAGCAATTTGCTGTGGTGTACACTCTTTAATACCATGTATGCGACCAAGTATTAAATCACAAATTGGATTCGGAAGGAGACAAGCTTGAATCTTTCCTGAAAAAAATGGTGTATTAAGATCAATAATAGCAGTGGCAAATGTTTCAATTGTGCCACCAAACGTTACACATTTGACAACCCGGCCCGTGGCACAACTTGGGTTGATCAGCGAAGTCCGGACGCCGACTGTGCTGCAACCTGAGTCAAATAGGAGAGAGCATGAAATATTGTTGACAAATCCCTTGTTAAACTTAAGAGAGCCCTGTCCCTGGTGTACTGACGCAGCAGTGGCCGTACAGACTGCAGGTAGACTAGGCAAGGTATGTCCGCAACGCAGCGTCGTGATCGCCCTGGGCTGGAAAAGAGTAGAGCATTCTGAACAATCTTTGACTTGGGTACAATCAAGAGAACAACACATAGCATTATGAGTTTCAGCTCCTTTACCCTGTTCAATGTTAGCCTGTGTATCACTAAAAGCGACATTAGAATGTCTATTCGTATTACTCAACGATCTATCTCGTCGACGCGATCGATTTTGATTTTTGTCATTAAAATTGCCATAATTGTAGTTTCTGCTAGAGTTAAAATTTGGATGAGTCCGATAATTTGTATAATTATCGTTATGATGTTGGTAAAATGGTTTATTTCCAAAAAATTGTTTGTTTTGCGGACCCTGAGATCTTGATCTCCAGTTTTTGTTTATTATAATGTCCTTGATTATTTTTTAAAATTATTGTTACCAAAATCTCGCGATCTGTGAGCCTGGTTCCAAGAAACATTAAATGGAGCAGATTGTTGAAATTGCTTCCCTTTGTAAAAATTACCATTGTTAAAATTGTCATTATTTCCCTTATTGACATATCTGTCAGCACTAAAAGAACGATTGCGTGAAAAATTGTTTTGTTGTGCTGCAAAAGCAACAGGCAATTCATTCTTAATCTGTGCATTACTTAGATCCATGTTTGGGTGAGCAGTGCAAAAATTTTTAGCATGCTGTTCTAAGTCTTTCATAGATAAAGGTTTCCGTTCGTGTAAAAATGCGAGAAATGTAGGATTTACAGACGAAAGTACCTTATCGCGCATCAGTAAATCGAAGAGACCTTCATACGACTTTTCAATTTTGGATAATTCGATCCATCTTTCTAATGTTAGTCGTATTTGTGACAGAAAATCACTAAAATTTCTGCTAGATTGAGGTAGTAATGTATGAAATCTTGATCGATATTGGTCTTCTGTCATTTGGAATTTTTGCAGAAGTGCCGCTCTAAGAGCATTATAGTCATTTTTCTCACCAATGCTGGTGGTATGATAAACTGCTAATGCGTCCCCTGTAAGTAATCTGGATAAATATGTACAGTATAGAGCTTTATCCACGTTATAAGACACACAAGTGGCCTCAAACCTATCCAGGAAGAATATCACGTCATCAGACGGGGGATTAAATTTTGGTAATTTAAGGTGAATTTCCTTAAAATTATCATGTCTGGATGAAGTTTGGCTTTCAAAAGTTCTCTGAGAATTAGCTTCCTGAGTTAACCTAAGTCTCTCATATTCTGACTCTGCTAATTTCAGTTCATGCTGTCGTTTTCTTTCATTCTCTTCCATCTCAAGCTGAAGTCGTTTTGTGTTTTGTTCAGCTATTAATCTTCTTTCTTGCATTTCTTTTTGTTTAACTTCCATTTCTTTTTCAGCTATTAATCTTTTTTATTCCATTTCTTTTTGTTTACTTCCATTTCTTTTTTAAGTCTATCTTCAGCCTCCCTTTGCTTCTGTTCTGCCTCTCGCTGAAATCGTTTCTCTTCTAATTCAGCGGCTAATCTCATTTTTTTCTCCTCTTCCTCAGCTATAAATTTCCTCTTCTTTTCATCCTCCTCAGCAGTTAATCTCATTTTTTTTCTCCTCTTCCTCAGCTATAAATTTCCTCTTCTTTTCATTCTCCTCAGCCTCAATCCTTTTTTGATCTGCCTCAAATTTCAAATTTTCCAAACGTAAAGTTTCTAACCTTCTCTGATCAGCTTCTATTTCTTGAGCTTTCTTATATTCTGCAAGTGCAAATGCTTTTGCTTCCTCAGGAGCCATCTGAAGAGCTTTTGCTTGCTTAATGAAATAGTCTAAGGTAGCCATTATTCAATTTTATTATGTAATAATACTACTCAAAAATTGTTACTACAACTAGTGGTTTTCGTTCCTGTTCTAGAACGGTAAAATCAATTTATATAATAGGCAATAATATTAATAATTAATAATGTAATTTTATAACATGAAATGGTGTGAAAGCAATAACGTGACAGACAATAGCACAATACTGACACGACACGATAATCAAGACAAATGACTACAGTCGTAGAAATCAAATAAAATAAAATGTGGAACTAAAATAGAATGTCGTAAAAAATTACGATGACATCTACGATCCAATAATGCACAAGACAATTGACAACACAGTGTAAAAACATATGCTTTGTAAAAAACTGAACGACAGTCAGGTAAGATGGACAATAATCACATACAAAATACATCATGAAAATAAGGTACAAGTAAAAATAACTACCAAAAACAACAATTAAAACTTGACGAAACAGCTAAAACAGTCAGGTGTCACAGACTACCAGACACAGTGGACCAAAGATCCTTCTATGCTCACGCATAGGAACATTCCACTGCGGGAAGTCTGCAAAATAATGTCCTACAGAACACTTAAGACGGACCTGTGGTGAAACTGGTAATTTCCCGTCCTAAGTCGCCATTCCCAACCTCCCACGAAGAATACACAACATATAACACTTAACACGAAAAATATGAATGTGGACATATCACGGAAGGCACAACTAAGCGTAATAAAGTGTACAACGGAAACACGTTATACTCATCTCGCGTGCAGGTAAAAAATCAATGTGCCTCGTCTCCGTGGATGTACGTCTACAGATAAAATACTTCGTTCTGCTTCTCTAGATTACAGCTCGCACGCAATAATGATGAAGAGATGATCTCCAAGTAATCAGTCACTGTGAAACTTGACGTGGAGGTTGATTGAAGACCTTGACCTTGGTAAACGTAAGTTGAATCTGATTTCTCATCCCACTGGGTTCCAAGTTCGAGATGTTGGTGACTTGAAAGTTAAAATCTTCTTTTCACAGAAAAGTATTGAGTACGTTCTTTGGAAGTTAGTTATTTCCAGACCACACTGGCATACCAATTATTGTTGACTCCGTTTTATCGTTGAGTTCAGTTTATACTAGTGAAGAGGTAGCTTAAAACGCGAATGGTTAAAAATGAACGAATGTCAACAATATTCTTCAAACGAACTTCAACAGTACCCTTATAACGGGAATTACTTAGGGTTGTTAGAATTACTGGCCAAGTTTGACCCTTTTCTGGCAGAGCATATAAGTACTCATGCAAACAAAGGATTTGGACATACATCATATCTATCTAAAACAACGTGTGAGGAATTCATCAGTCTGATTGGATCCAGCATACTGGATCACATTCTCTGTGAAGTGAAGAAATACAAGTATTATTCCGTTTCATTGGATTCTACTCCAGATATATCTAATACGGACCAGCTGACTTTGACTCTGCGCTATGTTTTGCCATCTGGACCAGTTGAAAGATTTGTGACATTTTTGGATACGGAAGGTCATAGTGCTGAACAGCTTACTAAAAGTCTACTTAATTTTTTAAAGGCAAATGACATTGATATTAAAGACTGCCGTGGTCAAAGTTATGACAACGCCAGCAACATGAGTGGCAAGTTTATAGGATTACAAGCACGAATTAAAGAGATGACTAAGTTTGCGCATTACATTCCGTGTTTTGCACATTCAATAAATTTGGTTGGAAAATGTGCTGCTGAAGGTTGTCAAGAAGCAGTCATTTTCTTTGGATTTGTTGAAATTCTGTACATCTTCTTTTCTGCTTCTACCTATCGGTTGGGTCTCCTTTCTACTGCATTATGTGCTGGCGGTACTCATAATAAATCCCATTTGCCCTTTGTGAAAAGACTGTCAGATACCAGGTGGTCCGCTCGGGCAGATGCAACAAAAGCACTGTTACACAGCTTTTCTGCAATAAAACAAGTCTTGGATGATATTTCAGATAACAATGATCAGAAGGCAGAGTGTCATCAACAGGCTCGTGGTCTACTTTCAACCATGATGAAGTTAGATACAGGAATAATGATCATACTGTTGGATCAAGTATTACATCGTTTTCAAATGACCGGTGCTTCTTTGCAATCTTCTGACCAAGGTTTGAATACAGTTTGTTCACTCTGTGAATCCCTGCAGGGGTATATTCAAGCTATGCGGTCTACTTTTGCAGACATAGAGCAAAAGACCAAGAATCTGACTGAGTGTGAACATTATCAAGAACAAACTCGAAGAAAACACAAACGAAATCGAGAGTATGATGATTTCAGTGGTTCCAGCACACTTGATCCACTTGTTGAATCTCAAACGCCTTCTCAGCAGTTTAAAAGCCGAACATTTCTTGTCCTTATTGATAGCTTGCTCTCTGCCTTGTCAAAACGCCAGAAAGCTTATCAAAAGTTGAATGATGTATTTGGATTCCTTCGTCAGTTACAGTCGTTTACACCTGAAGAGGTGGTAACGAGATCATCGAATCTTATTAAATCATATCCGGAAGATCTGGAAGAAAGTCTTTGTGAAGATCTTGTGCAGTTTACAGAACTGTTGAAAACTGATCTTGCTTCTCATATTGGCACTACTCTAGACCTTATAGAGTTACAGTTTTACCGTTTGATAATTGACAATTCTTTGGAGTCTTGTTTTCCAAATGTAGAAATCGCCGTACGCATATATTTGTCACGAATGGTAACCAACTGCAGTGGAGAACGATCATTTTCAAAACTGAAACTTATTAAAAATGAACTAAGGAGCACCATGGGTCAAAAGAGATTGAACAATCTCACACTAATGAGCATTGAACATAAACTTCTGCGTGAAATTGATACATCCTATATCATCAACAAATTTGCTCATGCTAAATGTAGAAAAATTAATATTTAAACAATAATGTTGACTGTGTTGTTACTTTTGATAATGATAATTACTATGCAAATTAAAAATGTATGTGTTCAAATATATTTGTGTTGTTTTATTGTTTTTTTTTTAAATATTGGGCCCCTTTCTTAACATATGGTACAGGCCCCGCACTAGCTTAATCCGGCCCTGCATTGATGGCATATATATATATATATATATATATATATATATATATATATATATATATATATATATATATATATATATATATATATATATATATATATATATATATATATATATATATATATATATACAAGGGGATTGACATAAGTCTTGGGCCTGACCATGAAGGACATGTCACGGAGAGCTGAAATTTTGTATAGTGTTTATTCCTTTTCAATATAGCCACCGTCTGAATTGACACACTTCTGCCATCTCTGCTTGACCTTGAAACGACCTTGGGAGTAGAACACCCTATTTTTCAAACTAAACCAATCATCACATGCCAGTATAACCTCTTCATCGCTGTCAAAATGATTTCCTTTTAGCTGTTTTTTAAGATTTGGGAATAGAAAAAAGTCTGATGGAGCCAAATCTGGAGAATATGGTGGGTGTGGAAGAATTTCAATATTCAAATCGTTGGCTGCTAGCTGCGCAAGCCGTGCTTTGTGAGAGGGCGCGTTGTCTTGAAGCAAAGGAAGATTTTGAGTGCGCGTTATCCCTCATTTCCTGGTCACAACCTTTCTTAGTTTGGTGAGAAGATCTGCATAGTTCTGTCCATCAACTGTGTTGCCACGAGGCAGATAATTTTCCAAAAAGACACCTTTGCCGTCCCAAAAAACAGTCAGCATCACTTTTCCTGCAGATTTCTGCGCTCTCGGCTTGACAGGTGTTGAGGAGCCCGGGGTTTTCCATTGCATGCTGGCAATTTTGGATTCGGGGTCATAATGGTGTACCCAAGTCTTCTCTACTGTCACCATGGTCTCCATAAATTTTTTTGACTGACACTTTTTGAGCAACTGTTGACAGCAATTTACCCTCGTTTGCTTCTGTTCACGTGTCAACAGTCGCGGAACCCAGCGTGCACACACTTTTCTCATGTTCAGTCTGTTGTGTAAAATTCTATAAACTGTTCTTTCATTTAGTTTTACTCTACTAGCTATCTCCACAATTGTCATTTTTCGATCCTGGTCAATGATTTTCTTCACTCTTGTTGCATTTTCATCGTTGCACTCTGGAGGCTGGTCTACCAGATCTTGGCAGATTAGCAACATTTGAGCGACCGCACTTAAACTGTTGACACCAGTTTTTTTTTACCGAAGTATATGAAGGACAAGAATCACGAAACACTGGTTCCATCTCCCTGTGTATTTCTGTAGGTGTTTTTCCCTGAAACATCAGAAATTTTATCACAGCTCTGGCCTCCTTCTTTTCCATTGTTTTGTCAAATCTTTGGAGCAGCAGATCCGGTCAATAGGGTACATTGCGCAGTGCACCGTAGCGGGAAAACCCATTGAAGAAACAAACGCGTACTTCACGCATTCAGTGCAAATATGATGAACTTTAAATGTGCCAAGTTTCATCTTCCTCCTGTGACTCCTTCATGGTCAGGCCCAAGACTTATGTCAATCCCCTTGTATATATATATATATATATATATATATATATATATATATATATATATATATATATATATATATATATATATATATATATATATATATATATATATATATATATATATATATATATATATATATATATATATATATATATATATATATATATATATAAAGCCTTCGATCGAGTCTGGCATGAAGGTTTATGGCAAATAATGAGAAAATTCAATTTTGATACCAACATCATAGATATCATTGAAGCACTATAGAAGGACGCAAGCAGTGCTGTTTTTGCAAGCAATGACATTGGAGAATTTTTCAAAACAACTGTAGGAGTTCGCCAGGGATGTATCCTGTCACCAGTGCTCTTTAACATTTATCTAGAACATATTATGCAGGAGGCTCTCTACGATTATAAATCAACCATATCGATTGGAGGCCGACCTCTGTGTAATCTACGTTTTGCTGATGATATTGATCTGATAGCTGGAACAGAATCAGAACTTCAAGACCTTACCTCTAGACTGGAGAAAGTAACAAGAAAATATGGGATGGAAATTAATATAGAAAAAAGCAAGATATTGGTGAATAGCCATAAGAAACATGTTCCGACCAACATTACGTTAAATGGGCAAACGTTAGAAGAAGTTAACACCTTTAAATATCTCGGGTCCACTATATGTAGTGATGGAAGATCAAATAAAGAAATCAAGACAAGACTTGAGATGGCCTCAGCTGCCATGACAAGGTTGAATGTGATCTGGAAAAGTAACATCAGTTTTCCTGTGAAGATCAAATTATACAAATCACTTGTATTATCTATTCTCTTGTATGGGTGTGAGGGCTGGACACTAACTGCAGATACGGAGCGAAGGATTCAGGCTTTCGAGCATAAATGTTATAGAAGAATTTTGCGCATTTGCTATAAAGAGCACAAAACAAATGTCTATGTTAGAGAGAAGATAAACACCTATGCAGGCCATCAAGAACCACTTTTGTCAATAGTGAAACGTCGAAAGCTTGCCTGGTTTGGGCATGTAACTCGTCATGACTCCCTTTCGAAAACGATCCTCCAGGGAACAGTCGAAGGTAAACGGAGAAGAGGAAGGCAAAGAAAATCCTGGGCTGATAACATCAAAGAATGGGCAGGACACGGTTTCTCCACACTTGTACGCATTGCTGAGAATAGAGAGCAGTGGAGGACCCTGTCTGCTGATGCTTCCACCATGGCACCCCTACGACCCATGACGGGTTATGGGTTGAGATGAGATGAGATGATATATATAAAATAATTTATATATATATATATATATATATATATATATATATATATATATATATATATATATATATATATATATATATATATATATATATATATATATATATATATAATGAAAAATAATGCTTATTTTAGAATTGAACTTCATTATAAACTTGGAAACCATTCATTTATTTGTGGCATTACCCATTTATGACCTAACGAACATTAAAAAAAAATTTATTATCGAATTTAATGCACAATCGCATGTGATGCGTCCAAAATGGGTTAAAGGAGTTAATTCACGGAAACGAAAGTGAGAAGTTACTCCACATGAACAATCTAACAACACTGCACAAGAATGCTCAAAACAGAATCGAAAAGAGAGAAATTGTGGTGGCATATCATTGCCTTTTAAAGCTCAATCGTTATTTGATGATGACAGGGGCCGGACTAAGAACTCTGGAGGCCCTAGGCATTTTAAGATATTATGGAACCCCTCTCCAATCTTCTAAAATGTAAAAACTATTTTAAAAAAACTAATGTATTTCAGACAAAAAGTTTTTATTAATATATAATCATATGTCCCAAAAAAACAAAAACAAAAAACACAACTGTTCGTTACAGCCCCAAGATTTTATTAAAGGTAGTGGGGACCCTGCAAAGAGAATATAATTAAAAAAGGAATAAAAGCGGATGTGTAAGTAACTCATAAACGAACTATTGTACAGATACTATAGTGCACGTGCCGTTGCCGTAGAGCTTTGTGCGTTATGACTCCGTTGCTCTTTTCGCGGCGGTTCCTATAAACCTGGAGCCCTATGCCCGTGTCAAGTGGATCTCATGAATAATCCGGTGCTGGATGATGATTATTTATTTTAAAAAAAAAAAACAGTTTTATGAGGATGACGATGTCAGAGACTAAATATTTGATGCCACTTAGATCTGAATGGAAACCAGATATCCAGCAAGAACAAATTCTATCATTATTTAAAAAATAAAGGCTGTGAATAGAAACCACTGACAGTTAATGAACAGAAACAAAAACAAAAACTGCATCTCTTCTAAGTGTAATCACACAAGAAAATTTGTTTCATCCCTTATGGAAGAGAAGCTTGAGAACAAAAGTAGTAGTGGAATATTGGATGACATGGTTTGACAATGTAAGTTTATGGCGGAATCAAAGGTAAACATTTTAAATGTGAGATTCAAGAAAAGATGCGAGTCATGGACAATGACTACAACCCACAAAAGCCAGATCCAAACCTCAGAAATGAGGTATCTGAGGAAGGTGGTTGAAGTAACAAGAAGAGACATGGTCCGCAACCAGACGATACGTCAAGGCCTAAAACCTCACCCCCTGCAGACCCAAGTAGAACAGTCAAAACTAAGATGGTTTGGCCATGTCTGCAGAATGGGAGAAGATCGGCTACCACGACAATCATGGGAAACATAGAGCCAGGGATCCAGACCACCAGGACGACCCATAGTCCGCTGGGAGGATAACATTAGACAATCTTTGAAAGACCGAGGACTAGAATGGAACCAGACCAGGAGGAAGACAGCCGATATGATATTCTGGCGCACTCTCTTCCAAACCTCTACAATTCACGAAGGGGAACGACTAAGTAAGTAAGTAAGATTCAAGAGAAGTATGCGAAGCAAGAGAGTAGCGCAAGATTGAACATGTAAATGTGAAAGGATCCCGATACACGCCCATTGAGGCATATTGGGAATATGGTGTTAGGCCCATATTTCTTGACCATCGACACACTAGGGGTGATGTGGTGTGACATATTATGAATCTCTTTTCTAATTTAGCACGCATTTTATTGCTGTCCGCTATTTTTCTTTGATGTACGTTCTCGAGCACACCTATTCGCTACGCTGAGCAGGGTATCTGTAATTTTATTCTTAACGCCAGCGATTGAAAATCGTGTAATAAGATCAGACAGCGATCAGAGCAGATTATTGTGAACCAAGGTGAGACCAATTTCTATTACCTCCCTTGAAACCCGCTCACTAGAGCAGGTAATTAAACACGGCGAATTGCCAGATCAAAAGAAATTGCTCGCTAGAAGGTCATACGAGCAGAGACGTGTAAAATTTGCACTGACTAGCAAATTACATTACGCCGGATCTCAAGCGAGTCCATACGCAATAGAGAGAGTCTGGATTTCGGCTTTAGTGTGAGAAAGATCTTTGATTTGCAGATTGAACGATGAATTCTCCGTAGGTGCAAAATCTGGCAGAGAGTCTGGTTTTCGGTGAATAGTTTCTTTCCCTGTAATTTCAGATATATAAAAAACCCAGCAGTCTAACTAAATTTATCCAGTACTCAGCAGACTGTAAAGACATCTAGCTCGATTTCTAGAACCCTTTGTATTAAGTGAAGTTCTTAGTGTTTCGTTGGAGAACAGTCTTAGAAGTTTGTGTGAAGGTAATATATCTACTAGTAGTTGGAGTGATTAAAGTGGTAAATCGTCAAGTATATTCCTCTAAGATTTGTGCAGAGCGATTTACTAGATAGGTCCGACTATTATATTTCTCTAAGTTATTGTGTTACAGTGGATAGCAGAACTAATAATAATTTCTAGCTAAACTCTTCCAGCTATAATATAAATTTAATTAACTGCTAGTAACCAGTCAGATAATATTTTAACCAACTGGTAAAGGCACTGATTCATCATGAGTATTGACGAAATATGTATTTATTTCTAATTCATGATGACTGATTTTTTTTAAAGGACTAGAATTTATTTCACGGGAGTTTTAAACGATAAGACAAGCTCTAAGAGTGTAGTTTATAATGTAAAGTGAAATTGTATTATATTTTACGCGGGGTAAGGATAGGATGTGAATACTATATATTGGTTAAGTATTTTGTATGTTTTTCTCTTTACACAGTATTTGGGTCAAACCCTAAACCTTTCCAGCGGCTTCCATATGAATCTGAGAATAGTTTTACAAAAGAACATTCTGATATAATTATCGGGTTTTTTTAAGGTGACTTGTCTGGCCTCGTGGTTTACACCCAGAAAGACACAGAGTACCAACCCAAAGAATATTAAGAATAAATTGTAACTGGATTCATAGATATCCAGATTTCTTTTCCCAAATTCATATACCTTCGGCCAGTTGAAGTGACAGAATCAAACATTGACATTACTTGGATAACGACCACTGTGTTGTGAAGAAGATCGATCCTGAACAGATTTATTTACCTGACACTCGATTTAACGATTGAAGATTCCAAGCTACTGTACACTGTGAACATTAGACCTCTTAATTTTTTTACTATCTGGACAAAAATTGAAGTGACATAATCAGCATCCTAATAACAGCAGCGAATCAAGCGTTTCCCATCATTTGAATTAATTAGTCTTTGGAGAAACTGGGGCTTGATTCGCCAATAACCAACCCTGGATGGGCTGTGTGTACCTTACGATTGTTCCAGCTGTTGTGAAAGCACCTATTAGGTAAGAGTGAATGGTTGTGATCACAGGTCTGTCAGAGCGAGAGAAAGCAGGGATAAATAATTCTTTCATTGTATAACCCATGTACTAACGTTGTATTTTTTAATGCACGTTGGGCTAATGCTGACCCTTTCAGAATAGATTAACGTATAAACTCTGTTCTTTATTGTAGAGGGAAGTCCTAGACCATAGCGTAAACACCTTTGACTCTTTGGGGGTTAATAACTTCTCTTCTAACGGGATCTTGTCTCAACAGAGGGAGGTGCGTCTAACTGTCGTCACTTATGTGTGTGTGAGTGGTGATATATGTATTAATATATAGTGTGGTAGACTGTCTGACTAACAAAGTCGTGTTGTAGAGATAGGCTGAATGAGAGAAGTTTCTCGATTTCAAGATCAGACTCTACCTATTTTCCACTATCTCACTCGTGAAAATCTATTTCTTTGCCTTATCTCCCACCGAGCAAGGAAGCCAGTGCACTACATATAAATGTAAGGGCGGAACAAAAGTGTGAAAATTTTTCTACATAAAATCTACGAAAATGAGAGCAAGAGGGTGGAGAAAGGTTGGAGTATGTGGTTTGACAAAAGTAAGTGTATGATCGGAATAAAATGTGAGCAATTTTCTACCCGAGATCCACAAAGATGAGAGAAACAGGATGGAGGAAGACAATAACTTAGATACCCGATCAGGGGCTGTCCAGCGACTAGGTATTATGAGGCCCTTGTCCTATATTTTTTAAGGAAATTACTTCTAGAGGCCCCCGTTCTGGGGTTGAATCTGTTGATTGATTTTTTTTTATTTTACTTATTATCTTTTGAGAAAAAAAAAGGGGGGGGGGGGTATCTACGCCTCTGCAGGAAGGCGTGCTTTGATAGCGCAAGTGTACAAACGAAACAAAACTAAGATCTCTAGATGAGATCCAACAAGAAAACAATGGGTAACTTCGACGTGAAAAATCAGGGGGAAAAGAATACATAAATGTAATGATCGTGCGATATATAATTAGATGAAATGGGCTATGTCGCAACGAGTTCTGGACTGAAATAATCGATGGTTTGTAAACTCTGCTGTGGTAGAACGCATTGAGAAGTTTTCTTGCAGGATTTTCAAACACGCTACACACAGCATTGCCACTTAACACTCTATTTTTTTTTTAAAAATATTCATTGATCAGTTGCTGAAGTGCTAAACGTGTAACTTTTAACAACTTCTATGAGACAGCTGCAGCAGTAGCGGTATTAATAATAAAAGTATTAGTACTAGTAATAGTTGTCGTTGTATATTAGTTGTAGTTGTTGCTGTGATATTTCAATGTATTAGTCTGACTGAAAGAAAACGCTCCGAATTCAAAATAGTTGTCGTAAAAATTTTGAATCTGTATGACACCACGCTCAAATTCCCCGCTCAAAAACTAGCATAATATTTGAACCCAAACTAACTATAGTATTTGAATTTGTCTAGGAACCAAGTCAAAATCTACCGCCCACCAAAATTATCTAAGAGCCTAGTACAAATTTAACAACCAATCATAATGCTTCTTTTTTTTAGGTAAGGATAAAGAAACCTTTTAACTTGGTAACAATGCCTATTTTGTGTTTTTGACCGAACGAATATATTTTATTTCTTAACAACTAAAGATAGTTAAACAAAAGGAAATGTCTCAAATTATAGCGCTGATATTGTTTAACACATAAGCATAAATATTCACGCATGATAAAATTTTATTGTAGTAGAAACATTTATTTTAGTGATATTTTCACATCAGGGTAATGCCCAATTTAATTACTTAAAAATTACCCAGATTGAAATGCAAAGAAATAACTAAAGGAAAACCATATAGAACGATAGAGAACAATGGGCCGTTTAATTATCACTTTTGATAACACTGACAAACAACATTTTTCTTTATTATATAAGAATAAGTGTTCTTAGGTCAGTTTCTTGCGCTGATTTCAAATTTGAAATCCGTTTATCTCTATCACGTCGGGTTCTTAAGATATTTGTGAATAAATATATTTTTGGGAAACCGTTATTGGCTCCGTTTCATTTTTACTATATAACTTTTTAAAAATTAATAAAATGCAAAATAATTCTACTTTTTATACTGCTAAAAGATGCATGACATATGTTACGTTATATTTCAAATAGTTACTGTATTTTGAAATAATTCTGAGTGAAATATTGCTTCTAGAAGTTGTAGAAATTCGGCTGATCTGTTCTGTTACGTGTGCGGATATTTTACCGATCGTGTTCACCAGAAAAACTTTACAACATTGCTAAAGAAAACATATGAACTTTATTTCGATTCGAAAGTTGATGATGCAAATAAATCTTGGATGCCAAATGCAGTTTGTTCGACTTGTACAAATACATTGGCAGGTTGGTTACTAAAATCGCCGAAGCATAAGTCGATGCCTTTTGGAGTGCCAGTAATATGGCGTGAACCGACAAATCACGCTACTGATTGTTACTTCTGCTTGACAAATATCTATGGTTTCACTTTTAAAACTAGAAAGTCTGTGGTTTATCCAAATATTGAATCGGTTTCGAAACCAGTGCCTCATGATCCAATCACGTGTCCGATCCCAGTTCCACCAGAATAATATCCGTTGGACGTGAATGAACCATCAGAAAGTGATAGTTTACCTGCTTTAGAAACTAATTCTGACTCGGATTATATACCGGTGAATGATGGTGTTCACTTAATTAACCATTCAGAACTTTCAGATCTAATACGTGATCTCGCTCTCACCAAAGGACAAGCGGAATTACTCGGTTCGCGACTCAAAGAATGGAATCTTTTAGCGCCCAATACTCCGATATCTAAATTTCGTCATAGACACAGAGAACTTGTTCAATACTTTGAGATGGATGATAACATTTGCTATTGCAAAGATGTAAACGGTCTAATGGTGCACCTCGGTCATGAGCACATAGTCAACGAATGGCGGTTTTTCATCGACTCTTCCAAGACTAGTCTAAAAGCCGTGTTATTGCATAATGGAAATTTATTTTCATCAATTCCAGTCGCCTACTCTGTTCATATGAAAGAAACTTATGACAATATGACTATACTTTTGGCAAAAATAAAGTACAATGACTAGCAATGGCGGATTTGTGGATACCTAAAGGTCATTGCAATTCTCACGGGCATGCAGACTGGGTATACTAAATTTTGTTGCTTCCTATATGAATGGGACAGCCGCAACAGACAGGAACATTTTGCAAGAAAGGTGTGGCCTATCAGGGATCGTATGCAGCTGGGGCATAAAAATGTAATACACGAGCCATTAGTTAACAAAGACAGCATCATTTTACCACCGTTACATATAAAGTTGGGGCTCATGAAGAATTTCGTAAAAGCGTTAGATAAAACGAGCAAAGCTTTCACTTATCTTCGAGAAAAGTTTCCGCAAATTAACGATGCAAAGATAAAGGAAGGTATCTTTGTAGGACCTCAGATTAGGAAAGTTATTGCAGACAAACAATTCGAGAACTTGTTACATGGTAGTGAACTTCGCGCATGGATGGCATTCAAATCGATTGTCGATAACTTTCTGGGAAATCACAAATCTGTCGACTATGTGCATATTGTTAAGCAGTGCATAGATGCATACAGAATTATGGGCTGTAACATGTCCCTCAAAATCCATTTGCTCGATTCGCATCTTGACTTTTTCCCTGACAACCTTGGCGAAGTCAGCGATGAACATAGAGAACGATTCCATCAAGATATCGCCGTAATGGAGTCACGTTATGAAGGACGGTGGAGTGTGACCATGCTTGCCGATTATTGTTGGATGCTTCATCGCGATGTACCACATGCCATTCACCGACGAAAGTCGACTGCAAAGAAATTCAAGCCTACATAACTGTTATACTTCTTGTACAAATGATGTTGTAATACTGTATGCGTTGTTAAAAAACTTCAATTGCGTATTTCTAGAGATCCCGACCTGATAGAGAAAAACGGTTTGCAGATTTAAAAACAGGGCATTCAAATTGACCAGAAAAACATAGAAATGTTAGAGAAAGAAAAAATAATTTTTTTTTGTTAGCCAGTGTAATTAAAATCGGTCCGCTAATAACTAAAATATATAATATTTAAAATTAGTCAGATTATACAAACACGCTCAGAACCGCATAAGGCACAAGTCTCAAAAATTAACTTTTTGACTTTTCCTCCGATTGGGTGGATGTAGTTCTATAAATAGTAACAAGGTGGTACTATCGGGGCCATTAGATTCAAAAATCTACACCGAGCTGACAGCATTGGAAAGATAGAAAGATCAAGTCTTCGCCTTCTGTTCTGAAAGCATTTCTAAGATCCCTTAGAATGCCAGTTCAGCTTGAGTGTGTGTGAATATATTTACCTGAGGGTTATATCACGAAATTACCTCGTGGTTGTATTCAATTGAGAGGAAGTGTGGGAGTTGAGAGGTCCTCATACAACTGGAACCAGACCCCATCTTCTCAGTCAGGAGCTACTAAGTTTGTGGTCCTGACTTGTGCATATATGAATATCAGCAACAACATTCGAAGATAATCCTTTAAAAAGGCCAGTATCAGTTTATCCGGGCCCTCAAGGCGTGTCAACAGTGAGAAATGCAGTTAGCGACCCATAGCTAGACTGCTTGCGTCAGAGTCAGCGAACCTGAGCTGACCAAGACCCTACTCCACCTCCAAGTGGTGGTCATGGAAACAGGTTGCATCACTGCAGTCTGGCTGAGTAAGTAGGGATCGAAGAGGGAAGGCTAACCCGGTCCCAAAAATGCTGTGCTGAAGTCGGATGTGTCGCCGAAAGGCTCAAATATTGCAGCTTCGCTGTAAACGGACACAACGCAACCAACGTCCTTTTCAGGACGAACGAAGAAGAACGTTTATCCAAAATCATTCACCCAAGAGTAATTAAACTAGAATTACAACCATTTTTATGATGAATCGATAAGACCAGCAAAATAATAAAGAGAACCTACAGCATAGTAATAGCAGACGGTATCACTCATATGAACAGAAGCTGTATGTGTAGTTATTCCAGTGAACACTCTACAAACATGGAACAGTTTTTCCAATATATTTATTTTCATGTGTGAATATCATTTTATTGCTTTTGAGTATTCCTGACCTGAAAAGATTGAGGTTCAGGACAATTAAATTGTATATAAAACTTTCACACAGTCTTGCTTAATAATTTTATTAAAGTTAAAGTTCTGTTTGAAATCAATACCTGTTAAATTAAATAAATTACCTTAGACAATTTGCAAATTACAAAAACTCTTTAATCTTTGTGGGATCTCAAGAGGTAGCAGTTAGGGACTCAGAGTACATCATCATCATCATCTTCTCTAAGAACTTACATAGCTTGACCCCACTTTGATGTCTATACACCCTTGCTCTTTTCAGAGAAGGGGGTATTTCTTATAAGACCAGTCTCTTATCTAGCACTATCCTGGTATCATCTGATACACCTATTTGTCCAGGATATCCCATACTTTAGTAACATCAAATCCTCTTATGACATATTGGTGTCCTGTCCGGGATTTTTCCATCATACCCTGGGGCTCTCACTGTAGGGAATAATAAAGATAATAAAGTTAAGCAACTTGTGGTGAATTGGATGAGCTGTCATTGGTTATAGTTAAATAAGTTAGTTAGTATTTACTAATTGATACTGTAAGTGTTAATAATTTGTGTACGAGTGAAAGATCATGGCAGACCTGGCCAAATTTAGATCTGCTACAGTACAGGCGGCAAAAGACCTTGGTATGAGTGGAGACGCGTTGATTCAGTATGTTACTACTGAATGTAATAAATTCATAGACAGAGAAGATAGGAAGTTAGAAACAGAGAGAAGATTACAATTAGAAGCTGATAGGGAGGCTAAGAAATTAGAATCTGATAGGGAGGCTGAAGTTAAGAGATTGCAATTAGAGGCTGAAAGGGAGGCTAGGCAGATGGAGGCTGAATTTAAGAGATTGCAGATGGAGGCTGAAAAAGAGGACAAGAGATTGCAGATGGAGGCTGAAAAAGAGGAAAAACGTTTGCATAGAGAACATGAGTTAAGACTAAAAGAAATGGAACTTCAAGGACATGTTACAGATAATGGAAGCAGCCCAACTACCTCTGACACTAGTGCAAGTCAGGGTGCCTCAAATTCAGCCATGAATTTCCACTTAGACCCATTAGTAGAGAAAGAAGATGACATTGAATTATTTCTAAATAGATATTAGAGATTAGCTACTAACTATGGGCTAGAGAAAGAAAAGTGGAGCCTAAAACTATCACAAGGGTTGAGGGGAACTTTGTATGAAGTTTTCTCCAAATTAAGTAGGGAAGATCAAGAAGATTATGACCTCCTAAAACAAGCATTGTTAGTTAGATATGAGAAGAATGCTGAATTTTATAGAAAGAAATTTAGAACTACTAAGCTGCTGTCTGGAGAAACATACAACCAATTCTCTGCAAGACTAGAAACCTACTTGGAGAAATGGACTGCTCTGGGGAAAACCCAAGACCTGAAAGAAATGGTCATGATGGAGCAGTTAAGAGAGTCCATGGTTCCAGATTTGAGAACAAAGAGATTGGGGGACAGAAACCCAGATAGTAATAGAACCCCACAAGACCAAGATGATTATAATAATAGGGATCAATCACATAATTTAAACTACAAAAAAACTACAAGATAAAAGATCCTACAGACAAAGTGATAAGTGGTGCAAAATTTGTCGCATGGGCAACCACAACACAATTGAATGTGGTAGGAAAGTTCCTCCATATCATGCTGCATGCATGATAACAGTGGACAAGGGAAGGAAGAAACTGACAGACAGTCAGATAGATCTCCATCATCCCCCCATCTGTGAAGAAGTAGTATGTAATGGTACGAAAGTCAAGTGCCTTTACGATTCAGGATTGGAATATGACTCAGTTGTGAGTGCAACCTTGGTGCACCCTGAGCAGTATACCACAGGCAAAGTGGAGATACAAGGGGCATTAAATGGAACAGCCACCATGACACTTCCCCTAGCCAGAATCAATGTCAAGACTCGCTATGTGGAAGGAGTGATTAGTGCAGCCGTGTGTGATGAACCTAATTACCCGCTGGTGTTAGGAAAGAAATATGTGTTCTTAGGTACACCCATAAAACCTGTGATCATGGCAACGCTCCAGACCAGGTCAAGTCCTAAGGAGGAGAAAACTACACTTAATATTCATCCGAGAGAGATGAAAAAGGCCCAGGAAAAAGATAAAACATTAAAACCTTGCTTTATCAAATTGCCACAAAGCCATAAACCCCCTAAGAAAGGACAATTTTATTTGAAGGAGGGACTGCTCTACAGGAAAGCTGGAGCAGGACCCAAAGGATATGGACAGTTAGTACTGCCATGGAGATATAGGGAAAAAGTTATGGCACCTGCACATGTTGTACCAGACGGTGGACATATGAAAATTGGTACCACCTGTCAACGGACATCTGTGAGATATTACTGGCCAGGAGTAGCTCAGGACATTGCTCACTATATAAACTCCTGTGCACAAAGTAGCAAGGAAAATCCCACACGTTGGGAAACTCATCAGGTCTCAGAAAAGCATTGTGGCAAAAGTAGGCCTGAAAATAAAATTAAACATAACCAGATAGACATCGTGAATAGACATGCACCTTCTCACACCCAATCTTCCAGAAAGCCAGTGACTATGGCAACTCTTCGTATGGTAAGAAGAGTAAGCACAGACCAGTCTCACCCGACACAATGTAGGTCGGATTTGTTGGAACTTGCTAAAAATGGAGTGGCTTGTCAGCCAGCATTGAAACCGAAACTGAGGGATTTCCCCAGAAAAGTTGGGAGCGGGCGTTTGGGCAATTGGGAAATGTTCAGCTCGCTTCACAATACGGATATTAAGTAGCATTATGAAGGGTACCGGTGACAGTGGTAGTTGGCCGGCCCTACACCGTCCATTGGAAGTATTGTACGGACATTGGATTGAGATCACTTATTATATAGCAATGCTACCGGGAGAATTGATTCTGGATGCCGGAAATTCATTTCCCCATATTATGTATTATATCACCAGTGA
The DNA here is from genome assembly GCA_024509875.1 of Oreohelix idahoensis. NCBI lineage: Eukaryota > Metazoa > Mollusca > Gastropoda > Stylommatophora > Oreohelicidae > Oreohelix > Oreohelix idahoensis. The sequence continues at coordinate 432,920 of JAMPIV010002043.1, forward strand.
CGTTAGGCTGAGAAACAGCTGGTGAAAATGGACTCTATGTGGTGAAAAATTCTAATCCACATATATAAATTAGAACATAAATGTAAAGTAGAACGAAATAATACAACAGAAAGAAGAATGGTGAAAGACCAGTGCTTTCACAATAGCGTACGCCTGTGTTGTAGAACGCCATAATGGCTGAACCAGAAATCCCCTTTTTCTACTTCGTCTGCATAACTGTAACGCTTCCACGTACGATAGTAAAAGCCTACAGCATCATACACGCGTTTCTAAAAATAAAACTGGTACTGTATTTCTTAGACGACCTTGATAGGCACACTGCATAATGACCTAGATATAATACTAGCATTAATGTCATTATACACACTACGTTAACCTAAAAGACAGGCGGGCTTAGAAGAGAGAGAGAGAGAGATGCACGGAGGAACGCCAATCCCACGCGAAAGGCATGAAGACCTGATTTTTTTTCAAATAAACAGTAAATAAAAAACACTAACGATACGAGGTTAGGTTTTGAAAACAGGTTTAAAATTTTATTGGGAAACCTGACATTCTACTGATTTATGTCTAAGCTCCTGACATTAGTCTGACAGTACAGAAGACATCCCTTGGTATGGAAGTGAACAGGTGGTAACACCACGACTATCATAGAAAAATACATATTATGAACGAAGCCACTTAGCCCCATTAAACTTATATATTCTTGTGCCTTATGACTTGCTGACAAAGAATATGTTATGTGTTACGCAAATAGTCTAGTAATTAACAAATTATAGCCAAAATACTATAGTGGGGTTGTCTGACAGCACAAGATCATATTTGCTTGTAAAGGGCATGTTTGAAAAACACTGCTTTAGGGGAAATGAGGCCAACAAGTTAGATAGGATTTGATTGGCTGTAGTAAAATGTAAGGCGAAACCTTATTAGTCGAACTGCAAATACTATTATTGTTGTTAATGGCTACGTGTAGGATGGGTAAAATTTTTTCAAAGGCTCTTGTAAACATGGTCTCATTGGTTAGAATGTTCGATATAGTCAAATAGTAGCGTCAGTTCAGGGCCAGTTTTGAAAATAAATTTTGTAAGAAGCAAGTGCGTTGAGATCAAGCTAATATTGTTCTAATAAAAGCCTGGGATAAGGCAGATCGAAATTGTGCCAGAATTCATCGCCAGTCAACGTTACTTGTGTATATTTCCTTGAATTGTGGTAAGCTAGACATATATCCTATATATATATATATATATATATATATATATATATATATATATATATATATATATATATATATATATATATATATATATATATATATATATATATATATATATATATATATATATATATATATATATATATATATATATATATATATATATATATATATATATATATATATATATATATATATATATATATATATATATATATATATATATATATATATATATATATATATATATATATATATATATATATATATATATATTATATATTTATATATTTATATATTTATATATTTATATATTTATATATTTATATAATATGAAAATTGAATATTGAATGATAAATTGTGTCTGTATGTGTGTGGTTTGTATAACCCACCCTAAAATTGACTGTAATACTAAATCAAGAGGGACAGTTATTGTTGTACAAATAAAAAGAAAATGTGATCCCTTCAATATTATTTCCACCAGTAACAAACACATGAAGTCGTAATGACAAACAGCAGTCTAGCTTCAAAAGCCAGTATTACCTCATAATACTACATCACAACACTACACACATATTGTAATAATATTATATGTCAGGACAAAGATCCTTTGTATAAATTTTGTACATAAACATTGTGTATACATTTGATTGTGATTCCTGATTCACTCTGTAGTTGGATCAGGATATCTATTATTGAAAGAAACTAATACATAATTTAAAAGTTAACACTTGACTTACTTAAGCTAGTCTTCTAGAGTGTTATATGTATGTGCTTGTCATAGTGTTGTAAAGTGTTGTGGATCTTAATTAAAGTGTTTATCTGTCTGTTGGTTGTTGTGAACTTACACTTCATCACTATCATAACCCTAGACATTCAACGTAGTCATCACAATATTCCAGAATAAGTCTGATTGAGGTCTAAATGTGGTAGCAAAGTAAGGTCATCTGTAACACACCACACTTATTAGATACAGATACCTTCACAGCTGATCTCAGTCAGTACACTAAGTCCCCTATAACTATTTTTATAATCCCAACTTACCACACTCTACCTGAATTGCAGGAAAGTGAAAGAGCCATTAGCTAATATTAATAAAGGGTTATACCAGATTCCATTCAAGCCTGAACTCAGACCAATTGATGGCTGTGATCACATCGGAGGGCCACATTGAATTCATATGTTGTTTTTGGATTGAGAATACTCCTAGTGTTTTATCCACTCTGATGAGGAAATTACTGGATCCCCTACATAACTCTGCTATCACCAATTTTATAGATTTCCTCCTCATAAATATTGCAACCTTGAGGAACATCTAAAACCTCTGGACATGTCATTGGACAGACTCAGAGAAGAGTAATGGTGAATATTTATTGATAATCAGCATTTGACAGGCATTAGCACCTGAGCTGTTTATTAACATAACATGCGGTGAATTTATCTCTGGATTGCAGAGGTCTGAGACAGATTTCTTGATGTAGTGCCTACTTGAATTGACCCACCTGCGGGAATCCAGGATCACACTAAGGCATAGTAGAGTCAATTTGAACGTGATTGTAATACAGATATGAAAGCTACACTAGTGGTTCACGCTTTTCAAACGGGGGAGATATGTCGTAAAAATTTTGAATCTGTATGACACCACGCTCAAATTCCCCGCTCAAAAACTAGCATAATATTTGAACCCAAACTAACTATAGTATTTGAATTTGTCTAGGAACCAAGTCAAAATCTACCGCCCACCAAAATTATCTAAGAGCCTAGTACAAATTTAACAACCAATCATAATGCTTCTTTTTTTTTTAGGTAAGGATAAAGAAACCTTTTAACTTGGTAACAATGCCTATTTTGTGTTTTTGACCGAACGAATATATTTTATTTCTTAACAACTAAAGATAGTTAAACAAAAGGAAATATCTCAAATTATAGCGCTGATATTGTTTAACACATAAGCATAAATATTCACGCATGATAAAATTTTATTGTAGTAGAAAAATTTATTTTAGTGATATTTTCACATCAGGGTAATGCCCAATTTAATTACTTAAAAATTACCCAGATTGAAATGCAAAGAAATAACTAAAGGAAAACCATATAGAACGATAGAGAACAATGGGCCGTTTAATTATCACTTTTGATAATTAAAATCGGTCCGCTAATAACTATAATATATAATATTTAAAATTAGTCAGATTATACAAACACGCTCAGAACCACATAAGTCACAAGTCTCAAAAATTAACTTTTTGACTTTTCCTCCGATTGGCTGGATGTAGTTCTATAAATAGTAACAAGGTGGTACTATCGGGGCCATTAGATCAAAAAATCTACACCGAGCTGACAGACATTCGAAGATAAATCCTTTAAAAAGGCCAGTGTCAGTTTATCCAAAATCATTCACCCAAGAGTAATCAAACTAGAATTACAACCCTTTTTATGATGAATCGATAAGACCAGCAAAATAATAAAGAGAACCTACAGCATAGTAATAGCAGACGGTATCACTCATATGAACAGAAGCTGTATGTGTAGTTATTCCAGTGAACATTCTACAAACGTGGAATAGTTTTTCCAATATATTTATTTTCATGTGTGAATATCATTTTATTGCTTTTGAGTATTCCTGACCTGAAAAGATTGAGGTTCAGGACAATTAAATTGTATATAAAACTTTCACACAGTCTTGCTTAATAATTTTATTAAAGTTAAAGTTCTGTTTGAAATCAATACCTGTTAAATTAAATAAATTACCCTAGACAATTTGCCAAATAACAACAACTCTTTAATCTTTGTGGGATCTCAAGAGGTAGCAGTTAGGGACTCAGAGTACATCATCATCATCTTCTCTGAGAACTTACATAGCTTGACCCCACTTTGATGTCTATACACCCTTGCTCTTTTCAGAGAAGGGGGTATTTCTTATAAGACCAGTCTCTTATCTAGCACTATCCTGGTATCATCTGATACACCTATTTGTCCAGGATATCCCATACTTTAGTAACATCAAAACCTCTTATGACAATAGTAAAAAAAGGTTAAAAAAAAAGGTAAAGGATCCCGTTACACACCCATTGAGGCATATTGTGAATATGGTGTTAGGTCCAAATTTTCTTGACCATCTACACACTAGGGTGAAGTGGTCAGCATCACCCGGCCAAATAGTTAAGCCTTCTTGTTATTTTCTGCATTAAACAAACTGTATTAACTTTTAAAACACATAAGGAAGGGAAACTCGAGGCCTGTAAACGGTCGTCTTTGTCTTGTGTAGTCTGACCTATACTGTATAATAGGGGAACAACAGAAGTGATTACATCATTAATAGGCTGGACTGCCTTAAGTAAATTTCCGGTGTTATGTGTTGCGGATCGCACTAATAACACGTCATCGAAGCATCATTTATTGGTGATACCTAGATGGCAGGGAGGATAGTGTGATTCGCTTGCATAGCTATGCGATGGTGCCGCACGGAAGGTCCTGGGTTCGGGTCCCGGGTAAGCCACTCACGTCTGTTATTTTACTGTTGTCTAGTTTTCTACTTCTTTATTTCTCACGAGTGCCTGAAAACATACCTTCATGTTTGTCTAATATTTATTTGACTTTTAAAACCAGACCACACAGTCTTTTATATTTGGACATGTGCCCTAACATAACCAACGACCTTGAGTCTAAGTTGAGGGAGCCTCGCCAAAACGAGACAAAATTTCATTTTACATTTTTTTAAATCACTTTTTCGGATCAGGAAATACCTTCATAGCTCTATTAATAGTTTTAAGTAAGTACACTGATTTTTTTTTTTTTTTTTTAAGCATTCCATAAGTTATATTTATGTTGTATTCTTCCACACCCTCATATAGAATCTTCCATTGACCTACATTGCAGGACGAGCTGTATCCAAACCTAGCGTTGTGATAAGTCTAACATTCATCACTGGTAGTGAATTCACGGTATAAGCAACGGACGAGTGGAGTAGACCGCATTGCTAGCTGTTTTTTCGAAGGGAAACTCTAGCTGCATTCTGCAAAAAGATGCCAAAATCGGTAAGTTTATTTGTTGCTCCATATCTTCACTGTTATAAACCCGTCATTATTTGTTCCCTATTCCCTGCATATCGTTTTATCTTGTTCGATCTAATACGATGACCCTCAGATCTATTTGCCCTTGGTTTCGTCCACCAATCAGATCGGGCAAGATATTAACGATCGAGGGAATCGACTTCTATTAATAAATGACCTATTTCCTTGGTGATCAATCTACACGTGTTATCAATCTCATACCCCAGTTTATCAGGCATTTCATCACCTCAAATTTGCTACTACCAATTGACGGAAGACTAGCGGATAAAGCTGCATATATTCTTCATGTCTTATTATCCACATTCGCCAATAACATGTCTACTGATTAAATAATCTAGCATGAGAATTCCAAAAAATGGCGTTGTAACTGCAGACTTCTTTTTTATTGAAAGAGACGACAGCGGAATGCAACAATGTGTAGGCCTACTCAAATGTCAGTGCATTCCTTAACGCGGGAAAAGCTGAACTCATTTAGCATATGACAGGCAGGTTTTATGGGTTAAAAAAAAGATTTATGTTTCAGATCTGGCTTTCTTGTACTAGACACTTATATATGCTTCCCATTTATTCATAGTATCCCAACGCTTACATTGTCGTAACTTGTCCGACATATTTGTATATTTATAACCCGTAAACGAACATTAACGAGGTAGAACACACAGACGGTGTTTATGTGGTTTACAAGCTGGTGTAAGCTAGTTAAATTTTTGTTCGCAGACCAGTGTAGACAGGGTCGGTCTTAATAGCTGCGAGGCCCCACTTGAACACTTTTGGTGGGCCCCCTGGACTTCAGATTATAGTTTTGTTGGTCTAATACAACATGCGATTGACCCCACCGTCTTTTCCTGTTAGTAGCTGCAGATTGGGCAGCCATCTTATCATCTTGATCTTTATGTGTGAAACTGTTCAAATACAATTCACTTTGGTATGTTTTTGGCTCATGCACACCAATTTGTGCGCACTTTGTCGAGCCCTACTAATTTCGTGAAAGAATTAAAAAAAAAAAAAAACCAAAGTATTTGTTTTATTTAGCACCCACGCCGCGCAAGTTGCACACCGTGCGTTGCGCACTTTTTTCTGGCGCGAGTTACTATTTTGAGTGAGACCGACCGACATAACATACATCGGTAATTATGTTAGTGTTAGATTAGATTCTGGGTCCAGTGCTTCCCATACAATGAGTGATTTTTTTTCTACTTTCTTTAACAACATTAGGGCTATCCCCTCTCTGTGGTCTGTGCTTTCTTCCTCATATACCAAACTTCGTTAACTAAGGTTTTTATATTAAGGCATATAATGTTTGTGATTATATTTCTGTGAGATAATTAATGTATTCTGAGCTGCCTTCATTTTTTAAAAATGTCAAGACAGCTTAGGAAAGATACAAATATCAAATATTGCAGTCGCAGTTATAGTGTAAGCTTACTGTAAATGTAATGGTAATGGAATGAAACTTTCAGCACGGTAATGAATGGTAGGTAGTACTTGCAGCGACAGTAGCAGCACCAGTTCTAGTTGTAGTAATAGTAGTAGTAGTTGTTGTTGTTATGGTGGTAATAGTAGTAGGAGCTTTAGTAATAGTCTTGATGGTGCTGTAGTAATTGTAGTAATGTTAGGGCCGTGTAGTAGGAGTAGAAGTATTAGTAGTAGAAAGGCATTGTAGTAGAAGTAGTAGTAGTTGTTGTTGTTGTGGTGGTGACGGTATTAGTAGCACTAGTAAAAATGATACTAAAAGAGTATCTTATATAGACATGCCCGAAGAAATGACAGAGAAATGAAGCAGAAGAAAAGCTTTAATATATTTTATTTTGCTATAAGCACGTTTCACTAGCTTTGCCCAACTTCAAATGTAATTATCTGATTAACCGTCTAACGTATTAATGCCATTTTTTGCATACGATGTTATATTGGGTTAGACCCAACAAATATATACTTTATATCTGTGAATCTTGTCTAGTTCACATAAACGGATGAAATCCTTTGATCTTTGTCGGCATACTAATTATTGTGTATCGAAAAAAGAAATTTTACCACTTCATGCACAGATTCTGTGAATTGAATAGGCATAGGCGTGTCTACTATTACAGTAATGTGGCCATCACGTTTGCATATGAATACCTGTTGAAGCTGATTTCTTAAATGATCTGCATGGGAGATACTCGTGACATTGTTTGTCATTGACATTTAATGCGCTACCAAACTGGACCTTCATTGATCTAATTATTTCAATAGGTATCACCTCTTTGCGGTTCATAAATATCATAATAGAACGTTGCTCCTCTAATGTGCTTGTAAATAACGGTAAGGTCATCTTTAAAGAAATTAAACTTCATCCGAATCATAATCAGATGTCTCTGAGAAATTGATAATCAATCTCGGCTGAATGAAGGACAAACCATCATTCTTCCAATATTCCTCTTCCTCTTGTAACACATGGTTCTCACATTTCTTCCAATAATCCCTGGCTATATTGGACATGGCGGCTTTTATAAGTATTTCAACATCTTTTAATTTGAACGCTCTATTTTCTGTTTCTACCTGTTAATTAATTTTAGCCCATACTAGTTCTATTGGGTTTAAGTGAGAATGGTAACGAGGCAATTTTAAACATCTGTGACCATGTTCATGGATTGCCTTGTCTATGTGAAATATCTTTGTATGCTGTGTCTTTTTTACAATTCCAAGTAATTCAGGCTTCAGGGACATTTCGTTGAATGGAATGTTGTTTTTGGTCGGCCAAATCTTTATTACATCTTTAGTACTTGATGAATTAGGAACTTTATCTTCTGGTGCCACAACGTTGTGATATGAAGCATTGTCCATTATCAAACACGACGGTCTATCCAAGGAAGGAAGTACATGATTCACAATGCAATCTTGAAATATCTTGCCATTCATCTCTGTATGATAATCCCTATTATCTGTAGATTTTGAAACAAATGTGAGTTCAGTATTATTTAGAAACCCATGATGGCTGCTTTCTGCACGTGCAATTATTAGGCGCTGTCCTTTGCTGCTTGGTACTAGTCTCTTAGTTGTCGCATCAGATGATTGCCATTCTCGTTCATTACTGTGGTGCGCATTGATCCAAGTTTCATCTAAATACACAAAATCATAACAATCTCTTCTCATTTCTCTGACCTCGCGTAAATATTTGCTTCTCATTGCAACTATATGAGGCTTCTCACAAATAAGGTTTCTACCACCAACATATTTTCTAAAAGTGAATCCCAAACTCCTAATAGTCCTCCATAGCGTAGATTTGGAAATTTCAATGTCCTTATTCTTTCTTAATCAAATTTTCAATTTCCTTAAAGTCACTGCCTCATTATTGTGAAACATATTGCAAATTTCTATGCGGATCAATTCTCTGTCAAAATTATTCACCACTCGTGGCCTATTTTTCGTGTGTAAAACAGTGGAATTACAAATTTCAGATGTCGCTATCCAGCGGTGCAATGATCGTTTGCTTATCCCCAAGGCATGAATAGTCCTCTTTTGTGGGTTTGAAATGGAATGATATAGTTTTCCTCGAGTAGCTTCATTGAAGAAATACTTTAAAATCCTATTTGTTTTTTTTTTTTTTTTTTTTTTTGTGATTTGCTGTAATGTCATAACATGTACTCGAAGACTCATTTTTCCTACTTAGCCACACAATACTTTTTGTAGACACGCCACTGATTGACAATGTGTGCGTAAAACCGGAAATAAACTGTTTTATGTTCAAGAAGTGCAATTTCACGCAAAAATCATGCCAATTTCTTGATAAACCAAAAATGTGCAAATGAGGTCCTATAATTTACTGTAGACATTTCAATATGTGTGTGTATGATGTGTGCTGGCAAGTAGGATTTTATATTATATCGCAAAGAAACAAAAATTGAAACCAATGGCCGCATTTTAATGAAAAATTTAATTCATAGGGTCTATACCATTTCAAATTTACACACAAAATTTCACTTATATGCGTTATATATTCGCTGAGATATAGCATTTTGAAGTTGGGCAAAGCTAGTGAAACGTGCTATAGTTCTTACACCCGGTTATAAACATTCTTACTTGAATGATTATCGATTATTACGCCGGGTTATGATGTAGTCTTACATAGTATGTGATTATTGATTAGTCCACCGGATTACAAACATTCTTGTATAGTGCCTTCTTTCTTCTTTGATTCTTAGCCGCCGACTGCCAAAGCAGTCATTGGCCATCACGCTTTGTGGCATCTTGTAGGGCAGCAACAAATTGCTTCCAGTTTGCTCGGTCGGCGGTCATCCTTCGTGCAGTGCCCCAGCTCTGGTTCATTCTTTGTATCTCGGCCTCCGCAGTTCTCCGCCAAGTTGTTTTTGGTTGGCCTCTCTTTCGCTTTCCTTCAGAGGTCCATAGCATAGCTGTTCTTGTGATGGCATCGGAGTCCCTTCTGAGGACATGGCCAACCCAGCTCCAGCATCTGCTAGCTATGATGGTGTGCATGTCCTCTTGGTTGCTCCTAGTAAGCAGTTCTTGATTGGTGATGGTATTCGACGAAAAGATTCGGATAATTTTCCTTAGGCAGATTGTGTGGGAAAAGGAAAATTTCGACATTTCTTTCTCTGTTACTCTCCAGCATTCCACACCATAGAGAAGCACAGAAAGTAGACAGCTCTCATATGATCTTAATTTGGTGTTTGTGCTTTACCGAGAGGACTTCTAGAGGCTGTTTAGGCTGTTACCATGCTGTCCCGGTAATAATAGTGAACCACGACTTTCTTGAGAAATTCGGGTTTAGGTTAATAATAGGCTTGCACACTATTGTTAGCGATGTCGAATAATGAGGACATAATTTCAATGGATGGGTTTGTAAAAAAATCGAAAAAAGGTGATTCGTCTTACGAGGACAAAAGACAAAGAAAGTAGTCTACGTTACGGCCACAAGGCCTTCGTCAGGAAAAGAAAGAAAGTGAAGGCTAGATAGGAGACATAAGAACTTAAATGAATATAAAAATAAATATATAAAAAATAAATAAATAAAATCTAGGTACTTCCCTGAAGGCGAAGCATCCTATCACGCTTGGCTGAAAGGAGGTGACCTCCTATCTAGCCTTCACTTTCTTTCTTTTCCTGACGAAGGCCTTGTGGCCGTAACGTAGACTACTTTCTTTGTCTTTTGTCCTCGTAAGACGAATCACCTTTTTTCTATTTTTTTTCAAACCTATCCATTGTACTCCACGTCTTACCGCAGTTCCCCTCAACTTCCTCGGACATAATTTCACAGACTTTTGGGCTACATAACAATAGCAGTTGTAACAGCTGCAGAATAACAGCGTTAAACCCACCCACACGCACGCACCCACACACAAATGCACCAATAGACACACATATCTGCATATATTATTCAGGTGTAATCGACACCTGTCTATCTGTATACTGAACCTGGCCTGTATAAAATGCGGTCAGTGGGTTATACAATTAAACTGCCTTACATGCACATTACTCTGCACCAGCAAGTCCTGTTCTAAATTACGCTGAACTTATTTATATTTCAGTCTAAACCAATTCATATTTCACTCTACATTATCCTCTACAATTCGAATCTCACTCAACATTTTACTGAACTAATTCATATCTCAAGCTACATTATACTGAACCAGTAGATATCCAGCTCTAAATTATCCTGAACAAATTCATGTCCGCGCTGCATTATGCTGAACGAGTTATATCCCACTCTAAATTAAACTGAACTAATTCCCATCTCACTCCACATTATACTGAACGAATTCCCATCTCACTCCACATTATACTGAACTAATTACCATCTCAATCCACATTATACTGAACTAATTCCCATCTCACTCCACATTATACGAAACTAATTCCCATCTCAATCCACATTATACGGAACTAATTCCCATCTCATTCCACATTATACTGCACATATTCAAATCCCACTGTGTATTATACTACACCAGCCTTTCTCAACCTTTTTAACTTGGAGGAACCCTTGAAATAATTTTCAGGTCTCAGTGAACCCCTGCATAAAAATTTTTATATCTCCAGCTTACGATACTACGTTAACATGATCAGAAAAGTGTACATATAATAATCCAATAATTATTGTCAGTGCTGTTTTAAATAGAGAATGATTTTTTTCTGTTGATCTGATTATTTTGTCCAACTTACTAGCCTAACTTTTGTTTGTGTGGTTCCCCTTCCCCACAAAAGATATTAACTCTAATGCAAATCAGTAGAACTCCGCCAATGCCGGTCCCAAGCCCGGATGAAAAAGGAGGAGGGCGGCCTGCATGGAGGCCGTAAGGAGGCAGCCCCTCCACCATGCAAAGGCACAACAGGCCAATCACCTGTTTGCTTTAAACCACGATTACGAGTAACAAAAGAGAGAAAACCGGACTGATTCTAAAGGCGACGAACTGGAACGGACTACGGACTACGACTTATGGAACATGGAACACAAGAAGTATAAATGGGAAGGAAGAGGAGCTGGTGGAAGAGATGAGGAAAGCAAAACTAGAAATCCTGGCTATTACGGAAACAAAGAAAAAAGGACAAGGAGTCATGGATCTCAATGGCAACACGCTGCTCTACAGTGGTGTACCCATATCCGAAAGAGCTAAATGGGGTGTGGGTTGCATTGTGGTCCAAAATCAAAAAGATAGTATCAAGGGGTGGAACTTTGTCTCAGAGCGCATTATGGTTGTGAAACTAAAAGAAGGAGAAACCATAGTCAACCTGGTCATAGTGTATGGGCCAAATGAGGATGAGAGAGCAGAGGTCAAGGAGGAATTCTTCGAGCTGCTTCAAAGGACAGTGGATGACTGCCTAGATGAAGTTATCATGCTCGGAGATTTTAATGCCAGAGTTGGAAATGACCATGCTAGATGGAGTGGAGTTATCGGAAGATATGGAGAAGATACTCTCAATGACAATGGAAAGCGACTCCTTAGATTCTGCAGTGAGCAGAATCTGATCATTACAAACACAAAGTTCCCCCATAAGCGCATACATGCATACACTAGATGTGAACCAACAAAGAATGAGAAGTCAGTGATCGACTATGCCATTGTTCGGAGAAGCTCGTTCAAATATGTCCGAGATGCAAGAGTCTGGAGGGGGCCAGAGATTGGAAGTGATCACTACCTGCTAACAATCAAACGAACAACTGAAAGAGTTGCTCAGCTTAGGAACTGCTCAACATCACGCAAGAAACCAAGTAAACGAGCAGGAGAAATGAGCATTAGGACCTACAAGCTGAGAGAGCCAGAAATTAAGACCAGATATCAGGGGCTTATTGCTGCAGCGGTGAGCAACACAGAAGAACAACCTGATGACTTGGAAACCCTCTGGATTAAATTCAAGGATATCATAAAGACAGCTGCTGCAGAAGCATGTGGTGAAGTCCGACTTGGGAACCAGAGAAAGAGGACACCTTGGTGGACAGAGGAAGTCAAAGAGAAAATAAGAGAGAAGAAAATGGCATGGAAACAATACTTAGGAGCTAAAAAACACAACAGGACAAATGGAAAAATATAGAGAATATGTGACACTCAGAACAGAAGTAAAGAACAAAGTGCTAGCAGCAAAACAGAAGTCCTGGGAAGAATTTGGAGAAAAGCTAGAAAAAGATGCACAAGAAAACCAGAAATTGTTCTATAAGACCCTAAAGAACATGAGGAAGGAAAAACAATGCCCTCTCAAATTTATAACGGACAAGCAAGGCAAATTGCTTACTGCCCCGAAGGAAGTAATGGAAAGATGGAAAGAATATTTCTCAGAACTCCTTGATGGTGAGCAAGGTCAAACATCAGAAATGATAACCACTAGCACAGAAGAGGAAACCAATGGTGATGAAGATGACATAAAGATGGAAGAACTGAAGGCAGCACTGGAGAAAATCAAGATGGGCAAAGCAGCAGGGCATGATGGTATAACACCAGAAATGGTTAAGTACATGGGAGCATCAGGCGACCTGTTACTCCTAAGGGTCCTACAGGCAGCATGGTGCAACAAGACCATACCAAAGGATTGGGAGATCGCCATCATAACACCAATTTTCAAAAAGGGTGACAATCGACAGTGTGGAAACCATAGAGGCATATCCCTTCTCAGTGTCCCTGGAAAAATCTACTCTAGAATCCTAGAGCAGAGACTCCGACGCCTAGCTGAGCCACAATTGGATGAGGTCCAGTGCGGATTCCGAGCAAACCGAAGTACTCAAGACCTAATCTTCACACTCAGACAGCTGAGTGAAAAGGCCCTTGAGTATAAGAGAGAGATCCATCTTTGTTTCATAGATCTGGAAAAGGCATTTGACAGGGTCCCTTGGAGCAAACTTTGGGACTGTTTGGCAAGGAAGAATATTCCAGCACCTCTGATTCATGCTATACAGAGCTTCTACAAGTCTTGCAGAAATTATGTGAGGACAGCAAACCATAAGTCAGAAGAGTTCAGGACCACCACTGGTGTAAGACAAGGTGATATCCTATCACCTTACCTCTTCATACTCCTTATGGACGATGTCATCAAGGCATGTAAGGAGAGAACAAGAAAGTATTCAGTGGGGTACTGGAAGATGAGACAGGTCTATATTTCAGAGCTGGCATTTGCTGATGATGTTGCCCTGATTGCTAAATCAGAGGCACATCTCCAATCCAACCTGCAAGTCTGGAAGGAAGAGCTGGAGAAGAGAGGGATGGTCATAAGCAGCTCTAAAACAAAATCCATGGTGATATCACGAGAAGAAAGAAGACATCAGATTAAGCTGGGAGAACAGGTCCTGGAGCAGGTCGACCACTTTAAATACCTCGGGCTATTATAGACCGAAAGGGAGGCATCAAAGAAGAGTTGGCCACTCGAAAAGCAGCAGCTGGGAGACTTTTTCAGGCCATAAATCGAGGATTCCTCAGCAAGAGAGAGGTTGGTAAGAAAACGAAGATGGCTATATACCGCTCCACCTATGTCCCAGTCTTGACATATGGATGCGAGTCATGGGCAATGACTACAACCCATAAAAGCCAGATCCAAACCTCAGAAATGAGGTATCTGAGGAAGGTGGTTGAAGTAACAAGAAGAGACATGGTACGCAACCAGACGATACGTCAAAGCCTAAAATGCCACCCCCTGCAGACCCAAGTAGAACAGTCCCAACTAAGATGGTTTGGCCATGTCTGCAGAATGGGAGAAGATCGGCTACCACGACAAGCATGGGAAACAAAGAGCCAAGGATCCAGACCCCGAGGACGACCCAGAGTCCGCTGGGAGGACAACATTAGACAATCTTTGAAGGACCGAGGACTAGAATGGAACCAGGCCAGGAGGAAGACAGCCGATAGAATAGTCTGGCGCTCTCTCTTCCAAACCTCTACACCTCACGGTAGAAGGGGAACGACTAAGTAAGTAGTAAGTAAGCAAATCAGTAGTGTAAGTAGAAGACACGTCAGTTTTTCCTTTTCTTAAATTTCCTACTTGATTTTTCCCCTACGGCGTCACATCAGATTGGGCGTAAAGAAGCTCTCACAACAAGCAGAAGAGAGAAGAATGTGCTGAAAGAAACACCAACCTCAGATTGGGAGAAAAGAAGTTCTCACAACAAGCAGAAGAGAAAAGAACATGCCGAAAGGAACACTATGAACAAAAACAACTGAGAGCTATCACCTCAGGGGCGTATTTCCATAGTCAGTCATGACTGAAGGGCGCTGCTACAACTACTATCCAAGTAGGCTTAAAAGTCTTTATCACACATTTCTTACTCTACAAGATGCTAATGAAATTAATATTTCGGGATGGAGAGCCTACCGTCCTCCCCTTCGTGCAATACAAATTTCACCAGTTTTCAACAGCCTGCCATGTCTCTAGTCAAAAACAGAGAATGGATTCAGACAAATGAACACGGTCTTACTGCACACTGCCATACGGGGATGCTCGGTTACTACCCACCACTGCGAGAGCTTTGATCGCCCGATGCGTAATGTTCAGGAAACGGACGTTTATTTTTTGTTTTCATTCACGGTCTCTCGAGGTACACCTAGTGATATCTCGCGGAACCCCGGTTGAGAAACCCTCTACTACAAACAGTCAAACACTCTCCATTACCCCCCCCCCCCCCCCCCCCCCCCTACTCCCATTTAGACCTGGAAATATTCCAAACGCTGCCCTATTTATGTAGGATTAACTGTGCGGCTAAGCAGTAAGAGAAAACAGTGGTAGTCTTTCTATATGTCGCAAGAGCATATGATGAATGCTGGAGAGATGGAGCTCTTTACAAAATGAAAAAGATTGCATTACTGGTAAAACCTATAGGTATCTAGAAAACTTTTTACAGGACAGGTATTTTGCTGTACAGGTGAACAATGATAAGTCAGAAATAAACGAACAACAGAATGGGATTCCTCAGGGATCAGTGATTTCACCTTCAATTTTCACTATAGCTGTAAATGATTTAGCAGATGAATTTAACGACATTAAGAATGCATTATCACAATTTGCAGATGACTGTGCCATTTGGCGATCTGGAAAAAACTTGACAATGTTTACA
Source organism: Oreohelix idahoensis (assembly GCA_024509875.1). NCBI lineage: Eukaryota > Metazoa > Mollusca > Gastropoda > Stylommatophora > Oreohelicidae > Oreohelix > Oreohelix idahoensis. The sequence goes on from JAMPIV010002043.1 coordinate 448,731, forward strand.
AAAAAACTTCAAAATCAAATAGACAAAGTTTCAGAGTGGATGAAAAGTTGGGGCTTCCAAATTAATGTAAACAAAACAGTAGGTATGATATTTAGCAAAGGAAATTTAAAAAACAATAACAAAATCAATATAACCATTAAAGGACAGAAAATATGTACCTCCTCAACAAGATTTCTGTGCATAACTTTAGATAAACAACTAAATTGGAATAAACATATATTGTTGGATATCTTTCTTTACTTAAGGGGACGTCCCATACACTTGGTTGGTTTTTGGCAAATGCTTTATGTGCTGGGTGGTTCACTTCTTGTGCTACTTTACTCCAATAATTTAATCTTAGTTCTTTCCGTCTTAGACCAAGGGGCGGTATGCCAAGAGCTACTTCTAGTGCTTCTACTGGTGTTGATATAAATGCACCTGCACTGGTTCTCATGGCTGCATTTTGAATTCTGTCTAATTTTGCGTTGTTAGAAGTGTGACGGACAACTCAGATTTTAGAGATCGCATGGCCTTTAAGGGATCTCAGAACGGACGATGAAGTTTCCTGCTGCTAGATAACACGTCAGCGTGAACCAGAGTGGACGAAGCAAGCTTCTTGCAGACATTTCACATCTCTGTGTCAATCAGAGAACGCTCGAAAGCCTGAGACGAACGGGGGAAACGCCTGGCGGCTAGAATCTCGATTTTCTCCGCAGATCTTAAAAAGTGTGAAAATCTCACACGACCCCTTTAAGTTCCATTCCAGTTAAATATATACAGACCTTTGAGAAATGCAATTTTATCACTCGTTTGCCAGACATTGACAGAAGCACTAGCATAGTGAAATCTTGTTTGATTCCCTCTGGATTTTCAACTTATTGCAGTGAATTCTATTCTGTGCTAAACGGTATAATATATTTGTTTTAAAGTGATCAGTGGTCTAGTTCATTCATCTTATTTCACTGGATTTTGTGATTAATTTAAAGCTGTTAAGTTAAACTTATCTCAAATAGTTCAAGTTGAAAATTTAATGATATATATATTATATTATTTCCAAAGATGATAGATACTTAAATGCTTAAAGTAACATTTAAAGACGCGAAGGAATTTATAACTAAATTTAATTGAGTTAAGTTCTATATATATATATGTGTGTTTTAACTATTAAACTCACGGAGAGTTCTTCTTGAATTTATATGATTAAAGACGCGAGTGTATAAATAGTTAACTGTAAATTTATCGCGCTTTAGAACGTTATTTGATTTTTTGGTATGATTACATGTTTTATCTTTCATATAGGGTGTATCACAACCTTTGCGATCCCAGCAAGAAAAACCTGTATAGAGTCTCCCAGACTCAGTTCTTAAACCCCTCCAGAACTTGTTGAAACTGTTTAAATTTTAATCTTTGAGGCGATCCTATGTTGGGGATTCCGCTATCTAAATTATAAGAAAGAAAGCACACCCAAAGACAAATTTAACACATCATCAAGCTAATTAAGTTGTAACTGGAAGAAGAACAATTGCCAGAGCTTTTTATTAGTTTACTGCTACTGAGAGAGAGTACATATTTACCTGAACTGTGACTGTGCCTAGTTTTTCCTCACTGGATTTAAACCATACCGCACTGGTCAGTTGTTGTCATCTCGTTTAAGAAGTTTCACCACCAGCGGCGAAATCTAAGCAAACCACACCCCATTCTCACCTGTATCTATCTGTGACAGTGCCATCCCATAGACTCTTCTTATAGAATAAAACACAAGAAAACTTAGGCTTCAAGTCCGGCGATAAGTGAGAATATTTGCTACCAGCCAACCTCGCTACATCTGGGGCTGGACATCGAAGTAACAGTCACTTTCACATGTCAAGTGCTAATTGATGGTTTTTGTATAATTCTATGGAGTGCCTGATTCCAAGATCGGTAAGTCTGTGTGAGAGTTTGTGTGTTGGCCAGCACGAGCGCGCATGAGTGAATGAGTTTTATGTGCAACTATTTTAATTGCTGTACCTGGTAGACACTTTGTTATTTTATTCCTCGTATTGTTCACTTTATAAGTGGGATTTCTTAACTCCGTTATTTCCCCTTCCTAAACTGATTAGTAGAAGGAAAACCAGTTAAGGATAATAGGACTAGTTTCCTAATCCCTCTTTTCAGGATAGGTTAATCCACTGTTGGGTTAACTTATCTATTTCTGTTAACTACCTGTCATTTGGACTGGGTTCCCTTTCATTTGTCTGTACAAGAGGGAAGGGCATATGGGATATCAGTCTTCATCTCTCTCCTCCCCGCCCCATCTTGTCATTTGTATTTTATTTCTGTAAACTATGATTTTTGCCTGTCAAATGATTAATGTTGTGATTTGATTCTTAGTGATAAATAAACGTATAAAACTACTAGTATTGTGTTGGAAGGCCCAAGCCCACAATTACCCCATATCTGTTATATTCGTAGTTTGTATTCACGTGCGTCTGTGTGTTTTGAAGCACCAAATCGGTGTGAGCGCAGGTGTATGTCTGGAAACTGGCAAATAATTGTTTGACCAGGAGAGTTTGAGGAGAAGATTGAGAGGAACGATTGTCGTAAAAAAGAGTCTGACTTACTCTCCCCAGCACTCTGTGAATCAACTATTAACTTTGTAACCCTTTTCTATCAAAGAGCCTTCACCGTCACTCTACACTCTAAACGGGACCACTAGTTCATAGAATTCTCTCAAATAAATTTACGACAATAAACTGCATCAGAGTCATAGATTATGTTGGCACAATCTAGTTTCCCCCTGATGAAAGACTTGCATTATTTTATTGCTTTCCCCCCGCCCCCCCATCCATTACATTTTACTATCCTTAGTATATTTAGGGGTCCCCTACAGCTTTCTACTAAATTGTCTATATGTTTATTCCAATTTAGTTGCTAATCTAAAGTTATGCCTAGAAATCTAGTTGTTGAGGAGGTACATATTTTCCGTCCTTTAATGGTTATATTGATTTTTTTATTGTTCTTTAAATTTCCTTTGCTGAATATCATACCTACTGTTTTGTTTACATTAATTTGGAAGCCCCAACTTTTCAAACACTCTGAAACTTTGTCTATTTGTTTTTGAAGTTTTTGGTAAACATGGTCCAAGTTTTTTCCAGATCGCCAAATGGCACAGTCATCTGCAAATTGTGATAATGCATTCTTAATGTCGTTAAATTCATCTGCTAAATCATTTACAGCTATAGTGAAAATTGAAGGTGAAATCACTGATCCCTGAGGAATCCCATTCTGTTGTTCGTTTATTTCTAACTTATCATTGTTCACCTGTACAGCAAAATACCTGTCCTGTAAAAAAAAGTTTTATAGATACTTATAGGTTTTACCAGTAATGCCAATCTTTTTCATTTTGTAAAGAGCTCCATCTCTCCAGCATTCATCATATGCTCTAGCGACATCCATAAAGACTGCCACTGTTTTCTCTTTCCTCTTGAACCCTAGCTTTACATCGTGTTCTAATCTTACAAGATGGTCTACTGTACTTCTGCCTGCCCTAAACCCTGACTGGGTTGGGCTATATAACTGATTTCTTTTCCAGGTAGAATTTAACTCTTTTGTTAACAACAGTTTCCAGTATTTTGCCTAGTTGTGATGTTAAGGAGATAGGCCTAGATGAACTTACATCATGGGCTTCCTTGTTGGGTTTTAGGATGGGTACTATCATAGCTACTTTCCATGCTTTTGCTTCTTTCCTAAGCTCCAGATTTTGTTATAAAGGGAAGTTATTATGTTTATGGTTTTTTTTGGGTACTTTCTTAAGGATTTCATAACTAAGTATATCATGTCTTGAGGCAGTATTAGATTTCTCTTTTATTGCACTAGTTACTTCTTCCTCTGTTATATCAGCATCTAAATAGTTTGTTTCGTCTATCTGGTCTGGTAGTTCTTTTAAAAAGTATATCGTAAGTCTTTCCCTTCTCATTTACTTCCTTTTTTAAAGACTACTTTTTGCACTGACTTTATAGAAATACTCTGCAAGGGCATTAGCTTTTTCTGTATCTGTTTCTGCTCTCTTTGGTAGTTTGATTGTTGGCATTATTGTTTTCTTATTGTTCCCTTTGATTGCCTTAAGTTTTTTCCAAACTTCTTTAATTTGTGTGCTAGGACTAAGTGATTGTCAAAACTCTTTCCAGGTGGTTCTTTGGCTTTGAATATTATTCTGTTAGATTCATTCCTAATATGTTTATACTCATCATAGTTTTCTTCTGTTCTGTTATTTCTATATTTTTGTAAGGCCCTGTTTCTTCTCTCATGAATTTCTGTACAGCTTTTATTCCACCAGGCAACTGGTTCTTTATTCCACTGAGTTTTTCTTTTTTTATTAATGTTATTTATTGGTTTTAGGTGCTGTGGCATATTTTTATTTGGTATATTTTTTATTGCTATTTTAAGAATTTCATTGGTCAGTGTTTCTGCCCACAAGTCAGTATCATCGGATTCCATGTCTTTATATTCCATCACCTCCAGCTCTGATTGGAAAGCTTCCCAGTTTACTTTTTTATAGTTGAAAGTCGGTTTCTCTGGTCCTGGGTTTGGAATGACGTTTTCATGCATGGTTATTACAATGGACAGATGATCTGAGTTTGTGTCTTGTAACACTTCCCAATTTACATTCGCTAGGTTGTTAGTTGCTTTACTTATGTCTATTTCTGAGTCTGCCCTGTTAGTTTGTGGATTAATCCTAGTTGCAGTTCCATCATTTAGTATCAGCAGGTCATTGTTTTCTATAAAATCAAGTGGGCGCTTTCCTGCATTGTCTGCATGTTGTCCACCCCAAGCATAATGATGGGAATTATAATCGCCTACTATGACTGTTTTGGGGCCTAGTCTGGTGCTTATGGCGAATATTTCTTCATCATTAATTGTACCATTTTTAGCGTATACATTTAAGATTGTTAGATTTTTTGGTTCAGCTGCTATAGTGACCTGGATACCTTCTATGTTGGTTGTATCAAATACTTCCCAGTCTATAATTTTAAATGTTTCGTTAACTAAGACTGCGACACCCCCTCCTCTACCTTCTTTCCTATCGTGCCTATCTTAAAGCCCTTACAACTATATCTACTATTTGGGTTTAAAAGTGTCTCTTGAAGAGCATATATAGCGTTAGTTCCTCCTGTCTGCAAGAAGGAGTGCAAAATTCTTTTTGATACCCCTACAATTCCACTGTATCCTTCCTAAATCCTTTTAAGTTGAACTTTAATATCATCTAGTATCCTTTTTGTATTTTGGTTAAACTATCAAATTTGCTCTTATTCTGTGTGTCCTGTACTCATTGGCCCATTATCTACCATGTTCTCAAGAAATTCCTCATTCAAGCTTGTCATTTTGTCCCAAACTTTTTCCACTAAGTATGGTAAAAGTACCTCAACTTGTTCTTTGATAGATTCTTCTAGGTTGTTATTGTTTTCCTGTTGTTTTATGCTCTATTGGTTCTCTTTTTATTTTCAGCTGATAGAAACTAGTAGCCCTTTTATAGGGCTTCATTGTGCAAGCTGATAGAATCTAGGAGTCCTTTTCAAGGCTTTATTATGCTATCTGATAGAATCTAGTGGGCTTTCAGGGCTTCACCAAGCTAACTAATGAAACTACTGTAATAGCCATTTTTAGGGCTTACTGTTTATCATTTTTGCACATGAATTAACTGAGTTCATGTATTTCTTAATGGCACTGTAGTTTGCATTCTTATTTGAATATTATTGCCTGTGCCAGAGGCGGGCTGCTAATGATCGGGGCCTCTGAGGAAAAAATTGCCATTGACTTCTGATTATCGATTACACGTGGAGAGGTTAGAGGAGCGTGAACCCAACTTCTGTGGTCCTTCGGGCAGTGACAGTATACTGACCTAATTCCTATAAGACAAGTGAACACGGTCCTATTGCCCAGCGCGCAGTCCGCCACTGGTCTACGCCTTCAGTTTTGTCTATGTTGCTGACAGAATGATTCCATATCCTGTAGGTATGATGATGATAGGAAAACCTATACAGAGCAATACAACAGGAGGCTATCTGATCATCAGAAACAGTCACCCCCGTCTATCAAGTGTTTCGGCCCCTTAATCTCTTTTACACTCTAAGAGGGGCGGGCCCACTTAGGTCATCACTCCCGAGTGTCAGCCTCCTGTAAGATTTTTGCACGACTTTAAATTTCCAGGGAGTCGGGAAGAGCTTCGAGGTATTTCCCGAGACCCGACATATACACATTTAACAAAATTCCCGGTAATTTTATGCCAGGAATTTTCGGCTCAGAAACCTTAGTAGCTGTACAGAAATACCCCACCACAAATTGACTACCGTTAGTGGCATTTATTCTCATAATCTGTGACTTTCAAGACCCAGGGGATTAAACAGGCAAGACCTTTAGGCATGTCACGTGACCATATTTTAATTGTACTACTAGATCTTTGGACTCATTCCTTTGACACCCTTTATATGATTGTCATTAAACTTATTCTGGCTCTTGGCATTCGCTGATTCGCCACTAGGTCTGCAATGAAGAAGGGGAAAAGGTAAAAACAAAAAAAAAGGGGGGAAGGAGGAACAAAGGAAAAAACATAATCTGTTTTTAGGTCAGTGTAATTTAGGATACTAAATCCTGCCGGATAACATACCGTATATCTTCTTTGATCCTTAGCCGCCGACCGTCAAAGCAGTCAGTGGCCATCACACTTTGTGGCATCTTGTAGGGCAACAACAAATTGATTCCACTTTGCTCGGTCGGTGGCCATCCTTCGTACAGTGCCACAACTCTGGTTCATTCTTTGCATCTCAGCCTCCACAGTCCTCCGCCAGGTTGTTTTTGGCCAGTGTTGACCCCCGCCCATCCTGCCGCTTAGTGGTATCCTTCAGATATAAACGTGCTGCATCTTTAAATATTTTTTTTAAAAATCGTAAGTAATTCGTTATAAATAGGTTGAAATGAAGAACATTGGGACGTGTTTTTCGATGCCACCCTTGTAAGTCGCCAACATCGTTGGATTAAGGCTTAAGGTTATGGTTTAGGTTTAGGGTTTATAAACATTGTTGCATCGTTACTCGAGGATTAATACGAATTCGCCCCGTTCAATTGAAAGGGAGTGAAAAATATCGCAACATGCCAGAAATATATAAATTTCTTGCATTTGCAGGCGGGTGTGCAGTTTTATTAGCCGCTTTTACGTATGGAAGCAATCTGGAGTCATCCTTATATGACAACCAGCTATGTGACATGCTACAGAACCTCTGTCTGGGAGGCTAACTACACTCTCATGATTCTTGAAATCATCCACACACTTCCAGGGATTCTCCCTGTGGTGAACCGTGGTGAGAACTTAGCATTGCACACTGTTGAGAACCTAGCATTGCACACTAAGCTTGGAGAAGTCACTAGAGCCCCAGATGTAATTCTTTGTTTTTGACTTGGTTGATTGTATACAGGAGGATCTTACCATGGACTCAGTGATAGGCAGGGGGAGCTGAGAAGTGGCTCCGTGCAGCACGTGACAATTACTCGGGAGAGCCCAGAACTACAGCACAACATTTTAGCTCTGCGTGTTTGTAGAGCCCACTTGAATGGCGGGGAATGCACAGTATGCCACACGCTTCTTACTACTAGTTTGTGACCAGATGTGACGATCCTTTAAATGCAAGCCAAGCTGGAGGCAGATAAGCCACAGGAAAAGTCTTGATCTACAGTGCAGATAATAAAAAGGCGTCTTCAACTTGGTGTTGGCTGCAAAAGAGCGAGAAGCTCAGCAACTCTAGTTCAGTAACAACAGTTAGCCGCTTTCCGATGTCTCTTCACTAAAGCACACAAAGTGCAGAGAAATTAACAGAAGCTTTGGGCGGAAAAAAATTCTAGCTCTTTATGAACTCATCATTTAAGCATCATTTTTTGTACTTCGACTTATAATCGGGTCATTCATTTTGTAAATTGTTTAGGTCCAAAAGTCTACGTGTCGGCTTATAGTTGTATCGAATTATAGTCCAAAAGTCTACAGATCGGCTTATAGTTGGATCGAATTATAGTCGAAAATATACGTTTGTGTTACGTCTATCTTTATCGCCCTGTACCTTTTTTCATCATCTTTCTTATTTTATTTCTCTCGTTTAATACCTAATTCCCTGTTTAAATAACAGGAGTGTCACCACATTGGGACAGTATAACGCTCGTCGAAGCGATCAACACTCGTGACACGCAAGAAATGGGGTTACCAGATTGTAGTCTGCAATGAGAGAGGCATACTGTTTACGTAGTGAGATAATGAAAGAGACAATAAAGGAAGCCGCCACACAACAATGAGGCAAAAGATGACCGTGCCAGCAAAGCGATCAAAGGGGACTTCACTCGAGCCGCAAAATGAGAGGGGCTTTGTGACAAAGGGATGGATGATTTTTTGGTAGCGGGCGGCCAATCTAAAACCACAGTTTGTCTCGCAACCGAATCCGCAGTATGGGGTGAAGAGTTGGATGCGAGAGTCCACCCACTTAACGTGCACTGAAATTCTCGTCAGTGTCTTTTCAAGATCAGGCAGCAGAAACTGTCAACGGTTTGTCGACGCTTGAGAGATTTTGAAGCGTTGAGAGAAATTACAGTTTATAAGTTCTCACAACACGAGCACACATTTTCATCAATAAGCCTTCGTCTTGGAGATAACACAGACGGGGTAACATAAATCTACATTGGACAGTCTTTACATGCCTATATATTATGATACAGTGGAGGAGACATCAGTGTAGTAATAGTTAATATACCACATCATCATTTCATTATTTACTTATTTTCACTCTCATATTTAATTAACTTTATTTTTACATTTCATTTGTGGGTGTGAATTGTCGTTCACCATCATCCTTTTTATTTTCTGCTAACGCTATAAGTGTATATATTTAACTAATAAAACGTATACCCGTTATGATCATTACCTAGTTCGTTAATGTATCACTCGTGCTGTCTGTGTTAAGTATATACGTATCGGTAAACTCCTTCATTTAGAGGAGTTTGGGGCTCGTTCATTATCGAGATCTGAGGGCAGAAGCTAAGGTCGAGGGAAATATAAAACTTTCCATAATTTATTAGAAAACACTATCTAGTGGAGAGAATCCGCCTTCTCTTCTTCTTGTCCTTATCTCGAATAAGTCTCTTTCTTTCTTACGAGCCAATTTCTGGAGACCTTTTTGACAACATTCCATAGGCCATCCCCATAGACCAGCGGTTTTCAACCTTTTTGAGTCCATGGCTCCCCTGACCAACTACATTCTTTCTGCGGCTCCCCTGTGGGATAACTGGTAAAAACTCTAGCGATGTTTCGACATTTAGCCTAACTTTTTTTGAGCAGGAGAGCTTTGGAAAGGCTTTTAAACAATGTAATTAATTAATGTAATTTTTAAAAAATGCAATTGGACAATCTGTGAAAAAATTACACGTACAAGAAAAAAAAATATACACAAAGTGCACTTTGAAAACCCTTACTATAAAAAAGAAAACAGCACAGATAAAGTAGTTTCTTTCTAAATTTCTTTTTACATTTTTGTCTGAAAATCATTCACTGATATACTGCACTCATGATTCAATCTCCATAACAAAAAACTTGTACAGTAAAACTAAAAAAAAATATGATGAATAAAGTACCAGTCATCTCAGTGTGAAACTTGAGCTTGCTTGTTGTTATACAGCTTGTCAAATCTTGGCACCAATTGAGATACAGCTACCCTCATTTCCTTCTCCACATCAAGTCTTGATCTGAACTTGGTTTTTATGACAGCCACTGCTGAAAACCCAATCTCGCAGAGATAGGAGGTTGCAAAAGGAATTAATATCTTCGGTGCTCTCTTGCTCAAGCTTGGGGACTCCTGTTTTACTGAATACCAAAATTTTGGCAATGCCATGGATGGAAACTTCGATTGTAGTGAAGAATCTGATGAAAGTTCTATCAGTTCTTTCTCTTCTGCAGTACTGAAGTCAGAAGGAGCATCACTACTGAAGGGATTTTGAACCTGTCACATTTTTCAGGAAAGTGTTTTTCAACATGAGCACTGAGTTGAGATAAGTGTCCTTGAATTATAGAAACAATATCTGCGATAAAATATATTTCATTGTCTGTAATGAACTGCTGCTAACCTTGGAAGTAGTCCATTTCTCCTCCTTTATTGATTTTTCTCTTCGAAAGAAGAAGCTTCTTTTTGAAGGCCGAAACTTTGTCAATAAGTTGAATCAAAAGAGTTTCACTTCCTTGCAGAGATTTGCACTGACATGGTTTTCTTCTTCAAGATAAGAATAGAATTCCCGCCTAAGTTAAAAAATGCGCAATAATACATTTCCTATGGAAAGCCATCGGAGTGCTGCTATAACATAAGAGCTCAGCCCCCATATCGTGACACAGTTTACTGAAAAATCTAGCTCTATGAGGTCGAGTTTTAATAAAGTTCACCACATTTATGACAGTTTGCAGGACTTCATTCAAATCAACACTCAAAAGCTGTGAAGCAAGTGCTTCCCTATGGATAAACCAATGGGTCCAAACAGCATCAGGAGCTTTGCCGCGGATGAGGGCTTGTAGGCCACTGTAACAGCCCGACATTGAACGAGCACCATCGGTACACACACCAACACAATGAGCCCAGTCTATTTTATTTTCCGCCATGAAGTTGTCAACAATTTCAAATAAATATTTGCCTGTCGTACCTGCATTTATGTCCTTACAAAAAAGATCTTTCATTTCGTTTTTTTTTTTCATCAACAAACCGCACGTAACAGATTAAATGAGCATCTCTATTGCTATCAGTGGCCTCACAAAACTGCAAAGCAAAGTCCTTCCCCCTCATTTGTTCTATAATCTGTTCATTAAGATCCTTGTAGCGAAAGGTTTTCCTAGTATGATAATAGTGGTAGAGCAGAAGTAGAATCTCTCTCCAAAAAGTATGAAGGTCCAGTGCCCGAGAAGTACACTGGTATCACAAGTGAGTTACAGCTGTGAATACTCTGAGCTGGACAATAGATTTAGGCTTCAGAAGTATAAGTTGCTACTTTCGCTATTGTAACCCTATGTGATAATATAATTAAATTAGAAAAAGTAACTCAAATTTTAACAGTTAAAAATTTACCAAGTCAAATGAGTACAATTTCAATATTTATTATGTACATCTATATATTCTTGTAATGAGAAATGGGTGGTGGAAGATGGTACATTGTATGAGTATTTATAGTTACAAATTAAAATAATTAATAGAAAAAGTCTTGGATTTATCTTCCACTGAAATTACACATAAGTTTGTCACAGTATCTCTTTGATATCTCTGGCTATCTAGTTCTCATCATCAACAGGCGTTTTAGAAACGGCTCACAGGATTTGTTAGATTGAGTACACATAAACTCATCTGGTATTATTCGAGGTTCCTGAGACACACTGATGATCAGGAAGAATTTCCTTCAGCCCGCCCTATAACTACGGGGGACTAAGGCGTTGAAGATTGGTTGACCTCTAGGCTTCAGTTAGCAGGATCAACGGTTTTCAAGTCTTTTGGTTACTCGATTGTGGTGAAGTGGGATGTTATAAATATTTATAGGGGACTTAGTGTACTGACTGAGATCAGCTGTGAAGGTATCTATATCTAATAAGAGTAGTGTATTATAGATAACCTTACTTGCTGCCACATATATATATATATCTCAGTCAGAATTATTCTGGAATAGTGTGATGACTACGTTGTATGTCTAGGGTATGTGTATGATGAAGTGTAAGTCATAACAACAACAGACAGATAAACAATTTAATTTATTCCACCACACTTGACAACACTGTGACACTCACATACATAAAACACTCTACAAGGATATCTTAAAGGAGTCACTGATAACTTTTCAAATAACAATATGTATTCATTGCTGTCATGAATGAATATGTGTCCTGATTCAAATACAAAGGGAACCAGGAATCACAATCAATTTTAATTACAAGTTATATGTACAGAATTTCTCAATATGAATATTGTAGTGACATATATTATTAAAAGTATCCTATGTGTGTCAGTTGTGTAGTAGTAATATGAGGTAATACTGGTTTTGTTTTGTTCAAGCTCTGTTGGTATTTGTCATCATGACTTCAATAGTTTGTCTTTATTGGAACTAGTATTGGAGATGTTCTCAGTTCCTGATATTAAAACAATTTACTTCCCCTCTTAAATTTATGTTACAATGTTATTTTAAGATGGGGGTACATAATTTTGAGCTCAGCTGGCCACATCAGCTTATCTTGCGTGATGGCGGCAGGAAAGGACTCCTCTGCTCGATTTCTCCCCTGTGCTCTGGAGACACCTCACTGATAGCTAAATGGACCAAGGAGTATGCTGTCCGACTCTGGATTCAGCAAAGCTCTGACCAGGTGCTGCTCAATACCATCAAGACCACGGTCCCCCAATTCATAGAATAAACACAGATACGTTGACTAGCAATGAATTCTGGCACAAATACTGGCACAAATTCCCATCTGCTTATGTTCCAGGCTTTTATTTAGCAAAAATATGAGCTGGCTTCAACGCACTGTTGCTTTATCAAGCTTATTTGAACTAGTGGTCTCGAACTAACGCTCCTAAGTGATTATATCAGCGAGTCTGGCCAATGGAGCCACGTTTCGACAAGTGTTTGAAAAAATTTTACCTTCCTACGTCTCCCCTAACAACCAAAGATAGTATTTATAGTCCGACCAATCGTGTTTAGTCTTATATTTGTTGCGCTCCAATCAATTTGGAGTTTACATGGTAGGCTATTTCCGTACGCAAGGTTTTTTCAAACACGTTATAAAAAATTTTATGAGCAGAAATGATTTCATGCTGTCAGGCATCCCCACTATTTTATTTTGGTTATAACTTGTTAATTCCTAGACTATTTGCGTAACGTTTTACATATTCTTTGTCAGCAAGCCTAAGGAACCCAAATATACAAATTTAAAAGAGCTAAGTGGCTGCGTTCAAAATATGCAATTTCTTCTACCTCCTGTTTCGAAGATGTGCTGTCTGGGTACTGTAATGTTTTCAAACGTAAACCCATCTATTGTCATCTTTTCTAATAAGAGTTTTTCAGGATTTAAAAACCTAACTCTGGGAAGGGTAGTGAATTTTATCACTGTCCGTCTGAAAAAAAGTTAGTTCATTTGGCCTTACACTCGTGATAGTAGTAATAGTGTATCGCGCGACGCGTGTTGCATGCGTTCCTGATTTTCAGCCCTCCCTCTTTCTTTCTATTTGAGTCCATCTGTTCGTTCGTTTTGGGTAACGTAGTATAATTAATGTTAGGATTAATTTAGGTCATTACGCATTGTGCCTCTCAATGTTTTTCTTAGAAATGCAATACCCGTTTTAATGTGTTGTGGAAACGCTTGTATTTATGCAGTGGCTTATATTTAACGTGGAAACGTTACAATTTGCAGACGAAGCATAAAACAAAGGGGATTTCGAGTACATTCTCTGTGACAGCACTGTTATTTTACCATTGCTCTTTTCTTTATTAGAATTTATTTGTTAGGCTTTATATTTACCTGATAATTTATATATGTGGATTAGAATATTTCACGACACCTCCCCTCTTAAAACAGACATTATATGTCAGTCCTTTATTCTATATACACATAGATAAATGTAAGTCAACTTGACTTTACTCTGCTGTGGTGCTATCATGGTTTTATGTAGTTGGGTCCATTCAGAGTGGGCACTACTCATGAAATCTGCCTCAGACTTCTACAACCAATAATATATTTCGGTTATGTTACTGAACAGCCGCAAGTGTGAGTGCTTGTCTTAATGCTGCTTCGCAACCCGTATTCACCATTTCTCTTCTCTGAGTCTGCGCAATGACATGTCCAGAGAACATTATATTTCCCTCAAAATGTACGTTATGAGGAGATAACATATACCTGGTGATAGCAGAGTTTTCGTAGTGGATCCCATAATCTTCTTATTATCCTGTATGAAACATTCGGAATATCCTCAATCAAAGAGGCAACTCAGGGATTCATTACGTTCCTCCTAAATGTTTACATCCAACAATTTTGTCTGATCTCAGGTTTTACTGGAATCTGATATTATCCTTTACTCAGATCCACCCTTGAGAAATATTTAGCTTTATTTAGTCTTGCAAACAGCTGATTTGTATCCGGCAATGGATCCACCTGTCCTTCTGTAATAGCATTCAGTCTCCTGTAATCTATACAGAGTCTATGTTCTCCAGAGGGCTTCCTTAAGAGTACAACACCGGAACTATATGAGGATTCACTGTGTGAAATAATTCCCTCCTTCAATAGATAGTCTATCTCTTCCTTTAAAGCTTTCTCCTTAGCAAACGGAATCGAATATGGTTTCATACAGACAGGTGTGGGGTCTATCAGTTTCATATCATATTCCAATAGGTTTGTATGCCCTGGTCGGTCTGTTAACACCTCTGCATGATTATTTAGAACCTGTTGCACTCTCTCTTTCTGAGTTTTCGTTAAATGTGTACTGATTTTCACCTGTGCTGCTGTCTCACAGGGGTGTAATGGATACTCAAATGATGAAAGTGGTTCCTTTTTCATCTCCATGGCGATGGACAAGGTCAACAAGTGTGTCTCCTCCTGATGTTCTCTTTCCAAATATTTCTTCAGGAGATTCACATGATAGATTTTTTCTTTCCCCTTCTTATCTATCTTATAATTTGTTCTAGACACCTTCTCTAGAACTGTATATGGACCCTGCCATCCAATTTGTAACTTATTCTGACTCCCGGGCAAAAGAAGCAGTACTTTCTCTCCCACAGCCAAATTTCTGTCTTTCGCCTTCCTGTTATAATAGGCAGCATGTTTCTTCCTGGCTTGTTTCAATTTTCATTGGCAAGTTTCCAGCCAGTTTTTAAACGAGTGGTCAGCTCATTCACATATTGGTATGAAGATGTAATGTTTTCCTCTGCCTTTTCATCAGTCCACGTTCTTAACAAAGCTACATATGGACCTTTAATTGTGTGGACCTATTTGTCCATGCACCGGTATGGTCTCTTCCACTCGAAGCTTTATAGTGATGATTTTTCCTCCCAGAATTATCATTCACAAAACGACCGCTACCAATTCTTTTCCTGGGGCTTTCTCCCCACTTAAAATTCTTGATGAGAGATTTCCTCTCTACATCCTCTTCCTCCAGTTTGTTTAAGTCCGATTGAGGGATTTTCGGCTTATCCTGGGGTAAGACATCTGTTTGCACTCTCCGCATAGTGGCCATTGTAAAACAGTTAAGTGAAGCTTGTCCGTGAAAAGGGGCTTCCCATTCCATTTGGTCCACTTTATCAAATCTATTTTTCTTTTTATTATCAAGCCTAATTTTGCCCCGTGGCGTGTCCAGGTCCTGATCCATGTTCCCACTTGTGGGTGTTCCCTCATGTGCTATGCTACACCTTTCTACAAAATTCTCAATGTCCCATCTTGCTTTGGGCCAATAATAATTGTGAGCCACCTTTTGAATGATGGTACCTATCTTCTCATGGTCCCCATCTGGTTTCACATGTAGGCTCCTTATTAAGTCTGCCCTATATCTTTTAGGAAGTACCAGCTGTCCCTGACCTTTGGATCTAGCTCCAGTCTTCCTATACATCAACTTGTTTTTCATGTAAAAATCTCCCTTGCCTGGAGTTGTATGACAAGTTGACACTTTTCTGAAACAAGGCTTGAGTGTTTTATCCCCAGCCTGTGCCTTCCTCATCTCTTCTGGAGTGGTATCTAACATAATATCCTCCTCCTATCTTGAGGTCGACCTGACCTGAAGGGTTGCCATATACACAGGTTTCCTTCTGCAACGGTCAGTGTCATGATTGTCCATCTGACAATTCTTACACCACCTTTTTCCTTGGTTGAAAGATTTTCTTTCATCATATTTCCTTTCATCGAATTGTGGGAATTTATTTTTATTTTCATACCGTGGCCTCTCAAACTGGTGCTTACTTTTGTTTTGATCTCTAGGATCAAATTGATTAAAGTTCTAAAGTTATCCACTTGTTTCTTTTTATTACCTGTTATCTCTGCTTGAGCTGCTTGATACCTTTCAGCAACATTTAGCAACTCACCCAGCCTCTCTGCACCTTGTTCCATGAGAAACTTTCTCAGGTCTGGAGCCATGGACTCTCTTAATTGCTCTATAAGGACCATTTCCTTAAGATCTTGGGTTTTCCCCAGAGAAGTCCATTTCTCCAAGTATGTCTCTATTCGTGCAGAGAACTGGTGATAGGTTTCACCTGACAGTAGTTTAGCATTCCTAAATTTTTTCCTATAGAATTCTGCATTCTTTTCATATCTTAACAAAAGAGCCTGCTTTAGCATGTCATAATTTTCCTGATCACCTCTGCTCATTTTTGCAAAAACTTCATAAGCTGCCCCACGAAGTCCCTGAGATAACTTTAAGCTCCACCTTTCTCTCTCTAACCCATACGTGGTAGCTAATAGTTCATACCTATTTAGGTAGCTCTCTATATCATCGTCTTTCTCAACAAAATGATCTAAATGAAAATTCATAGCTGAGGTTGAGGCTCCCTGGCTAGCAGTAGCATCAGACGCAAAGGGACTGGCACCATTTTCAGGAGCATGGCCCTGAAACTCAAACTCCCTTAGTCGTAACTCATGTTCCCTTTGTAATCTCTTCTCCTCCTTTTCTGCTTCCCTCTCTGCAGCTAATTTCTTGTCTTCCCTTTCTGCAGCTAATTTCTTCTCTTCCCTTTCTGCAGCTAATTTCTTCTCTTCCCTTTCTGCAGCTAATTTCTTCTCTTCCCTTTCTGCAGCCTGTCTTCTTTCCTCGGCTTCCAATGCTTTAGCCTCTTTGTCAGCCTCAATCTGCAACCTCTTAGTCTCAGCCTCAGCCTCAAATTGTAACTTCTTAATTTCCCTTTCAGCCTCTAACTTTCTTTCGGCCTCTTTTTCTAATCTTCTTTCTTCGCGTTCAATAAATTTGTCACATTCCGTAGTGACATAGGTAACCATAACTTGCCCATCTAATCCTAACTCTTTTGCAGTCTGAACAGCAGCAGATCGAAACTTGGCCAGGTCCGCCATTGTCTATCAGGTAAATTTATACAATGTCTAACCAACAATTCAATCTCTAAATATATATCTAATGGACAACACAGGCACCGTGAGCTCAACCTTATTTAATTCCACCCAAGGATACCTTTTAATTCTTATATTCCCTGAAGTGAATTACCCCCAATATTTGTAATAGGTAAAGATTCAAAATCCCAAGAGCGAGACCCCAATATATGTGGTGAAGTGGGATGTTATAAATATTTATAGGGGACTTAGTGTACTGACTGAGATCAGCTGTGAAGGTATCTATATCTAATAAGAGTAGTGTATTATAGATAACCTTACTTGCTGCCACATATATATATATATCTCAGTCAGAATTATTCTGGAATAGTGTGATGACTACGTTGTATGTCTAGGGTATGTGTATGATGAAGTGTAAGTCATAACAACAACAGACAGATAAACAATTTAATTTATTCCACCACACTTGACAACACTGTGACACTCACATACATAAAACACTCTACAAGGATATCTTAAAGGAGTCACTGATAACTTTTCAAATAACAATATGTATTCATTGCTGTCATGAATGAATATGTGTCCTGATTCAAATACAAAGGGAACCAGGAATCACAATCAATTTTAATTACAAGTTATATGTACAGAATTTCTCAATATGAATATTGTAGTGACATATATTATTAAAAGTATCCTATGTGTGTCAGTTGTGTAGTAGTAATATGAGGTAATACTGGTTTTGTTTTGTTCAAGCTCTGTTGGTATTTGTCATCATGACTTCAATAGTTTGTCTTTATTGGAACTAGTATTGGAGATGTTCTCAGTTCCTGATATTAAAACAATTTACTTCCCCTCTTAAGTTTATGTTACAATGTTATTTTAAGATGGGGGTACATAATTTTGAGCTCAGCTGGCCACATCAGCTTATCTTGCGTGATGGCGGCAGGAAAGGACTCCTCTGCTCGATTTCTCCCCTGTGCTCTGGAGACACCTCACTGATAGCTAAATGGACCAAGGAGTATGCTGTCCGACTCTGGATTCAGCAAAGCTCTGACCAGGTGCTGCTCAATACCATCAAGACCACGGTCCCACAATTCATAGAATAAACACAGATACGTTGACTAGCAATGAATTCTGGCACAAATACTGGCACAAATTCCCATCTGCTTATGTTCCAGGCTTTTATTTAGCAAAAATATGAGCTGGCTTCAACGCACTGTTGCTTTATCAAGCTTATTTGAACTAGTGGTCTCGAACTAACGCTCCTAAGTGATTATATCAGCGAGTCTGGCCAATGGAGCCACGTTTCGACAAGTGTTTGAAAAAATTTTACCTTCCTACGTCTCCCCTAACAACCAAAGATAGCATTTATAGTCCGACCAATCGTGTTTAGTCTTATATTTGTTGCGCTCCAATCAATTTGGAGTTTACATGGTAGGCTATTTCCGTACGCAAGGTTTTTTCAAACACGTTATAAAAAATTTTATGAGCAGAAATGATTTCATGCTGTCAGGCATCCCCACTATTTTATTTTGGTTATAACTTGTTAATTCCTAGACTATTTGCGTAACGTTTTACATATTCTTTGTCAGCAAGCCCTAAGGAACCCAAATATACAAATTTAAAAGAGCTAAGTGGCTGCGTTCAAAATATGCAATTTCTTCTACCTCCTGTTTCGAAGATGTGCTGTCTGGGTACTGTAATGTTTTCAAACGTAAACCCATCTATTGTCATCTTTTCTAATAAGAGTTTTTCAGGATTTAAAAACCTAACTCTGGGAAGGGTAGTGAATTTTATCACTGTCCGTCTGAAAAAAAGTTAGTGCATTTGGCCTTACACGCGTGATAGTAGTAATAGTGTATCGCGCGACGCGTGTTGCATGCGTTCCTGATTTTCAGCCCTCCCTCTTTCTTTCTATTTGAGTCCATCTGTTCGTTCGTTTTGGGTAACGTAGTATAATTAATGTTAGGATTAATTTAGGTCATTACGCATTGTGCCTCTCAATGTTTTTCTTAGAAATGCAATACCCGTTTTAATGTGTTGTGGAAACGCTTGTATTTATGCAGTGGCTTATATTTAACGTGGAAACGTTACAATTTGCAGACGAAGCATAAAACAAAGGGGATTTCGAGTACATTCTCTGTGACAGCACTGTTATTTTACCATTGCTCTTTTCTTTATTAGAATTTATTTGTTAGGCTTTATATTTACCTGATAATTTATATATGTGGATTAGAATATTTCACGACATCGATCAACAATGATCATAAAACTTGATCATAAAAACCTGGAACAAAAGGTAATAGGTGGCCATGGTGTTCCAACAATCTCACCACCAACTGCTGTTCATGATGCGACCATGTCTTCAGTGTTTGTATATAAATGAATGAATCATGGTAGTATGTTACAGAGATAGCATGATAAGATAATGTATACTGTGGAGAATTAACAAAATACATGAATAAATCACATGTTATGATACATGGGTACGATATAACCTTTGCCTTCCACTTATGGATGCCAAGTCACTTATGTACTTGCTGGTATGTCGTAAGCTTCCAGGCAAGAACTAGCCATGCTACATTTGGCCAACCAATTAATGGTTATGCTTCCTGACAATGCCGGTGAAGGTTATCTCTGGTTAGCGTCATTCCCTTTTTATCATGTCTGATACAATCAAATCGTAAATAAAATCTGAAATAAAATGATATTAGTCATACATATATCTTTCATAAACTTACATACCCTCTTAGGATTTATAAGCTCACGGTGAGACTATATTGGCTGAATTTAATCTGCCCTGCATGCAGCGTGAAAAAAAGA
This sequence comes from Oreohelix idahoensis, assembly GCA_024509875.1. Taxonomy (NCBI): domain Eukaryota; kingdom Metazoa; phylum Mollusca; class Gastropoda; order Stylommatophora; family Oreohelicidae; genus Oreohelix; species Oreohelix idahoensis. The sequence continues at coordinate 468,595 of JAMPIV010002043.1, forward strand.
ACTTTTCTTGCAGATGCTGTCTTCCAGTTTCTCACTCTGGCTTCTGGATTTGGTGTGTGTGATTTTCAACGCGCCCCTCTGTCCTTATATTTCAGTCTCTCGCCCGTACGAGAAAGCACCTCCTAAAGTCCAAAAAGATTTTCGTTTAATCTCTCGGTTTGAGGCGATTTGAGGCAATCTGTGCTTTTCCTGTACTTGTTTTCTCTTCTGTTCGCTACACACTTTATTTCCTTCCTTCCTTCCTTCCTTCCTAGGTATCCTTTAATTTTCCCCATATGAGGCTTTCATTCTATATAAGTTTTATCCAAATCCGTTGAGGCATATACGTACAATAAATTTTTAAAGATTATTAGCTAACTTTTAGCAGATGTGATGAAGGTGGCCGACCACATCACCCCTCGTGTGCCGATGGTCAAGATAATATGGGCCTAACACCATATTCACAATATGCCTCAATGGGCGTGTAACGGGTTCCTTTACCTTTTTTTTTTATACATTCCTATATTTGCTATTCTACCTTTTTCAATGCTGTCGACTAGACGTAATTCACATTTTTTCCGCATACTTCAAACTTCAAAGCAAGACCGCCGCGCTGTCCTTGCGCTGTGTGTGAGTGTGTGTGTGTGTATGTCGCGCTACACATTTTCACAAACCAAGCAAGTGGAACCAAATCTCGCTACAATCCTCTCCTTAATCTTGAATTCGACGGCTAATTATACTGTCCGACAAAGGAACGGGCAAAAGCTGTTTTCCCACGGACTCTCCAACCATAATGGACACCATTTCAATAGCGCACGGTAAAACGTCTTCTTCTGCAATCGTATGGAGTTTCTTACATTTTGCTGCCCGGTATGCTACCATGTAGGACGCTAGAAGAACTTTACTCGAGATTGTCGCCTGCTTAGACAATGCTGATTTTTGTTCTTTAATTTGACTCAGCTTTTTAGAGAAATATTCTCTTGGTTTGCCCACGTCATTCTTATGAACACTTTCTAAATGGCGCTTCAATTTGCTAGGCAGCCTACATTCGACAGAGAGTACGTTGAAACACAAAACACACTGTGGATGCTCTTCATTGTTCACAAGAATGCACGTGAAACCAAAATCTAAGTAACCTTCGTCGTATTTTCTATACTTACGTTTCCTTTCCTCATTACCACTTTCCTTGTCATCATCAACAAGTTCTCGCTTTTTACTAACACTTGCCAAATTAAAAAATCTTTCTATAGTTTATATCAAACTCACAACACAATCAAAAACGTTTGAAAACAGAAAATCACCGTGTTACCTACTATGGTCGCGCGAGGAGAATGCGCGAAAAGTTGATAGGCGGGTCGGGGGGAGCGGGACTTCAAAGGCTGGCCAACATCAAAAGTGAAATTTCTCCGGGGTCACGCAGGTTGACATAAACCAAAAATGAAATTTCCCACAGCTCTGTGTTTTCTTTACAGCTAAATACGAAAAAAAATCCACGCCCACCCACGGCTCCCCTGACCGTCAGTCATGGCGCCCCAGGGCGCCGCGGCGCACATGTTGACAACCGTTGCCATAGACAACTACACATTAGGAACGATACAACAACGGTGTATTACAAGATTTACAAGTACCTGTAAACGTATTGATGGGAATCAAAATGCTGGTAGAGCTGACATTCGGAGCATGTTACTGTTTTAGTTATTTTTCTTTTATTGCGAATATGATTAAAATTGCTTCTTGAGAAATATATTCAAATAGGAAGAACTTCGTAGGGGGTGCTTGGGAAGAAGACTAAATAATAAAATTAACACAGGAAAAGTAGGAGCGAGAATAGAAATGATGATCACTAGCTATTACCAGCGCAGTGTCCTTCTTATTTCTTCTTCTTTTTCCTCGTTCGTCCTGAAAAGGACGTTGGTAGCGTTGTGCCCGTTTACAGCGAAGCTGCGTTATTTGCGCCTTTCGGCCGACACATCCGACTTCCGCACGGCATTTTTTTGGAACCGGGTTTGCCTTCCCTCTTCGATCCCTACTCCCCAGCCAGACTGCAGTGATGCAGCCTGTTTCCAGGACCACCACGTGTAGGTGGAGTAGCGTCTTGGTCAGCTCTGGTTCGCTGACCCTGACGCAGGCAGTCAAGCTATGGGTCGCTAACTGCATTCCTCACTTTTGATGCGTCTTGGGTCCCGTCCTTCTTACTACAGGCTGACTGACAGGGCAATCCCTATACATTAGTATATCCTCACTTGTCTCTTATTGTCCTGTGTAGTTTCATAGGGTTTCTGAAGAGACAAAGGAAGAACAGGAATACTGCGCTCTCATGCATGTCGTACGTGGCGACTAAAATGAGATTGTGCATGGGGCTGGTAACATCATCATCATGTAAAAGAAATTACTGCAGAAAGTGCGATGTAACTGCCGAGTACTGGTTTCCTGCATCGAGACTGGTTGGTGTGGACTTGTCAGGGACCCCCGAATTTGATATCAATATATATAAAAATCCCAGCTTTTTCTGTCACTAACGCTAAGGGATGCAACTTTGGTTGAAAGTTAGACATTAATTGTATTGTTTCCCTTATATGTACTCTCCCGAAAATAGTAACACTCGACAAAGAAAAGTGCGCAAATGACGGTGTCCACAAAAATATTTATAGAATGTGTGATCACGTATACACACATTGGGATCCTCGCTGCTGCTACGTAGTTCGTGTACTGTGTTGATATACAGTGGTTTTTAAAAATACTTTTGAATAAGTAAAATTGCCGTTAGGTATTAGTGCTTTTGAATAAGTAAAATTGCCATTGGGTATTGCAGCTTTTGAATTTAATTCCCGTCTTATGACGGGCGTTTACACTACTATAACTTAGAAGAAGTATTGGCCGACTTCTGCCAGCTATGCGCACCACAGTAATTTCAAATTAGAGTCATATATCTGCAATCATGTTCTTAACTGGCAATTACAGTTCGAGAATTCTTTGCATCCGGTGCACGTGCATTCAGCATACCCCGGTAAGATTTGTGTGTGATGTTCTACATTTGTTAATTCTAATATTCTCCGTATTACTATCAGTAATCGGTTGTTGTTGTTTTTTTTTAAATTTTTTAATTTATTACTTTCTTATCTTTATTGCTAAACTGTATTGCTCCTTCGATTTCAGTCGGCTAGATTACATGCCGATAATAGGTGTAATATTGGTTGCAGATGCGGTAATAATAATAATAATAGCAGTATCGTCATTCATTAATTTGACTTGTCACTGCTATTCGAGCATGGATATACTGTTACAGTTGGTGCACCTGCATGAAGTCTCCACCTAGCATTCTCCTGCTCTTGCAGCTGTCGTTTCTGTAGCAATATGTTTTACATGATGAGGTTACCAGCTTCATACACAACTTCATATTAGTCGCCTTGTACGACATGCCTGAGGGTACAGTAGTCTTTGTCTTTGTTTGTCTCATCAGAGACCCCTGGGAACTTCACGGGCACGTATCAACAGTACAGATGACCGAACACTGACGTCACACGTTCCCATCAAACTTATATGTTTCCGGACACTGACTCACGGTCTCTGTTCACTAACGACCGGACGCAGACGTTAGAGTCGCTTATCGATTTTTTAGGCATTATTATTTTAAACACTGTGCAGTTCCCGTCTCCATATTGCCACGTACGATAAGCAAATTATACATAACTAAAGCAGAAATAACAGAAATAGAACTTATCTTCCAAGAATGTACGAGTATTTTTCTATGTGATTCGTGTTTAAAATTTAGCCCGACAAAACTAACAGAATGTGTTACGTTTTGGACTTCACAGTCTCAGCATCACAATTCTCTTAGTAGGTAAAACAACTTTTCTATAAAAACACCATTCTTCATCATTAATTTTCCTCCTAATTCCCTTTGGAGAGTGTAGTCAACCACAACAGCCACCTCCCTGATGAGAAACATGCACCGGAGTATTCATATTCTCTTCCAGCGGTGGTTTCTATAGTAATTTGTTTTATTCGGTAAGGTTGCCAACCCCATGCCCGACCTCATATTATCGCCTATTAACGAGAAGCCTGAGGGAGTAAAAGTCATTCTTTCGTCGAAAATCGGAGATTCCCTGTCCCCTTTCATACTATTTGACGACTACAGTCATGTAGCTCTTGTGTCTAATAAATGTATATAACCAGAGTCGGCTCTAAGGATTTTTAACGGTTATGTGAGGTCTTGTGATGGTGCCTCCCTCACAGCCCTACCCTTCAGCTTCCCAAGGAAAATAAGCCCCAAACAAACTGATGCTAGTTCTTCCTGTCCTGTGCCGTCAACTCAATAACGTCCATGTCTTCTACATCCCCTTTATATCTATCTCCAGGTCTCTTCTCCATGTTTTCTGTGGTCTCCTCTACCTCTCTTACAGTGAGGATTCCAGAACAAGGACTGCCTTGTATCAACAGGTGTCTTATCCATCACCAGCGTCTTCTTTTCCTCTGTTGTTCCACAGGCATTTGTCAGGTTCTTGTCATCGGTTCCACATCGTGATCTTAACATATCACTTCAATCGGTTCCACATCAGTTATCTTATCATATCACTTCAATCGGTTCCACATCAGTGATCTTATCATATCACTTCAATCGATTCCACATCAGTTATCTTATCATATCACTTCAATCGGTTCCACATCAGTGATCTTATCATATCACTTCAATCGGTTCCATATCAGTGATCTTATCATATCACTTCAATCGGTTCCACATCAGTGATCTTATCATATCACTTCAATCGGTTCCACATCAGTGATCTTATCATATCACTTCAATCGGTTCCACATCAGTGATCTTATCATATCACTTCAATCCTACTGTTCTGTACAAACACCCATTAATGAATGTCTGTAGCGTTGTTGCTGCTTTTATTGTTCTCCTCGATTCAGGGCCATACAATAGGACTAACTTGACATCTGAATTTAAGATCCTAATGTTTGTATAATAAAGAAAAATGTCTCCTTGGGATCCTATAAAGGCTATCATGGAGGACTTTTTATTTATTTATTAAAACGTGTCTGCATGCGTGTCTATCATTCTGTCTGTTTCTGTCATCGACCGTCCTATAACCAATGATCTGTACCTGCAGTCGGCCGTGCCTTTTTTGTGTGTATTTTTTTGTTTTTCATGTGAGCTAACACAAGACGATGTCACCTGACGCAGGTAACTTCCTGGAGATGTCATACGAAACTCTCACCGTTTCTCACGTATGTTTGTTTACAGATACAGTCATTCACAAACTTATTGCTCTTCCTCTGTAAACATATGCATACACTAGAAAGACAGGTATTCATTCTTCCATCACCTTTCAACTCCTCAATTAGCATAGGCCTTCAACAAACGTATGCCAAGTCTTTCTGTCCGCGTCATCAGCTCAAGGTCTTGTTATGTCTTCCTCATCCCCAAAACTAACTACGGAAGAAATAAAGAAATCAAAAGAAAGGCAGTGCCTCCCAACAATTATTTAAGAAAAAACAGAGACGCCAACTGTATAAGAAAATCGTAGAATAACAGAAGGAACTCGTTTGCTTGCTTACTTTGTCGTTCCACTTCTACTCTGGGGTGTAGATGTTTGTCAGAGAGAGCCCCATACAATCATCTCGACTGTCTTCGTCCTGGTCAATCTAGTCCTCGGTCCTTCAGAGATTGTTCCATGCATGCCATCTGGCTGGTTGACGGTTTTATTCGCTACTTCCTTAGATGCATAAAGTGCTCAAGTCCAATCACAACCCTTCCTCACCTTTTAGATGAACTCTTTTGCGTAGAAGGAAAAACGCGGCAGCTGAAGTTTGCACAACCGTCAATAATCCCTTCCAAGTTGACACCGAGATATCTACTGTTAAATTAAAGATTCAGTTTTTACTGTCCAGATTAATGTGGCATAAAACCGTGAGCACGTCTGTGGCTACGTATTGTCAGGATAACAGAATGTCGGTTATCAGTTTTCAGTAGATGATGATGATGATATAATCCCTTTAGCTGTGAGCAGGTAGCTCTTGACAGCACATTGCCTCTCTGACAAAGGTACAAGTCTTCCTCAGTTGTTGTGATGATGTGTAGCGTGGATTGTGGATGGTTGGGTACGATGGGAGTAGCTAGTGTCGCAGGTCAGTTAGTCTTGGGCACTGTAACAGTAGATGTTCAACTGATACCTCATGTTGGCGGCAGTGCCTACAGTTTGGTTCATGTAGTGGGTCTATTCTATTTAAATGTTTCTTGACGGGGGCATGGCCTGTTCTCAGCTGGAAAATTAAACGCTGATCTCTTCTTTTCAGTTGTTTAACTGGACTTTGAGGGTTTAGCTTCGCTTGATGTTTGAAGAAAGGACGCCCTGTCTGGGAGGTAGCCCGCTGGTTTAGTCATTCTTGCCTATAATTGTTTCTCATGATCTGTTGGCAGGTTTGCAGTGTGGTACTTGATGGGAACTGGGGCTGTGCTGCTCCACTTTTGGATAGTTTATAGGCTTTTTTCATTTCCTGGGACTCCGATATGCCCAGGGATCCACTGGAGTGTAACTTCGACGCCATAGGAAGTGAACAGCTGGGCAATTAATCTGCACATTTTATTAACATCAGGAGACATTTTGCTTTCTAGGGCTTGAAGAGCTGATTTTGAGTCTGAGAATATAACGATGTCCTCAGGTGGAGTGATGCCACTTTCAAAGTCTGAGATTATCCGGCACAATGCTTTTTTTAGCGCTGTTATTTCTGCATCATAGCTGGAACAAATTTCTCCGCAATGGCCAACGATGCAAGGGTGGTCTTCTGGGTGCGGTTGGGGTATTTTATCAGTGCGCCATATCCAGCGTTGGTGGTAGCTTCAAATGCAGATCCATCTGTGTAGACATGGATGATATCTTGTGGATATGAGTCTATAGTTTCTAAGGCGATGGTTTTCAGTAGTCGTGCTAGGGTGTTCTTGTCTGCCGAGGAGTCAGAGAGTTTAGTTCTTACTGTAGGAGTAGTTGCCTGCCAACAAGGTGGTTCATTATTGATAGTTGCCATTGGCTTTCTAACTGCTGGTAGGTGGTGTTTGATGCTAGCATCTTTTGCATTTTTAAGCTGACCCAGATGTACATGCTGTTGCCACTTTATTGCGCGTGCTTGTGGCTTGGAGGTCTGTCTTTGCTGCTTGACATTTTTATACAGTTCTTTTGTTAATAAAAGTGTTCATTATTTCTGGTCGCATTTTATTTGTTTTCCTCTTTATCATTTGACTTATTCTATCTTGAGCGATCGTGCTTATATATGAAGGTGACGAATGTTGGGTGAAACTGATCAAACTTCAACGATAGTTAGTTGATAAGTCCGTAGGTGGTAAGAGTCCACAAGATACATTTTATTTACGGTACGAAATCCACAAGACATAGTATTAATCAATTATACATAATGTTCATGCAAAATATAAGAGCGTCTCCTGTATTTACTTCATCAATCGTCACTACGTCTGGCTATTTACTCGCGATTCCGTATGTCGGTAATCCGGTAACGAATAACCAAAGTTTGGCGATAATTATAATTTGGATACTTGTTAATAATATACTCCCTGCAAATCTTCTTGAACCGAAGAATGATTCATCCATAAAAATGAGACGTTATTTGTATCCATAACAAGTCGGCAGACCCTGGTGCCTTATAATAGAAAAACCTCTACACAATTGCTATCATTAACGGGAGCGTTGAAAAGTCACATCTGACTAGGACGGAATTCAGAATACAAGGCGTACAATTATAATGTCGTCACGTGTTAGCATACCAACGCAACACGTCATCATAAATCTAGGCAACTCTACAAATTCGCGTTCAATACCGTGAAGCGCGAAACATAATATATACAAGGGGATTGACATAAGTCTTGGGCCTGACCATGAAGGACATGTCACAGAGAGCTGAAATTTTGTATAGTGTTTATTCCTTTTCAATATAGCCACCGTCTTAATTGACACACTTCTGCCATCTCTGCTTGACCTTGAAAAGACCTTGGGAGTAGAACACTCTATTTTTCAAACTAAACCAGTCATCACATGCCAGTATAACCTCTTCATCGCTGTCAAAAAGATTTCCTGTTAGCTGTTTTTTAAGATTTGGGAATAGAAAAAAAGTCTGATGGAGCCAAATCTGGAGAATATGGTGGGTGTGGAAGAATTTCAATATTCAAATCGTTGGCTGCTAGCTGCACAAGCCGTGCTTTGTGAGAGGGCGCGTTGTCTTGAAGCAAAGGAAGATTTTGAGTGCGCGTTATCCCTCGTTTCCTGGTCACAACTTTTCTTAGTTTGGTGAGAAGATCTGCATAGTACTGTCCATTAACTGTGTTGCCACGAGGCAGATAATCTTTCAAAAGGACACCTGTGCTGTCCCAAAAAACAGTCAGCATCACTTTTCCTGCAGATTTCTGCGCTCTCGGCTTGACAGGTGTTGGGGAGCCCGGGGTTTTCCATTGCATGCTGGCAATTTTAGATTCGGGGTCATAAGGGTGTACCCAAGTCTCATCTACTGTCACCATAGTCTCCAAAACATGTTTTGACTGACACTTTTTGAGCAACTGTTGACAGCAATTTACCCTCGTTTGCTTCTGTTCACGTGTCAACAGTCGCGGAACCCAGCGTGCACACACTTTTCTCATGTTCAGTCTGTTGTGTAAACTTCTATAAACTGTTCTTTCATTTAATTTTACTCTACTAGCTATCTCCACAATTGTCATTTTTCGATCCTGGTCAATGATTTTCTTCATTCTTGTTGCATTTTCATCGTTGCACTCTGAGGCTGGTCTACCAGATCTTGGCAGATTAGCAACATTTGAGCGGCCGCACTTAAACTGTTGACACCAGTTTTTTTACCAAAGTATATGAAGGACAAGAATCACGAAACACTGGTTCCATCTCCCTGTGTATTTCTGTAGGTGTTTTTCCCTGAAACATCAGAAATTTTATCACAGCTCTGGCCTCCTTCTTTTCCATTGTTTTGTCAAATCTTTGGAGCAGCAGATCCGGTGAATAGGGTACATTGCGCCGTGCACCGTAGCGAGAAAACCCATTGAAGAAACAAACGCGTACTTCACACATTCAGTGCTAATATGATGAACTTTAAATGTGCCAAGTTTCATCTTCCTCCTGTGACTCCTTCATGGTCAGGCCCAAGACTTATGTCAATCCCCTTGTATTAATAGCATTTCAAACCCCTTAATGCGTAACTTTAAAAGAGCTCACTATAAAAGTGGCTAACATCATAAACCCTGTCGTAACACATGCTATGCTTCTGGCAGGACGTGATGATCCTGGGATACTGATACACCGGACTGCCTCCCTTCGGGGATACTCAAAAATGCATCTATACCCCCCTGAAATCATATATATATGCCTCAGTAGATGGAAGCAAGCAAAGTCGGGAGAGGGAGAGAGGAATGGTGTCGGAGTGGGTAAGATATTTGGCGTTGTAGTGGTGTTTGATGGTGTTGTATGATGTTGATATTACTAAATGTAATTGTATGAGGCCAGCTGTGAAGGCTCCTGAGATAAAATGTAGTTGAGAATTGTCAGAAGGCCTTTCTTGCTACCACTACGACCTCACACTTAATTTTTTTTTAATGAATGTGGCTACGTAAAGTGTCTAGGGTTATGATATGAAGTGTGGTGTAATAGGTTATAGATATACCCACAGATATTTAAGAAGACTAACAATATTAACAAATGTTAAAATACACTGAACTAACTCACGTGTGTAAAATTTTTTTTGATAGAATTATATTACATTTATTTTGTTCTGGATCAATTTTTTAGATTGACCAGAACTTAAAAGGATTTAGAGATTATGAAAGAAATGCATGGAATATTATATCATAAATGCAATAGTGTACATATATATGTACTATCCTAGTTAGTTTTATTAAAATGTTCTAGTAGTCATCTACTTGGGAGGATAGTTAATGTTTGTGCTGTTGGGGTGGCCTCATCACACCTGTCTATATTGACTACACAGTGTCCAGAAAATGGTGGGAATTTTTATGGGGATATTAGTAACTACACAGCGTTGGTGAATGTCCAGCAGACCAGAGGCTCACTCATCTTGTAGTTGTAGCTCTGGTGTTGAAATCAGGTGGTCCCACCTCTCCGTGCTGGCGGGCAATAATGGTGGTCTCTGTCACAAGTGCTGCACAGATACACTCGAGTAAAGTCACCAACTGAATAGTCACTGCTTTGTTGACAACAGAAACTCACAGCTCTGCAATCAAAGTATGGGCCATGTGTCAAAATCTATTCTCTACCCACGTCTGGACACAACACTGACACAACAACCACATCATACAGACAGGTCAGATCTCTCTGACCAAACAGCACATTTACCATGGTGGGTTTACATCAGATAGATCCTCCCAGACTATAGATTCTGAAAAATATTTATTAGTTGTCTGCCCTAAAAGAGGATAGGTAATATGTTTCATTATTCTCAACACTTGATCTGTCTTGCCTAACCCTTGCTGGAGTTTATGTACATTGTTGGTCCCTAGACCCTGACTAGGGCGGGGGGGTCTAGAGCAAATCCCTACTTGTTTGTAAGGCTAGATTTTGATATGGCAGTATCAAATCACTCGAACATGAAACAATATTCAAAATATATAAGGAAATAATTTCAATCTTACCAGATTATGAATAAATAACACAGAATTGCTAGCAAAACTCAGCTGAGCTGCTGGCTATAGTATGGCGTCCCTAAACTTCTTTCCCTTTCTTTCATATGGAAATCACCACACTTTAAAATCTGTGTCTATCACTGAACAACTATTGAGAAATGACCCCAAATCCGCGTCTAAGCGCCGACAATATGCTTGTCTGTGGCCAATCACTGCCTAGGTTTATTTGAATTTCAAATTTCCTACACTAAAGTCATTTCAGTCATGCTTCAGTCAAGTATGGATGTTTATCTGTTAGTCTGTCCGTCTCTACTTGTGTTTCTACAAAAATGTACTCGATTTTTGAACCAACCTTTCTCTCCCCTCCAAAATTTTGTCGTTAAAAGTTATTTTTAGACACAGCTACCACCCAAAACCCCTCTCTTTCATACTACGTAGATTTGAACACCTGCGTCTCGAGGTCGTGTTTTTTTGTGCAATTAGCGACACTTTTAGATTCAATACAGTCTGTCGATGATGTGAACAACACTGTCTTTTGTCATTATCTTCAATATTATCTATCCGTCTGTAAAATTAAGAACATATTAGTTCACTGCTCAGAATAGGCCATCCGGCCAGCTAATTTTTATATTCCTAACATTAATATTAAGAAAAAAAGTACTTTTTAAATTTTGTAATATTCCAAACATCTGCGTTTTAGCCGCTGAATTCAAATCAAGGGCTTGGTATCGCAAAAGCGTCCAATAAATGACTGTGGCGTAACATATCTATGGTCCCTTCTGTCGAGTTGCTTACTTTTTATGTCAACTTGGGAAACGTGACTTTTCTCCGTTTCCCCCCCAATTGCGTCTCCTTAGCCTTTCTAGTCTCACGCAATCTTTCCAGTCATATTTTTTTCCTTTTTGATCCGCCGTTCCCCTCCTGTCTAGCAAGTCAATTATTATGGAGGATGATGACCCGCGGTCTAGGCGATCATGTACTATTCGCAGCCTACGCATTATGTTTTTATCCTTAAATGTTATCTTTGGATGTATTTTACCGTTGTATCTCTGTCAATTTCACTACACATCTCCCCACTTGAAAACATGCCTATGGCAAGTTTCAAAACCAGCGATACACATAGGTAAAATTACTCCTCACGTCTGCCACTACTCTAATTTTGATCACAGGGGTGCCGACTGAGGAAATCTGCACCGACATTCAATTTGCCTGGGATATATTTGATACTAAACTGATAAGGTTGAAGCAACAAAGACCACCTCAGCAATCTTGCGTTTTCATGCTTAGCCTGAGACAAGAACACGAGAGGCTGATGGTCCGTCTCCACCACAAAAGTCCTACCATACAGATAGATTTGAAACTTCTTTATTGCCCAGATTAACGCTAAACATTCTTTTTCGCTTGTGGAGTATCCTTGTTCCGCCTTATTCAATTTGCGGCTTGCATAAGCGACTGGTTTCAGTTCCCCATCAGGTGAAGATGATCTTTGCAACAAAGCCCCTCCGAGTCCTACATTACTTGCATCGGTTCTTAAGACAAAGTCCTGTGTCAAATCAGGCAGTTTGAGAATAGGCTTGCTAGTGAGTTTTTCCTTTAACTCTTGGAACGCTAGTTCACATTGTGCAGTCCAAATAATTTTATCTGGAAGTCCCTTGCGAGTCAGATCAGTCAGAGAGCACATATAGCGTTAAAATTTTTGATGTATTTCTGATAAAATCCGCATAACGACACGAATGATCGTACGTCTTTTTTTTTTGTGGCCTAGGTGCTCTCTGCAGTTTTTCCAAGTTCTTAGGATCAGGGGTCATATTACCCTGATATACAGTGTGTCCCAAGAATTCCCCCTCTTTGCATCCAATACAACATTTTGTTGGCCTAGCAGTTAAGTTCGCCTCCCGAAGTCTATCAAACAACATCTCCAGAGCTTCAATGTGTTCTTCAAATGTCTCGGTGGCGACGAGAATATCATCCATGAAATTTGTGATACATGGGTTATTCAGGGGATCCAACAATTTGCGCATCATCCTTGAAAATTCACTCGGAGCATTTTTCAGTCCGAATGGTAGCATATTGAATTCATAATGTCCATCCGAAGTGCTAAAAGCCAAATAAGGTCTCACTTCAGGCTTCACTGGGATCTGGTAATAGCCTTTACTAAGATCCACCTTTGAAAAGTATTTTGCCTTGTTCAGTCTGGCAAATAACTGTTTTGTGTCTGGTAATGGATCCACTTGTCCTTCTGTGACAGCATTCAGTTTCCTGTAATCTATGCACAATCTGTGTTCCCCAGACGGTTTTCTCAACAAAACGACACTAGAACTAAAAGATGATTCACTGTGCGAAATAATCCCCTCCTTCAACAAATACTCGATTTCTTCCTTCAATGCCTTCTCCTTCGCGAACGGAATAGAATAGGCTCTCATACAGATTGGGTTTGAGTCTACCAGTTTCATGTCATACTGTAGCAAATTTGTATGGCCTGGTTTATCTGTTAATACATCTGTATGTTCCTCCAGAACCTGTTGAACTCTCTCCCTCTGGTTTTTAGTCAGGTGCTTACTGACTTTTACCTGTGCTGCTGTTTCACAAGGATGTAATGGGTATTCATGTGAGGTGAGTGGTTCTTTTTGCATCTGGGTTGCAATAGCCAAGGTCAATAAGGGGGTGCTTTCCTGGAGTGGTCTGTCCAGATACTTCTTTAACAGGTTTACATGATAAACTTTTTCCTTCCCCTTTTTGTCAATTTTATAGTTTGTTCTAGACACCTTCTCTAGAACCGTATATGGACCTTGCCAA